>JAWMRA010000028.1:4030280-4092738 GCA_035584735.1 Pseudotriccus pelzelni | reverse complement strand
TTGCCCAGAGAAGCTGTGGCTGCCCCATCCCTGGAAGTGTCCGAGGCCAGGTTGGACAGGGCTTGGAGCAACCTGGGATAATGGAAGGTGTCCCTGCCCATGGCAGGGGGTGGGAATGAGATGGTCTTTAAGTTCCTTTCCTTACCATTCTATAATCCTATGAATTCATTCTTTATTGTAGTGAATTTTGCCATGTAGCAGTATTTCTACAGCAATAAGATGCTGGATGAGTCCGGTGACTACAAAAATATTTGAGTTCATACTGTGTAGACTGTAAAAGCTGGCTGGATGTCAGAAAACTCTGTGTGACAAGCACCTAAATAGGAAAAGAATCGATCTGCATTCCCTGTGGACTAACCAAAAGCAAACTGGTTTAATATAACAGTATTTCAGGACCACAGCAGTACGAAGTCATGGACACAGAAAGGGAAGATTCCAATTTCTAAAGGTAGTAAAGACAAATAAGTCTGTAAAACTAGCATCTGATTTCACCACACAAGTCACAAAGCTGTTAAAGAACTGGGAATAACAAAATGTGGAAGACAAGAAATAGAAGGTAAGATCAGCAGGGACAATGTGCTCTGATGTCCTAATTCATTACAAATACATTCTGCCAAGCTATCAAGACATCCTTCCATCTCATGGGGAAACCACTAACTAGAAATAAAAAAGGACTCTGTGTTTCTTGTACTGACTACAGAACTGCAATTCCAGGTTTGTGAGATGTAAACACAATCTGGACTTAATACACCAAGAACTTCATCTTCCTTTTAGGTAGGGCAATGTCAAACAATATCTTAAATTACAATAAAGAATAGTTTGAGCTCCTAGATGAAAAGAATAAAAGCAAAGAGAACAACTACACCATATCTGATAACAGAACAGTTTTCAAAACATGTGCCTTTCTTCCACACAGGAGGCCTAGACATGGAAAAGAATGCATTACACTGGCACTTACATTTCCCAAATGTCCTCTGGCAGGTTAGCCGGGATTTCTGTTAAGCCCCTTCCTCGACAATCCACCACATTGTTGCTGCAGGTGCAGGCAGATGGGCAGGTGATGGAACTGGCACTGCACGAGGGAGGTTCAGACTGGGAACCTGAGACAGAAGGAAAACATGCAATGTTAGTTTTAAAAAATGATCAGCTGAGATTTTAACAACTAAATACATCAGAGTTTTCCAAGATTCTTGTACTATATAAAGTAATAATTTCTTTGGATTCAGTGAATATAATGTGCTACACATCAACTGCAGAGAAAAATGTGTAGAAGATTACTGTGTTCTTATCCCTCCTTAGTCTCCACTCTATCAATCTCTTTCCCTCATGAACACTTCTTTGGTCTCTTCCATGATCCGTCCTATCAAATTATTCAAAGATTTCAAAATTAAGCCTTAAGATCAAGTAGTATTTCCAAAAGTTATCTCTGCTTCGAAGTTTCTGTTACACAAACACTTATGAGTATTTTTACATACTGAGAGAAGACTGTCATCAACGATGACTTATGTTTTTGAAATGAGGTAACACGTTATGGCATCAGACTGGAAACAGAAAGCCATTTTTTTTTCAAGATTAGACAATGCAGCTTATGGAAACACAAAAAGAATTTAGAAATATATTAGTTCAAAACTTCAAACCCTTCCTTAAGTTAGTAATAACTACTGAGAGACACAAAGCTTCTCACGGAGCAAAAAGGTGCAGCATGAGGACATTGCTCTATATCCACTTTAGTCAATTCATTAGATTCAGGTTTAATTAGGTGTCATTAAGGTTTTTTTGAAACTGTAGCAATTATGTCAATTTTACTCAAATGGTTATGGTTCTTACACTGGAAGTTTTGATATATACATACACTCAGCCACAGATAAAATGGGTTTGCTATGCTAATGGAGGTTATCAAGATGTAGCAGTTATTGGTTTATTTATAGTGAGCCATATTTCCAAAGTACATGTAACACAAGGAACCTCAGGTACCCAACACAGAGAGCTAAACATGAAGGCTTGAGCTGGTAAAAAGTGACAAAAATCATAACAGATTGGCCTTTTGGTTGGAAAAGCTAAAATATCATAGTTCTGAAATCACAAATACATGCAAGACCATTAAAAACAATAGACAAATCTGTGCGTTCTTGGGATTTGTCTCGGAAGCGATCCACAATAGATACTTTCAAGAATTAAAACTGCAGGTGACAAAAAGTCATATTTTTTTGCACCAACTTGCCATCCAGTGTTCATGACGACAAATGTTATAAAAATGCAGCATTCCTATAAATTGCCTCTCTTGCTTTATGCCTCCATACCTGCTCAGTTTAGCCCTTAACTATGCACAACGGTGTCAACTTGTACATCAAGACTACTCGTGTTCCTGTTTGCAAAGCCTTGTAAACAGCACGGAAAAGTCACCATTGGAAAGACATTCAGTGGCACCTCTAAGTGTCATTATTTTGATGGGTAGATACAGTTTGAAAAGGCATCAGCTGAAAACTTCTACAGATTGACTTTACACCTGCTGGAAAGCAAAAGGCAATTACTGCAAAATCATGCCTGCCGTCAGAAGGGTACGGAATTCTGATGGGAAGTCACTGCAGTTTTTCTGAATTTCCTTGAGTTCAAGCAAGCTGTCATCCCCTTTCAATATTATTTTGTAACCAGGGATGACAGAACTGCCTTGTATTAAAAGTCACCAAGTTTCAGGGTAAGATCACCATTCAAGCTGTGTGCGAAGTGTTGCCAAATTCAAGTCCCAGGTTTGAAATGTTTTTATTGGGTCACCACCTGACTTTCTGTCAGGACAGCAGGAGAAAACTGTGGGTTTCGTGGCACTGTACGTGTTTTAAATATAGCTTTCACTGATGCTAATCAGAGCTGTGAGTGACTGCATTTTGGCAGAGCAGACCTCAGAACTCCAGGCACCCAGAAATTAGATTTTCAGAGGCAGTGACCGTCTAGGAAAAGAAGGATCCCACCGGAAATTTTCACTCCAGCACGGGCAGGAGTCAAATGCATTCTTCATGGGAGTGGGCAGCTGCTTTCACCATGAGGTGATCCTAAGGATCCCTCTCTTTCCTAAAATACCCTGTCTCATTTGTAGTCTGCTTTCCAACCACTGGGACAGTTGCAGATCAAGAGTTTACCATCAACAGTCTTTCATCTCAACAGAGAGCTGGTTTCAGTGTCACCCCCAAGAATCATCTGGGCAAAAATCTACTGTAAAGAATAATTCAATAATGCAATTAAAATCTCAATTCATATGTTTATGGTCCAAGGAAACAAGTTTGTAATTATCAGGCAACCTGAGCTTTGACTTGTCCGGTTTCAAAATCTTATTGTCTTAACACAGTCTATACACGACCACACATTTAATACAGTATTTAAGGGGTAGCTATTTGAACTAAATAAGACCAAACAGTTTCAGTAGTTCAACATGTACATGTATAAAAGGCAGGACAAGCAGCTCTCTTGGGTCTGTCTTCTGGCCACAGAAATGCAGGGAATCATTGTCAATGAACAGAATTCCTGCAAAATTAACAGAGCTCTGCTCCAACAGCATTGCCAGCTTTGCCAATCTAAGGCAAGTCCAAGGTTTCTGTTATTTTAACTGTGGCTACTCTCAAACGTAGTTTATATTGCCTCAAAACATGCACTGCCCTCTGTTATGTTTAAGAACAAGAAGTCTGCTCTTAGAACCTGACTGCTAATATTTTACATTTTCTCTTTGCCTGCCTACTTCGTGTTGGCAAAACAAAATGAAGGAGAAGTGAAGTGCAAACGAGCTACTGCAAGCTTTTAGGGATAGGGAGAAATTATTAAACTGGAAAGAAACACTTCAGAGCAATCCTTGCTCTCTGGGAGGCAAAAAGTCGGCAGCAAGGTCAAATCATGCCCACATCCTTTCTCACCACATCTGATGTGCTTTCTGAAGTAGCTTCATAGCAGGGGAAAAATGCATTTTGCACAGTTATAACACTACCACGTGTCACTGTGGGTTAGAGGAGCAGTAATACCCTCCCTTTTTGTTAGGGCACAACATCAAAACACCTGATGTATTGACAGTTGGAGTTTAAAGAGTCTTTTCTGACTCTACTGCATCTAAATCAACACTAGAAGAGTCGGTGCAACTCGGCTCAGCACCTCCACAGTTTGTGTGATGCAGCTTTGCAGAATGATCTGCACTGAAGGAATGGCATGAAAGGAGGGGATTACATAAAGCAACCTGAAAAGAAAGAGAAAGGATAGAAACACAAGTCTGTCTGGCAGAAAAAGCAGGTACCAAGAGTAGACTCATAAAATTACTACAGCTGGAAAAGACCTCTAAGATCATTAACTGAGCACTGCAGTTCCACCACTAAACCAGATCCCTAAGCACTACAAGCACAGCCCTTTAGAACTGGTGAAATTCTTTCTTCTTCATGAGCAGAAGTAGATTTAGACTGTAGAATTCTGAAAACTTTAATGATAAAATTACTTTCGGCATAAATTTATTATTATTACTATTATTATTATTATTATTAAATGCTTTTTCTTGTTTTTCCTTGGCAAAGAACAAAATACTGTATTACACACACACACTCAACATCTGATCTGGATTTAACAGCGCCACTTTAATGAGGATCTACTGTTATCAGATCTACAGAATTAAAGTACAAAAAAATCCAAGAGAGATTAATCAGTTGAAAGTTTGTATAGTTGTGGGGAGCTGGTAAAGAAAGGACTCGTCAAGAAAACAAGTCTATGGAATATAAAGTTATTAAAATTTGGGTATGACTTTCAGAGGTATGCAGAGTATGAGCACACAGATACATTAAGGGCCCCAAGGCAACACAACCTCTAAAGAAAAGCATTTGAAATCTAAAAATAAACCTTCCTTTTGCTGCCAATACTTCTCCAAAACGAAAGACACAGGAAAGGCAGAATTATTTCAGGAATTCTTTGTGCCCTCCACAAGTGCAGTGAACTCCTTATGGTGTGGATGCAGCAAAAGGAAATGGCCACAGACAAGCCAGTTGTATTTATATTATGTATCTCCCTTCTGAAGTCGTTCTTACGATCTGCCATCTTGCCACCTCACATCTTTTCTGTTACACAGCAGCCCTAGCTCACCGCGTTAATTATATTTTTCTCCAAGAGATGAAAATCATCAACTCAATTATACATTTTGCTATAAGAAGGACAGTAACAAAATGTGGAAGCTAAAACAGGAACGCGATTTAAGAAAAATTACTATGCTTTTTGTGCCTGATGTAATGGAATGACAATGTCAATGATTTTGATAGTTAATATCTGGCACCACTTGATTTTAGTCTCAGACTATGAGTTAGAGGGATAGAAAAAAGAAGAGAGACTTAGGAGCCAGCAGTTTACAGAGAAATTAAATGCTTTTTTCCAAATAAGCTTGTCATTAGCCTTTTTAAAGCAGCAAACAGACTGATATCACAATTATCAGAATAGAATGGTTATGGTGTATAAATGGACAGTTTAAATGTCACAGGCATCTAAAATAAATTTTGCAATTACTAAATAAACTAAATAATCTCATTTGCACTGACACCCAATTACGGCACACGGAGTAGTGTGTTTTATTACCTCCTCACCTATCCAGTCGCCTCTGCAGTAGCTCTTTTCCACCAGCAAAACATAGCTAATTATAAAAAATATTAACGGATATTAAGATAAATCTGACAGGGCTTACTGGTTAAAAATCTGCGGTGAGTTTACATAATTTTAAGTATACCAGACATGAAATTATTGATCAATGAACAAAGCACTCTGAGTATTGCAGATCCATGAATATAGTCTGACCTTTTTTGGTTTAATTAAATAACCCCTGGGAACTTCTGACAATGCTGGGACCTCTGAAATCAATTATTATTGCATGAGCTTTGGTGTGCACTAAATTCCCAGTGATACAAACTCAAAGAGTCACCTAAAGCAGCTCCCGACTGGTGTCTCCATCCCAGCACGAAGGTACATCTGAGCACACACAGTCCTGCAGAGTGGGATGGGCAAGGGAATCACAGCTGACCTCCTGCAAAGCCAACATTCCTTATGGATGAATTATTCCTCTAATGGACAACATTTGTACAAATGTGTTTATTCTACAATAAAAGGGCAGCAAACGCTTTATGCAAATATTTCCATCTATGGTTGTTCAACAGTTTTTCACTGAGCACAGCTTTAAGATTTATGATTAGTAACTTGAGCCCCTAATTGAGGATGTTAATACCATCAAGTTCATGGTATGCAAAAATTTGCTAGTCATGAATATTCATTATTTGATTCAACTTCGCTGCTTTGCTGAATGTTCCCAAACAGGAAATGTATCTGTTAAAAATTCCTGGCACACGAGCACAAGTGTTCTGTGGGCAAAAGTCAACACTAATCAGTTTACAAATAAATATCGAGGAGTAAAACCGGAAACATCCAATTGCAGCGAAAGGAAGGTCTGGCTTAATGGATGAAATCTACTTTATTGCACAAAATCTTACTTTGCATGTTTCAGACTCATCAGTAAAGCAACACCATTGAAAGTCAGACCTTACTTCACACTGCCTTATCCCAAAAGCACTAGTATTCCAATTATTTCGTTAACAATAACAGCACCAAAATTACATAGAATACTTCTAAGCAGAATGGAAAAGAAGCAGAACAAAGAAAGAGTCTCACCTGTAACCACTGAGGTTGAACAGGTAGATTTGGTCTTCTGAAGGATTAATAAAACATAATCTGTGAGACAACTGAAGTCTATGAAAAACAATGACAAAGGTGCTTTTCTATCAGGGAAAAATCCACCTAAGCCTTTCATAGGAGAGACTGAAAAGGCAGAATGTTTCCTATGCCCACTCTGAGCCTTTTTTTCAAGGTCTTTCTCCAGCTCTGCCAGCACAGGCATGTTCTCCTAAGAGTTCTCTGTGTTTGTGTATTATTTGCTCTTCCAAAGCAGGTCAAAGACTAAAATAATGCCAATAGAAAGTCTTAAAAGATGTAGTGCTTCTGCCCATGCACAGTCATCACATTAATGCCAATTCCACAACTCTTATCAGCAGTCTTGAAGGTGCATATGAACTGACACTTAAAAATAGGTCCAGAAATAATGCAGAGAACTTATAAATATATTCAAGCATAAAAATGAAGAGGAGGATCAATTATTTAAGTGAAAGGATACCACCTGTACGAGGTTAAAAGATAGATAATGGTCATGATCAATTGTAAGCCTATGAAGGGAGTACAGTTCTAAACAGGTGATCCATCCTGAACTGTTTCACAAGGAAATTTGATGAAGTTCTGGAAGAAATAGGAAAAGTTTAAGACTATGCTTCGAGTCCTTGGGCTTTTTTTGCCGTTACTTGAAAAGGAGTTTCAAATACCACGTGATTTTGTTTGATCCTGCCACAGCTAAAGCAGGGCTTTCCCTGCCTTGGCACTAAAGCTGGGCTCTTCAGGAGGAGGAGGAAAATGGGATTCACTCCAGTCAGAAGCATTACAGCTTGATAAAACTACGCAGAGGTGGCTGGCAGAATGTGACTGTTCTCCTGACAGTGACATCCAAGGGGTCCAGACTGGTTATGAGGTTCCCCCGTAGCCAGATCTGGAATGAAGAAACACTTTTTTCCAGTGGAGAGGGCAGGGACTGAAAAGGGAAGCATTATCATGCCCTTCCCAGGGCCACCTGAGGGTTCCATGGACCAAATTCTCTGACATTTGGAACACACTAAGGAAGGCAGGGTAACAGTGACCTTTCCTGCCTTTCTCCTGGGACAAGCTGGAGTCACTGCCTTTGGTCTCTTGCAAGAGGCCCCTGGTACATTTGAGCTCTTTATGGTGTCTGGAAATTATAAAATAAAATTCTTACAGATGTCCTAAACATATTTGCCTGCCATTACTAGGAATTAATTCAATGGGCCAGGAGATCCCTTGAATTTGGGTACAGGGTGTTTTTGGTGCCCAGAGCTGCCAGGAGAGGCTGCTGTGAGGAGAGGCTGGAGCAGTTCCAGACACCTCCTTTCAGCTCCACAGCTGAGCCCGCACCTGAAGGTGGTGGTGCCTCTCTGAAAGCGCACCTGAGAAAGGGCAAAGTGGTGTCAGGCAGTAGGAAGTGAGGGGAAAAAAAAGGTGTGAGAAACAGTCCTGCAAGCAGCAAACTCAGAGAGTAAGGAGGGGGAGGAAGTGCTGGAGCAGATCCTGGTTTCACCCCAGGAGGAGAAGAGTGAGCAGGGGAAGTGTGAGCAGCAGAGTGGCTGGTGGTGGGCCACAGGTGTAATACAACTACAATAACATCACTAATTTCACTGTCCATAAAGCAGCCCCATGCCTGGTTTAATTGCTGTCATTAATTGTGTGCCCATAAATGAGCTGCCAATCACATACATGTATTGAACAGAAAAAACTCTACAGATTTCATACAGTGCTTGGCCACATACTCAAAGTCAACCCTGTTCCTCTTATTTAACACCACTGCTCTCCGGGAACTGGCTCTGAGCACGGTTGTGGTACTGCCATGAAGCTTTTTTTTTCTGTACCAAAATACTACCAATGCAACTTGTAATAAAACAAGCTTTGGACATTAACATAAAAACTAATCATGTCATTATTTTTACAGCAATAGTTCAAAAGCCCAATGGCTGAATAATTATACCCCAATCTGCCATCATTAAATAAGCATTAAGGCACTATACATACTGCTCTGGGGAACAGAGGGTTTCAAGGGAAAAAAAAAAGCTAATTATACTGAAAGGTAAGACATAATTTTCAACAGTAAAACTAAATTTACTGTAATTAAAAGCCAATTTTCAGCTTCAGTCCTCAAAGAAGTATTAAGTGCCTTAATAAATACATGTTTATCCCTCAGAACTGCAAGATGGTCCCCCAAATGAAAAAAGCACCACATGTGGCATCTTACATACTAAGCAAGTCAAGAAGTAAGTTCCTACAGTCTAATACAACATAACTGCTAGTGCTGGAGTAAACTAAACTTTGTTATTAGAAACTTAATGGAAACAGAAAACAAACAAACTGATAAATAGTGATTAGTATCTCTCCAAATCTCCTACAGGATTTCACTTGAGGAGCAACTAACAACTGCACAGAACTGAAGCGTTTCTTTAGGCTGGTCATTAATGATAGCTTGTGGTAGCAAACTGTAACAGGAGGTAAAAATTCTATCAGCATTCCACAGAAATTTCCCAAGATCAAATTTAAACCACAATTTTTTGCCAAAAGGCTTTAATAGCCATACACTGTAAGTTCTGCCTAGACTCCATTCATTGTAAGAGCACTTGTTTGGTCTCTGAATGGTCAGAAAAAGCAAGAACCGACTTTACAGTGAGAAAGAAAAAGACTGTGTGTCTGACATGACCCACAGGTGACTCTTGTGAAGAGAGGCCAGAATTGGATGAAATGGTCAAGCTCACTTGTGAAAGCATTAAAACAGCTGCACAGTGAGGACGTCCCACATGGCAGAAAGTGACCACTGACATATACAGGGAAAAGGCCTCCTTCTTCTTCTCCTCCTCCTCCCAGTTTGCTTATCCAGATCCTGTGACCATCAGAACCCAGGGCTGTCATCAACCCTTCTCTGCCTGAGCTGGGATGGACAGCACGGAGAGAAACCCTCAGGAACCACTGCCACTGCCCTGCAGGGTCAGCAAACACTCCTTCCCCCTCTTTAGTTTGCAGGCAGCACCAATCCTGCCTGCTGGCAGCACCTCCCCACCCAACAGTTCACCATGGCACAGTGTCCAAACAGCAGCAGATGGGGGGGAGTTCCTCTCCCCACTCACTTTTCCTTTGGCATCTCCTCAGTGCTCTCATTAAGACACTGAGCTTGAAGAGTGCTGTTTTGTTAGTTACTCATTGTTGGTTGTCTCCTCAACAATATGTTATGAAATTCTTAGGTGAAAAACGGAGCGAGACAATCTCCTGAGCTCCTTGGTCTGGGCCACAGAGTAACAGCTTTGTTTTAAGGCCATTTGACCTCACCTAAACAAATAAATCTGCTGCCTCATTAGGGCTCTCAGTCTGCATGAAGCAGCAGGAAGCTAACATATTTTTCTCTTTATTATACCTCAGCTGCAGTCTCACCACATGGATCAGAAACTCTAGATCTTCAACTGAGATTTGGGTCAATCCACTGTTTTCTTAAAATCAGTACCAGTTTATACAGGTAGAAATCACTGGACACTTGTCTCTGGTAAAAATTTCTCTCGAGTTGATTTCAGACTGAATATTAACTTACTTAATCCAAATTATGCATCTTGACTTCTTTCAGGTTCTTGGAGACCCTCTGAATGGCAACTAAGGATCAAGGACCAGAGAAAATGGTTTCTAATAAAAAAAGAGAATGTTGTATTGATCTACCTTCGTTCCCTACAACGCTTCTTTCGTTATTAAAAAAAAAACTATCTTAGAAAAGTACTTAAAAATCACATATTTTACACTAATAAATTTCATCAACTCTTAGAAAAATCGATCTCTGGTCTACTCTAAGAAATCTCATCTAATGTTCATACTCCATTTCAAACACTGTCCACTGTAAAATACATCAAGCTTCTGGCCAAAATTACAACAAACCTGGACAGCAGCTGAGGTGTGCTACAGCCCCAGTATGAGATACAATGCTCCTAAATGCAGCTGCTTTATTCTCAGACAGGCAGTTCAGAGGTATTTTTTTTTTCCTCATGTATATATTTAGGAAAACTAGAATGATTAAAAAAAAAAAAAAATCTAAATGGGGTCACTCAGTGGCTCCTGCACAGAGCCCTGGAAAGACCAAGGTGCTGCTGATGGCACAAGTGCCAAACTTCACAAACACACTGCTTCAGTAGGCAAAGCTTTATAGCCACGCTGATGCAGGTGAGAAAACACATTATGACTTGACATAACTGATCAATATGCAGATTAATTTCAACTTCCATAAGTAAAGAGCAGGTAGAAGAAAAATCAAAGAGCTATAATAAAACTTATATGAGAGGAAAATGAAATAAAATTACTATCATAAGGAGGTCAGGCGAGGACAAGAGACAGACAAATAGGCAGGGAGATAAAGTGTGTTTGAGAGAGACAGAGAAGGAAAGGCCAGTTGTACAGTGAAGCATCTGAGCATTGGAAGGAAGCTGGGTTTGATCCAGGCAAAGACTGGAAGACTCTAAGAGGTACTGAGCACAAGCCAGAACCCCCAGATGCTTCCCTGCTTGCTAATGGAACACAAAAATAAACAAGAACCCAAGATCAGAGTGCAGGTAGCATTTCAACTCATGCTAAGTCTTTACTTAGTGTACCGTGCTCTCCTGTCAGAGCAGTATGGCACTGAATGGCAAGGATATGGTGGAGAGAGAAGAAATGCTACCTATGTGAAATACATCATTATATCTATGTGAAATACAGCCTGCTACCTATGCAAAATACACTTCTTGGTCTATGTGAAATACAGCATGCTACCCATATGAAATACAGCATGTTACCTATGTGAAATACAGCAGGTTATCTATGTGAAATACAGCATGTTACCTATATGAAGTACAGCATGTTACCTATATGAAGTACAGCATGTTATCTATATGAAATACAGCATGTTATCTATATGAAATACAGCATGTTATCTATATGAAATACAGCATGTTATCTATATGAAATACAGCCTGCTACCTTCGTGCAGCACATCACCAAGGGGCTCTTCCTCTGGTGCCACACAATTTCCCCTTCTACACATACTACCTTGTAGGAGACTGTCTCACCAAATGCACCCCAAAGCTCAATAACCAACTGTGCAGGAGGAAGAGTGTGTTTGGAGTTTTCCATGAGAACAGATGGCCTTAAAGGCAAAGGCCCAGGAAGGCTGCTCTGTCAGGGGTGGCTCTGGAGGAGAGACTCTCCAACGAGGAGGGGACAGCTTGCTGGAGAAGCCAGCCAGAAGGCCCTGGTGGGTGACAAGACTGCCAGCATCACTCCCCTCTCCTCCGATGGTGAGGGGCCGTCGAGTCCCAGCCCCGCTCAGGTCTGTCCATGACTTCTCCCCTTTTCCTCAGTAACACAAATCCAATTACACATATTTGCAAACCCATCTCCAGGCAACCGCGCACTATTGAATCCTGCACCTTCACCTCCAGCTCTGAGCCAAATGCTCAGGGGCTTGAGCAAGTGAAGCCTGGAACAGCTCCTCTCTGCTGCTCACAGCTGGCCTACAAGGGCCATTCAAAACAGCATGTTTATAATTTATGTGCATAAGCTGAATAACATTTTTGAAAGACTGACTCCCAAGGTTACACAGGTATGACTCAGTTTACCCAGATATATCTGCATGTAACTCTGGCTTCAGCAACATTATCTTGAGAGGCTTTGCTCCTAATGCTTATAAACATCACTGTACGGGACATGTCTAGAGGGAATCAAGCAATTTGGGTTCCACTTGAGGCACTTCTCTGCCATTGTTTCAGTTTTTCTTTTCCAGCTGGTTATGTAGCATTCAAAACCTGCTTCCAAAAAAAAGTATTTCCCATAAAATTAGAAAACACCGCAATTTTTGCATAAGGCTGAAAGAATAAAGAGAAGTCAGTTTTGCGATGTTGTTTATCTGACTTTCCCCAAATCATGATTCTACTCTTGCTCCTCTGAAGCATCCAGAAGCACAGGTTTTGAACCGGATTGCTCTGATAAAGCCCATTTCACAGTGAAGGAAAAGCTGAGTTTCCTTTTCCTGTGATGATATTCCCACTGCCATAAAAACACAAGTGCTTAAGATTCTGAGCCTGTTCTTAAACAGAGCTACTGTTCACTGCTTTGTATTTCAGCTCTTCGTAACTGTGATGCAAAGGTGGCTCTCACTGCCAGCTCCAGGCTAGGTACAGTGATTCATACGAGCTTAACTTCTATAAAATTCCTTGCAGAAGGACAAGTTCAGTTCACTATTCACCATCTGTCCTAGTTTGACTTCACAGTCAAACATTAACAAATTATGCTGTAAAATTAGGAATAGGAACTGTATTAAGGAGAAGGGAAGATTTATATCCTCTTTAAACTAGCTGTCCATGTAGGTTTTGTTAAACTAGCATGTACTAAGCTGAGTTCTCAGCTAAATCCTCCACTAAAATGAGCTCTTCAAATGAATTTCTTTTTCAGTACATTTCATTTCATTTCCCAAATGAGAGTTACATGGATACAGTTGATGTACTGTCTCAATGAAAATTTATTTCCTTGAATTATCATTATTTTATATATTTTTAAAAGTAGGCAAATCTTGAGATTACCCTTATATGCTTTTGATCCAATGGGCAACTGTTAAAACCCTTGTCTCTTTGGAAGTCACAGTCTGCACAGAAACCCCCATTTAAATGGGTTCTGTTCATGTTACATTTCTCATTCTGCAATTATTATCTCTTCTCCTGATTTAAACAACTCATTTTCCCTCATTCACCATGTAATAAATCCAAATAACTGAACTCATGCCCCATCTAAACTTCATTTCTTAAGGAAAAAAAAAAAAGCTGTGGTTACCTCTTTGGTAAAATTAGCTTCTGCTAACAGCTTGATTCATTTATCCATTTCTTTTATTCTTCCTCTCCCAAGACTGTTAACATTTCTAAACTTCTTTTTTTTTTAGTTAA
Organism: Pseudotriccus pelzelni; assembly: GCA_035584735.1. NCBI lineage: Eukaryota > Metazoa > Chordata > Aves > Passeriformes > Tyrannidae > Pseudotriccus > Pseudotriccus pelzelni. The sequence continues at coordinate 4,079,143 of JAWMRA010000028.1, read as the reverse complement.
ACTTTTGATGTAACTTATCAGATATTCTGGACACCATCTCCACAACTGCATAGAAGCTGCTCAGCACTCTTGAATATCCTATCTCAAAGATCACTCGTGCACAGCTTCATTTTCCATGTGCCCATAACACTTCTGCACACCTGGGCATGAATTCACTGCAGTTAAGCAGGTCAAACCATTCTTCTCTCCAAGTACAACCCTTTCTGTCTGTCACATGTAAATTAAACTACAGGGAAAAAAGCATTCCTAACAACACTTCCAGCACAAGCACTTCCACTGTATTTCCATCAGCCAACCCACGTCCCAAAAAGATGGAGCTTTAAGGGCTCACAGGCTGTGAGAGATAAAGAACCCAACAGCACAAGATTCAGTCTACCAATATTAGGACTCACATCAGCCTCATAACAAGCTCCCGGTGCTCCACTGGGCCTAATAAATTACCTCCAAACCTACGTCTGGTATCTTTTTTCACAGCATCCACACGGCCACAGCTCTCCTCCACCAGTTCCTTCCTACCAACCCAATTCAGACAGTTCTCTTTTCCAATTCTTCTACTTTCCTCTTTTTTCTTCCTGTTCTTTTAGGAAAATCTATTTGTATCCCACAAGAGCCAAGTGCAGTTCTGGAGACTTGATGAATAGGCCCAGCACACAGACACATGGTCTGTGAGTTGCCATGTATCATCTGCCTCATTTATCAGTGTGGAAACTTGTAGAACAGCAAAGTGCATTGGCTCCCTAAGAATCCTGTTCCAGTCCCCGGGATAAAATCTGCTCCTCATGTTCTATTGTCCAATCATTTGTCAACACACTCAGATTTGCATTTTCTACTTCCTTTCTTTCTTATTCCAGTCAGCTGTAGGGCTCTTCCCTTGAGAAACACCAAATTTTCCACACTTAATTGATTTCTTATGTTGATATCATTGGCAGTGTTAAAGCAGAAAAAGAATAATGTGAGAAGTGAAATGTTAACTGGAATCCAATAATTCTTACAAAGCTGAATCAAAAATAACAACTTGACCTGCTCCCATACATTTTAGCAGTGGTAAAACCAGGAGTGCTGCGGGATGGCATTCGAACACAACACGGTCATTTTCCACTCGCTGTTTTTTATGTGAATAGCGAGATAAACCCATCAGCTGATAGAGAAACGAGTAATTGGTGTCATTACCAGAGCAGACAAAGTCTTTCTTCTGCACCTCTGCCACCAGGAAGCCCCTGAGGCTGACGGGGGCCAGGCAGAAGGTGAACTGGCCGATGGTGCGGCGCTGCCGCAGCCAGTCCGACAGCCAGGCCAGGTGACAGTCACAGTGCAGGAAGTTGGAGTGCAGCCGCCTGCAAAAGACACAAAAACCTACAGTTATTGGTAGTTTTTTTTTAAAACATCAGCCACAAATAGAGCAATCAAGTACAAGCCTGCCAGGCTCTTCGCTGCAGTTTCAGTAGGATCACTGTAGGTTCCTGCTTGCAGCTGAGTCAGGGCTTGACTGTCCTCACTGCCGCGTAATACACCCGAGGGAACGGCCTGAAGTTGTGCCAGGGGAGGTTTAGGTTGGATATCAAAAAAAGGCTCTTCCCCCAGAGGGTGGCTGGGCACTGAACAGGCTGCCCAGGGCAGTAGGCACAGCACCAAGGCTGCCAGATCTCTAGTTGCATTTGGATGATACTCTCAGCACAGGGTGTGGCTCTTGGGGATGAGCCTGTGCAGGGCCAGGAGTTGGACTCGATGATCCTTGTGGGTCCCTTCCAGCTCGGCATATTGTGTAATCCTGTGGCACAAAGGCCATATATAAATTAGTGCTATTATTCATTATGCTTGGAAAAATGAAGTTTAATAACGACCCACCTACAGCTGGCCATTCTAGAGACAAGAATATGCAGAGTTCAAGATTGTGCCAAGTAAACACTTTGCCTGTGATTTTATATCACAAAGAATTGCATGAATGTGATATCTTTGAGTCAATTCAAAGAGTGGCTTGTCTAAACATGAGAAATAGGCTGAAAAACAGGATGATGGGCGATTCTTGCCTCTTCTCTCTCCTTTGGGGAGATGGGAAGAGGGGGAAGAGAGAACCCCTTCCCCACCAGAGTCTATTGACACCTTTTATGTTGCTGTGTTGCCTGTACAGTGCTTTTTTTACCGTGGCAATTTAATGCAAATATGCAGGGCCTCGACAGGTATTTTTAAGTCCTGTAGGATCTATCCATGCATCTCCCTGTCCAGCCTGGCACCAGGGATTTGCAGAAGCATTATCACACTCTGGGGAGAAGTCTACAAAATGACAATGTGTTCAGGGAGCAAATCTGGCAATTTTAATAGCTACCAAACTTTAGGTCAAAACAAAAGCCCAGGACGCTAATTATTTCATTCCCATAATGAGTCATAGATTTGCAGTGTTACACCAAATGAAATGAAAAACCAGATTGAAAATCCTGTCAGAAATGGTTAGACAAAGCATTATTCACTAATGTTGCAGGCACACAATTGGTGTGCACCGGATTTAGCCTTGTCCATCCTCCAAATAAATTAACTGTCTGCCTGGGAGCTGTTTGTACTGCACAGCAGCAGCACAGCTCAGCAGTGGCGCCCGGGCTGACAGTCCCCAGATTTGTATGTCTGGGGTGGGCAGGCATGGTAAAAAAAACCCCCACAAATCTGGAACTGAGAGTTTGTCCTGTAGAGAAGGAAGGCACTGCTCTCCTGAGAGCACTGTAACAGGTAATTGTTCTAGAAGGACGGCTACAAGACCTTGGGTTTAGGGATTGTGAGGCTATTTAACTGAAGCTGCAGTAAGTTAGAGTTCTAATAAAATGTTTTGTTATTGTGAACTATTAACCTGCCTTTTTGTTGAAGGAAAGAATAAATAAATACATAAATATCATTTAGCCAGAAATAACCCTAAGTAAGACTTTGTTCTAACTTAAGAGAGTCAGCATTTCATGTAAATCCTCAAGGTCTCATCCTTCCCACAGCAGTCAACAATGATAGGATCATCTTCCTTCAGGAACTGAACAGAGCTCATCCCATACAATTCCCTGCATAGGAACGTAAAGCAGGCAGGAGTAAAAAATTTCACCAAAAGGGGCAGTTTTCCAGTTCTGTGAGTTGGCTTTTTTCCCCTCACTAAATTGATAAAACTGGGTCCTGGGGTTTCCTGTTTCAGTAGAGCAAACCACCACTGCTTTGCCTCAGCAGAGCCCTTCTTGTAATTGCTCAAGTTTTTTACACAGATACGATTTTCTTTGAGAAGAGACCACTTGGAGAGCCTATCAGTCTTTCCAAAGCAGCCCACTAGAATATATTTTTGATAATTATATTAATGAATACAACCACAAAAAGACTTCTCACAGTACTTCAAAAGCATTATACACCAGTTCCCTGTGAACATGAAAGGCACTGAAGTGATTTTGCCCATTTTCAGTTTACCCTTAAATAAAAAAAACTAAAAGAAATTATGCAATTACCTCTCTCAGCAGTCACTCACACATGCAGAGACAACAGCACATTTACCATTAAGCAAATAGATACAGGGGACATGCTTTACCATAAATAAAGCTGTTTCAAGCAAAGGAAAGCAGATCAATAAAAACTAATTCCTGTCACTTCCAATCAAGGCTAAGAGATCAATGAAACTTAACAGCAGAAAAGACAGTTAAGTTTAAAAGGTTAGCACAGAAGAGCTGATTTTAGTAAAGAGTTCTTCAGGTGCTTCAAAATTTCTTGGCACTTTTCTCATTTTTTTTTCATTCTGTCCCCTCAGAGGTCATATTGAAGGTGAATACACCTTTTATTTTTCCTTTGCAGCTCTGAAATGAGCAGATTGTTTTGAGAGCCATGAAGAAAAAGCTATTTATCCACAGAACCATCACAACAGATGTAGCTGCTGCAGAAACAGCCTCAAATGTCCTGCTAATGGATCTCACTAGAGTGTAAAAGAGACACACAGGGAAAATATCCACAGTGCCCTGAGCCTCAGCTGATGGGATAAAGGGCTCGTCCCTGCTTAAGTAACATTCAGACCAGGGATTTCCTACAGAGGAAAAAAAAGCACACCCAAGGTGTACAGACTGATGATCTTTCTTGAAGAAAAGAGTAGAGTCATCAAACTGTGACGAGCATCATTCAAGATCCATTTGGACTGAATTTGCATCTACAGCCAACAGATTAAATGGTAAATTTCTTTCAGCTGTTACACCTCAGACAGCTTTCTCCTTTCGAGAAGACTCTTCACTGGGGTTGTATATTAATGCAGGAGAAACAGAAGAAAGTGTGATAAAGTTCACGAAACTACAGAGAATATTAACATTTCCTCCCCTGTTATATCCTTATATAAATGTTTTACAGAGGTGAACAAAAACTGGTCAGTTTTACATCCGTTCAGCTGTATGTTAGTTGTTAGGGCAGCACTATCCATTGACTTAAAACTTGGTTAAATCAAAATGATATTCATCTGAACAGGTAACAGCCTGAACAGAAGATATTCACAGGATATTAAGTAATATGTACTGATGAAAACTTATTTTGTTAATAACTATAATTGATAAAGCATTAATTGTGAAAAGTGCTAAGATGACTTGGGGTAGAGGAAGAATTTTTAGTATGTAGGAGCAGCAGAAAAAAAAAAATGAAATGCTATTTGATTCTGGCATTTATCTTCTATTAATTTCTATTTTGGAGACTTTTCTGCCTCTGTTGAAACAGATGGAATGGAATAGAGAAACCCAAAACATTTTACTGTATTTCCAGCTGTTTATACAGGACTTTTCAATTCCTACATTGATCTGCTAAGGGTACTGTGTGTTATTTGGCAGTCTTTGGAGACTGAAACATGTCCCTTGATATTGATGAAACTACCTTTAAAGAACATAAGGTGAAGGAATACAAATGCAAGTTTGCTAAAATTGCCCTTTTAGCCATAGACCCTAAATTAAATTTCCAGCAAATCCTTTTAGAGTGGGTCAGCATTCATGTTCTATAAAATGTGGCTCTCAGAATTCAATATAAAAGCTTCCCTTTATAAATCCTATTTATGACTTCCTTCCCCCTTTCTTTTTTTCTTTTCTTTTTTTTTTTTCCCCCCTTCCCTTAATTACAGCAGAGGGGGATTAGTCAGTGTAAGTCTCCAGGGAGCTATAGACAAAGCCATCTCTGAAATTAAACTAAAAGGAAAATGGCAGAAGGCAGAGAGCTCTGCTAACAGGCAAGGGTGGCTAATCTGGAAAAGCCAGGCAGATTTTCTGGAGCGGTGTGACTGAATAAGAAAAGGCAAAACTCCAGGAACCTGAACACTACACCTTTATCTTCTTTATCCATTCTCTTCTAAAAGACAAACATTCCCATTTAAATACATACTATTCAAACCTAATAATGCCATCATTTAATGAAGAATGTAAATTTAAGTCAGGGGTTACCTTGCACAGATTGACATAAGCAAGAGCCATTTTTCTTCAGTTCTGTTAATTTATTTAATATGATTTTACACAGGCGTATGCAGCATCCTTGAAGCATTTCATTTTTTTTCAGTGGCACAGAATACTTCAGGGTAGCTACTATTTGCCTTTCTTTGCCTTAGGAACTAAATACATCTTGGTTGAGTTTTAGATTTTGGAAGAAAAACAGATAAGTTGTTTACACATGACTTTCCCTGAAGGTGTGTCCTGTCTAAAGCAATTTAAAGGAATAAGGTACTTAAAGGAAATGGGTTTGGTGGGCTATGGCTAAATTATACAAATGCTCAGTTTAATTTTACAGTGTTGTATTCTGGACTACTAAAGATTAAAGCTTTTCCAGTGAAATGGCATCCAGATTAAAAAAAAAAAAAAAGATTTTATGTAAGAGAAGCTTTTATAAATAATGCATCAGAATCAGTGACATTTTTTTTTTCAGAGAGTATCTGGAAAAGGGACGTTTTCAAGTTCTTTAAAAATGTCCTGTTTCACCAATTAGTATTCTGAATTTGGAAAGAATAACTAGGATATTAACAAAATTCAATAATCTGATTCATCTGAGCAGTTTTTATGATCTTGATGATCTTCCAGCTTGGAAAACATTTCACATTACGGATTTTCCCATGGGAAAAAAAACAAACCTGCCAGTTTCATTTCTGGGTAAATTCAAATTCTTGATAAAATTGTATCTTAATTCTGGATAAATCCTGTACAGTGCCTGTCAGGGCCCTGAGGGCACCAGGCACCTTCACGCCCCTGCCTGGGCTCCCCAGCTCTGCAGCCACCCAGGTCTGCAAGGCAGCCTGAGAGACTGAAATGAGATTATCATACAGCAAAAAGCCAAAGAGTTGGCTTGCATCATCATCATGTTATAATATTAGAAGATATTACTCACAGAGTTCTGATCTTTGGCATGTGATTGAAACTGGTAACAGGAATGCGGGTGATATTGTTGTTGTTGAGGGTACTGTCAGGAGAAAAAAAATAGAGAGAAAAGAGAATAATAGGTTAGTTAATTATTTACATTTCTTCACCAACACACTATTTACAGAAATCAACTATTAAAATCCTTGGTAATAAATCTGCCTGGCTGCAAGCAGCAAGACACACTCCTCGATACCTCTGACAATTTGTGACATACCATGAAAGATATTATTAGGGGGAAAACAACCAACAGCAGCATGAGACTGGCAGAAGGTTAGTGTTTACCGTGTTGGAGTAACCAGGAGTGCAGGAGATGAGTTTTTATTGACTACTGGAACAGCCCCAGACTCATCGGTTAAGCTGCCACTTTGCTTGAAAACCTGGTGCAACTTGAGTGGAGGGACACCAAGCTGGGACCCAGCAGCGTGAAAGCCTTGCACTTACAGGGCTCATCTCACAAAAAGAGAGCTGTTGGCTCTCACAGCCCTGTTAACACAGCCTGCTGACACGGACAGACAGCTCAAATTGCTCTTCGGAAACAAAAGGACGGATGGGCTCCCCTTCCTCGGCTTCCTTATGAAAAAATATATGGGCAGTGGCACGGGCTGCAATAAAACATGTCGTGACCCAAGCACGTAAGGATGGCTGCTGCTCTATCAAAGCCGAGCCTAAAGAGAAAATAATCTCGGCTGCTGGCAGGGACCCCCTCAGAGCTCCTTACGGAAAACGAACTGGCTCGATTGCCATCAGCTGAGTGTGCTGCTCCCATTTACGGGGCTCCTAATTATATCAATGACTCTCTAGCAAATTAGAAGCTATAAAGTTTATCAAGATGGCACAGGAAATGGAAAGCACTCCAACAGGGCATAATTGCCATGCTGCAAGTGCACCAAACCTGCAAATGCTGTAGGCTGGTTTGTCGTGAGAACGGATGGATCTGGTGGCGATTCTGTGTCTCAGCGTGGCCAGTCCTGCCCCAGCCTATTTGAAACGTGTGGTGCCCACAGCACCAAGGCACGGAGCAACCTCTGCTTTCTACAAGGGGCACAGCACTCCATGGGGTCACCTTGGTAGAAGACACTATGATTATGGTGTATATTTATGTATGTGCTGAAGAAAATACCCACTGAGGCAACCTAAAGGCATGTTCTCCTTCCCTGCACTATTTAGTGGTTCCAATGTCATATATTTACAGAGGATATTTAATCAAAAGCTCTAGAAGAGTATCACAGAAGTTAACCAGCCCTCTTAGTCATCTGCCAATTTAAAAACACTTTTTACAATTCTGCCTCGAAATCCCTTGGCAGAGCCATCATCTACATCAGCAGATTAAAGCTAATTAGATTATATCCTATTAAGGCTGGTTTTCAGGTACACAGGAAGACACATAGGCGTACTGGCAAAGCCAGGAGGTTGCAGGGTAAACACGGCCCTGCACAGGCAGCTCAGGAGAGGGGTGTGAGCGGCTCTGACACTGTCAGCACTGCGCTTGTGCTGCTGCTGCACTGCATCCCAGCAGGAAAGCACTCAACCACTTTGTTAGCAGGATCATAGCTGGTATTCCAGATGGATACACCGGCAATCTGGAGCCAGCATGGGGGCTGACGTACCCATGACAGCAAACTGCACCAACAGGGCAAAATTCCCCTTCCTTTCCAAATCTGTGAGCACAGGGAGTTATGTCAGTAAAAGCGGAGTCTTGAAAATCTGGGATCTGCATGTGAGATCTGCTGCCAGAGATCTGTGTCAGATCTGAGTTCCACACATTCACACACCAGGCTGGTTAAGAGCTCCAGGTCTTAGCATAACAAGGCTTATAGTATAACATGTAGTATTCATTCCAGATCCTCTGGAAAACCGAGACTATCAGAAATCAGACAAGAAATGCGTAGATAAGTACTGGGATCACTGTGTGTACAAACTACTGGGTTTGTGTATTCAGTTCCTCAACATACAAGGAGTCAAACACAGCCTATTAAAAATTTACTGGCCAAGATGAAGAGGGAAACACTGTCAACTGGAGCAGTAAAGCTGCAAGCAAGCCCTCACATCCATCAGCCACGTCCCTGGCAGCTGTGCATCCCAGTCTGCACATCTTCGCCGTGCTGGGGCTGCAGTGCTGGCAGCGACACAGACAGTACCAGTGGACATCTGCAGGGCTGGGAGCTCTGCCTGTGAATTCCTGCTCATCTCAGGATGACAACACACATGTCCCACTGTGGCAGATTTTATGGTGCAAAATGAAGCTCGGTGCCATACCATTGCTACTGCTCATTTAACTTATTTACCTAGTGATGCAACCACAGTCCTGTGTGGCCAGGGAGCCAAAACAAGCCTGTACAACGATTTCAGAAAGTGAACAAACCCATTAAGAGTGCATAAATATTTACATCAATGCACCCGCCCCTCCATATCCTTATTTATTTGCTTTTTTGGGAAGTTCAAATAGGGCTCACAAATGGGATTTATAATTGCACCACCATTTTTTTTTGTCTGTAAGCATAAAAATATAATTCTGAGGCAAACCTCTGCCTCAGTTCCCTGTTACGTTAAAATGAGCTATGAAGTCAGATGGAAGAACTTAGGTCTAGGGTGATAAATAAAAACCATATGTAAAGTCAGTTCACAAAAATCAAATCACATCCATAGCTGATGTCTGAATAGGTCACACATGGTGCTACAGGAGTCAGTGGAGGCCACAGGAATTCAAGAGAGGTTTTCTATTGATTTCAAAGGGACGTGGGTTGGATTCAGGCAGAATAGGCCGTGACAATGAGCTTCCTTCTGCAGAGAACACATCCCTGGCTCCCAGTGCAATTCTTCTTGTGGATGCAAAAATGTCAACCTTTACTGTCCGACTCGATGATTCAAAAGTATTTTTAAATTTCTTAAAAAATTCTATTTAACAGTCAGAGCATTATTCCAATCACACAGTATTTCTGCTCACGAGATGCCAAATGAGAGCGGCTCAGGTTTTGTGAAGGTTTCAAATATTTGCTTATTTTTAAATAAGCAACGGTTTCCCATAATTCATCAAAAAATACAGAACCCTCCTTCTAAGAATCTTAAGTCAGTGCTGAATTAATATACTCCTTAAACACAAATTTCAGGGCTAACTCTAGCAGACAGCTATTGCACAGATGACTTAGTAGCACACTATTTCATTGATATTTAAATGTTAACCATAATGAAGGCAATAAAACATCTATGATAACAGCAATTATTTCAGAACAAAGGAGGCCAAACACTGCAGAGGGCACTAATTGCCAGTGAACTGCCTGCACTACAGCCCAGCTGGAGCTGCAGGAATTTACCCCTGCAGAGCACGAAGCTCCCACGCAGTGGGAACTCATTGGCTCTGGAATGGGAACGTGCTCAGGTAGAGGCGTGCTCCAGAGATATTCTGCACAGCTTTCCATCATGCCTTCCCCCAGCAAGGATTTTTTAAGGAATGTGTCCTGATAAGGGTGAGTACACAATACAGCAGCATTTTAGCCTAAGAAGGGAAAAAGAAACTGTGTTCCAGTCATCTGCTAGGTGCTCCGAGGCCCCAGCCTCATCTTGATCCACCTGAGATTCAGAGCTACAGAAATAGATTCACAAACACCAGGGAGCTGGGAGATGTAGAAAACTTCCAGAATCTTCTGACTCCTCCAACATCATATGGAGAAAATTACATTCTGCTGAGTTCTCGCCAGCCTTATACCTCCCATCTCTTCCAGAACCCTTGTCCCTGGAAAAAGCACTGTCCTCTCATTTAGAAGTCCTCTCCCCTGCAAACTATTCACATCCAAAATGCTGAATCAGGAAACTGAGGCTATAGACAATATTATTTATGCCAGCCAACTTCCCACCTTGGGCCGTGATCCTTGTCAGATCTTGCAAGCTCAGCAGGAGCAGGACTGCAGCAGAGCCGAGGATCCTCCAAGGACTACTTGGAAGATGCATAACGTGAGATCAGCAATCTCTGAGGTGGTACATCCTCCACCACTGTGAACTGTCAGAGTCCCACTGACTCCAATTTACAGCCCCAGAGGAACTGCTCTCCTAACTCACTCCTCTGCCAGTTGTCCAAACTGGTTACAGCCACGTGTGGAGCTGCTTTCCTCCTTCTGAAGAATAAAGCTGATTTATAGCCCCTGCTAATCAGAACTTCCCTAAAGGAAAGAATGCTCAGTCTGCAATCCTGTCATGATTTGAAAACAATTACTTATCTCCTTCCTCAAACTTTTGGTGCACATTTTTCTTCTGCTCTGGCTTGCTCCAAATTCATGTCCACCACTGTATTTCCCTGACAAAGAGGTCTTAATTACAGACTCAATGTAATGACATTAAAATCATTAACATGTAGAAATGACTGTCATGTCTGTGGTTTTTTAGATAATATTTATGCATTATTCTTCACATCTTTCTCCACTCTCTGGTATAGGAATACGAGTGTTCAGAACCAGAAAAAAATTATACTCCTAATGCTAGAAGAAATCATAAAACTTTTATGGAAAAGAACCTGGGGGGAAAAAAGTATAAATGCATAAATTTTGAACCCTACAGTATTATAGTATTTTTCTTTTAAAACTTAATACTTTATTTTTAAAATAAAGTATTTTATTTTAAAAACTCAGGAACTCTAAACATCCTTTTATGTCCCTTGGACTAATTCAGAGGTCAATCGTCAAACACCGTCAACTCTGTAAATCACAGAGTACACAGAGATTTTGTTTCTACTACTTGGACTTCCATTAATGTGATTTACGAGCATAAAATAAATACCAGAATGCCTGTCAACTTTTTCATCTGAAATACTACTTTCAGTACAATATATCCATGTGCTCTATTCCAGTTTAGTAGACATGAACCAAAAGGATATTCTGGCAAGGATGGCAGAAAAAGTTACACAACGTATCAGAATAATCTAAAATATTCACTATTCTGTAAAATAGTGACTAATTGTTTTCCAGTCACACTTCAAGTGGGAAAATCTATAGGGGGTGTTGGGTTTTTTGTTAACCACCCAACGCTGTTAGCTGACAAAACCACCTGGTACATCTCACCTTAAAAGAAAGTTATGGTATCCTCATTTTTCACGGCAAAAAAGCAAACCTGCTATGCAGATGTCCATTTCTGTGAGTACAGGGCATTTGCATAATGTACATAGAGCTCTAGCTGTGCATCAGTACAGCACCATACCCACAGAGATGTTCTTGTTCACGGTCTGAAAAGATCCCAGTGGAAGGGGCAGGGGAGACCTGTCAGATGCTGAAGATATTCCTTGTTACTTGACGGTAACAGAGACTGATTTTCTTTCCCATTCCATTTCTGCAGCTGATTAGCAAAGCAGCTAATCAAATTGAGAAATCTTAATTCAAATTTAACTCAAATTGAGAACACACTTTTCCCCGAGCCTTAACAAGCATCTCCCATGGTTACTGGAGGCCTGCTGTGCCGGCCATCCAGGCTGGTATCCACTCCAGGCTGCGTTCGTGTCACATTTGGCTGACCACGGGACATTGCAGCATTTGCAAAATTCTCAGTTAGAAGGAAATATTCAGACTCATTTACTGATAGGTAAATGGGGAGAAAGATCTGCAAAGGCACCGGCTCATAAACTAGATTTCTAGGTTTGAATGCCTTTTATGTTTGGGCACTGCAGACTCTTCACCGGCTTCTAACATATGGGATTTGCAAACACCAGCCCTCCTTTGGCAACACATTTCCAACTGTCTGTGGGCTTCAACCTAAGTTAAACAGTGGTGTCCAGTTCCTTCTTCCTGCTCAAAACTCCCTCAACACTCTGTGGAAAGGAGAAGGTACTGAGTTATCTTGCTTGTGATAAACCTGTGTTTTGAAAGTGAGACATTGAAATGGAGCAGCAAAGCAAAAGGACGGGGCTGGTGGGACACAGCAGTGCCAGGCACTGCAGCACTAACAACTAACATTTCCTTCTGTCTCCTCCAATTACCCCGCTGCTTTATCACGGGGTGCTCGGTGGCTGGGTGTGTAATCCCCGTGTTGTGTGTCCATAACACCATGTAATTGCGCCTAATGCAAGATTATTATCTGTGTGCATGCAAAGGAGAGCCACAAACGGTGTGTCTGCAGCCTTGTAACGTTCCCAGGAGTGAATTACTGTCAGACTCCCCGATTACTGCTTCTCCCACAACTGCCTGGTTTCCAGGCTCCTGTCCCCAGTGCAACCATACATCCAGTAAATCAGAACAGGAAATTTATTCAGACTTAAACAAGGCATCTCCAAGCATAATTAAGCCTCTCATGTAAATAGTTTTCTTGGTAATGTTATTTCTACTCACAAGTGGGTGAACTGATGCAAAAACAGGCCGAACAGTCTACCCAAAGTTGCCAGTGCAGGTCAGAAGGCAACACTAGTCTGCCCCTGGCAGTGCCAGAAACACAACTTCTCCAAGACCCAAGACAGCTTTAGGCTATGTGTGTGTCGTGTTGGTAAATAAAAATACGTGAAGGAATCTTTTCACAGTTGTAGGTGTGGACTGAAACTGTGGAGCCTCTGCAAGATTAGACATCACCATCAGTATTTACGTCCATAAAGAGGAGGATCTAAGGGTCTGTCTGAAATACTGGAGATGAAACAAACTTGGGTGATTGCATCTGCAGCAAAATTTAACACTAACAGTGACACTACCTTAGATCTCTGTGTTAGCACGTCCATGTAATTTGCTTTTAAGCCTCCCTTCAACTACATAAAAAGCCACCGCAAAGGGAAAAGACATCCTCTGGGTTTTGTATTCAAACAAGGGTTAAGCAAAGCAGTAACAGGTTTCAATTTCAGAACTGGGAATTTTCATTAGATATAGGGGAAATACTTCCTACAATAAGAATGGGAAAAATACAGAAAGGAGCTGTACAGTCATCAGCAGGTGAAACCTGTAATAAAAGACTAAATGAATTCCTGTCAGGTATGGCATGAGATTTGATGGGCCCAGAGCAGGACAGCAGATGACAACTTCAAACCCCTTCCAGCCCTTACAAACCATCCAACATAACTAACAGCAGCAATTCCAAAAAGGGAATCTAAATCTATATTTAGTAATAAAACCAAGACTCGAATTTTATACGCTGCCATAATTAATGTTTGTAATTAACTTTCAGATTGCAGGGCAAAAAGGAGCTATATTTCCAATAGCTGTAAAGAGTATTTTTCACACAGGTCAGGAGGAATTTGCATTGAATTAAATATTTACTGCTTCTTATGGGTTCTGATGAAAAAGCAAAATGGCTTTGGCACTCTATCCCTCAGCACTGAGTACAGTCACCCTCGACTTTCAAGGCATCCAAGCTTTGCTCATTAGGCAATGTCCAAAAACTCAACTGGATCTCTTCAGAGTTCTGGGGAGTCCTGAGTGCCTCTTGTACTCGAGCCTTTGATCTCCCCACAGACTGCTTAAGTCAAAGCCCACAACTACCATGTGGGCAGATAATGAAAGCAACTGATGCTGCACTGATTAATCCGTTACTCTCGACTGTTAGAAAACATAATGATCTCACAAGGGGCCTTATTCACTGACATACAGCAGCAGAGCTCTGATCTGACACCTCAAATTAGCAGCAAAAGCAATAACAGCTGGGGTTTTGTCTCAATATTTGTACCCAACTCTAAAATGAGTTGGCACTGTCTAAGTGCTATTTTTAAACACAATGTTAGCCCAGGCAAATAACGTTCTAAATAGTCTCCAGGTGACAAGCAAAATCCACTGAAATAAAAAGAACTAGTTGCCAATTTGTGGTTTCTGTTCTAGTATGAGTCTTTTGACAATGTGTTCACAAGTGTTCTCATCACAGCAAGGTGAGAAGCTCTAGCATTGTTAACTTGGGAAGCAGACTTCAGAAATATGACTATCTCAAGGACACAGAGGAAAGAAAATGTTCCTTTTAGAAATGTATGGAAGAAATAAAATAAATAAGCTTAGCATGGAATTATGCACAAAACTGCCAGCAGTGTTTACTGCTACAATTGCCCAGTTCTTCCCATTCTGTGGCTCATTTTAATTTGCATATAACTGTCAGATTTTAACTATTTAAGCCTATTATAAAGGCCAGATGTTTATGGCAGATTTTTTTTTTCCCCTTGAAGGCGTGAGATTACTTTCAAAAACATCAGGCTTTGGGAAAACTGGGTTATTATAATAACAAATTCTTTGCTTAAAATGCCTGTTTTGTCACCTGGCAAGAACCAGGACGATCACATTTGCCCACAGTGATAACTTTAGGGTATATTAACTTAAGTCCTGTAATTACTGAATTAACTCTTCTTAGAGTCTGACTGTGCCTTGGCTGGAATCTCTGGGACTGGTGAGCTCAGGAGCTAAAGCTCAGAGCAGGGGAGAGGGAAAGGGAGGAATGTTAGCTATGAAAATGTTGGGCAAACTATGTAGCTAAAGAGATTAGGACTAGGAATCAGTGCAAATAGGTAAAAGAGACCAGAAAAAAATCATACTGGCCTGCACAACCAAAGGTTTTATTGTGGGACCTACACAAGCAGGAGCAAAATTAAGGATTCTGGTGACTTATGGCCAAACCTTTCCAGTGTTACCTTTAGCCCTGCATTTATGATGGATATGCATATATAAATATCATTATGCCTGAATGAAGAGAAGAGAAGAGAAGAGAAGAGAAGAGAAGAGAAGAGAAGAGAAGAGAAGAGAAGAGAAGAGAAGAGAAGAGAAGAGGTAAGACAAAATATAATAAAGGTGATGCAGAGAAAGAGGGTACAAAATTCATTGAGGTTGTGTGTTATATTAGGTGTTAAATCAAGAATGTAATTCACATGGTCTTACATGAAATGTCTTACTGCTTCCCTTTAAGGATGTTGCTTTTTCTGCATAGAGAAATATATAGCTATTTTCCCCCCCAATCAAATCACCTCTATTAGTTGTACAAAATACAGGTAACCAGTTGCATCCCCCAATTCTTTCTAACATCTCTGCCCAGTGAGAGTTGAAAAAGCTTTTTTTTTTGAGAAATTTCAATCAGCTTTTCAATCTTTTACATGGCACTTTAATTCGAGGCAGAAAATACAAATTGAATTCAGCCTGAATGGAAATACAAAAGCATTGGTGCAAAGACAAGAGAATACAGGCTGAAATTATTCTGCCACTACTTTGTTTTTGAATTAAGGATTCTCCAATGAGTTATTCTTCTAAACTCAAAAATGGCAAATGAATCGTTGTCAGGTTTTTTGATTATTTTTTTTTTTTAAAGAAAATTTCTCAAGTCTTTGTCCAAAGGCTCCACGATTTTCAGTACCCTGTAGTGGGAATACCTGGTGTGGCTCTAAATCCCAGCTACAACCAGAATTTTTACTTGAACTCAGAGAAAGAAAAGTATTTCTGCAAACACTGTATAAACATTTTGCATCATCAGGGTAGTTTTGATGTTTCTCTATGGTACCAAATTTCAGGGCTGATATTATTGCCTAGAACCGCTGGGAATGAGTCCAATTGTCATAATACCCAGACCAATGTCTGCTGGAGTCAGAGCAAATCCCATTGCTGATTTCAGCAGGGAGTGAATCTAGTCACTGCAATCTATTTATTTAGGCATAGAGTTTCACAGGAGCCACGGCAATCAAAAATATAATTGTATTCCATTCCAATTACTCTAAATTTTTTTTCGTAGATTCATTTGAAAACCTCTTGTGCAATGGATTAATATAATTAAACTTAAAATAAATACAATTATTTCACTTTATTATAAATTCATTGTTAAGTAGATATGTTTTTATTTTTATTTTTCTTAGGTTATACAGATATGTCTCATACTAAACATGGCTCATGGCTCTTGGTGTTGCCCAACTGCATGCACGTCAGGTACTGTTGTTTATGGATTCTGTGCTACTCCTGACAAAATCAATGGAAACTGGACTGGGTTCTCAATGAATACAGAGGTCTGAAAGCCTACTAGAACACATTTATGGAAAAGATGAAAAAGGATCAACAAGATGGAGTCAGATTATACAAACCTTAAGTTAGATGCATCAGTTCTTCAGCAAAATAAAACAATTTCTCAGGTCTCTGCCTGAACAGTTGTTTCAGTTTAGTCCTTTCTGAAGCTGAAGCAGCCTTATAAACATAATCCAATTCAAACTAACACGGTTCAACTCCATAATTTGAAAGGAGCAAGCAATTTCTGTCATTTGTTCAGGCTGAAGGCATTTAATGATGGAGATTTCCAGGCTAAAAGGTTTCAGCATTCAGTCAGCTGACTGCTGCAGTTTTCTTACAGGACTCCACCAAAAGAAATTCTAAAGAAACTGATTAAATTTGGATCAGAAAGGAATGGTGCCATTTTTCCAAACAGTGTTTTACTTTGTCCCATCCTCAGGACGCTGCAACCTTAATGCTACAGCCTTACAGTAAAAACCTCTGTTCTGACAGCCTCCCCCTCCATGACAACCACAGCCTTTTCATGCTGCTCCGTGTCACAGCCCAGGAACAGAAAAGCCATTCCAAGTGGCACACAGAAATAATTGCCTTTTCCAAGGTGGAAAAAGTGACAAAAATGGTCTTCTGCATGGAAGGGGCTGTGTGACAACACTGGGTCTCCTTGGGTTGGTTGTTGTGGCAGCCTGTGGCCACCTCAGCTCCTGCCGCAATGCGGCACCGCCCGCGGGACTGCGGGTGCTGCAGGTCCAGGGCTGGCCACTGGGAACAAAGAGGGACGAGCCACCAGCCCCACATGTGACAGGTGCATGCACACACAGCAAAGGACATGGCACTGGTGGCAGTTTAGGTTGAGTATCAGTGAGAAGGTTTTACTAATGCCATGTACGAGGTGGGCGATGCAAATCCACGGGGCTGCCAGAACCTCGCAGTTGCATCTTCCCCCAACAGCAGAACTACCAGGTCCTGCAGGCAAAATAATGCCTCTTATTCCTCTGGCCAGAGTAGCTGCTCTGATTTCAGTGTCTCAGCTGCCCCTCAGCTCCCAAGGCCATGGCATTTCCACCGGCAGAGAGCAGCAGGAAGAGATCTTCCATCGCTCCAGCAAGAGGACAGCGGGCATGTTGCGGCACTGAATTGCAAAGGCAATTCTTGGCTTTGGACAGCAGAGGAAGGAAAAGAACCAAATCTTGCTATGAGAGAACACTTCACCTTGACTGCCAAAACTGCCTCCCCAAAATGCAAGACACTCAGAAGACATTTGTGGAATAATTTTATATTCTAATAGTATGTGATGCCTCTACCTGCAAATCACACATGCTGAAAATTAAGGCTAATTTAAACCCACATGAATGAAACAGGGAACGTACACATGCTCTGTGAATTTAGACTTGCATGTATGAACAATTGTTAAGGAAAAGTTACATTTATGGAGGAAAGAAATGCTTTGAAAGAACAAAGACTACACGTAGTTTCTAGACAGGAGCAATTACGTGTTTCTTGGTGAAGCTGGAAAAGGATCTGCTTTCCATCAGGATTTTATTTTAATAAGACATTAGACAGCGCTTGTGTGCATCACACAAGAAAAAGGTCAACATGTTTAAAAATGCCTACCTTTCCAATTTTTACATTTCTCCCAAACACCACCTGCCCACAAGAAGCAGCACTACCTGCTCGTATTCATGCATGCCTATGCAATACAGCTAAGAAACCATAACAATTGGAACAGCAAATACTCACGGCGTTTCACTTGCGTTCAGTCCACAGAGCGAAAAAGCGCAAAATAAAACACACACAGAAAATAACTGGACGCGCTCATGATCTGTTCAGGAATATTCTACGTTAGCTAAATAAAAGGACTCCGACATTGTCCACACGTGGCTGTATCTCTGCAATATCTGCATGCACGCAAAATAAAATATACCTGCCACGGTGGATGGTCTGTCCTAACTGTTCCAGCCGAAGTGCGACGGAAGCGCCTCACCTGGTCTGACGCCCTCCCCGAGGACGGGCAGACCGGGGTGTCTCGCAGACGAAATGGACCCAACCCTTTTAAGACACCGCTGAAATTGCCCAAGGAGCCAGTAGGAAGCGTGGGGGTGCCTGCGGCGGGGGCTACCCCCTCCCCAGAGCCCGCCCAGCCCGCAGCCGCCTCTTGCACCAACGGGGGCTCCTCGGTGGCCTTCGGGCGCCGCCGCAGAGATGCTGCATTGCGGCAATTCATCGATCGCGGGAGCCAAGTCCAAGGCTGAGAGCCACGAGCAAGATCCGCTCTCCCACACTCCCTTCTCCCAACAAAGCCCGTGTGGTGTCAGGCACAACCCAAGATTCTGATGGCGAAACAATACCTTGCTGGGCATACTACACCCCTTCAGCACAGCCATCAGCTTCTCTTCTACTTTACCCTCAAAGAAATCCCACTCTGAGCAATAGTCTGCACTTGCAGATCATTGATGCCTCACCCCACCCAGCACTGTGAAGATGAGGGGATGTGTGCAATTTTTAGGAATTAATGGCACGACTGTTCCTTGTTCCCTTCAACGGTTTTATGTAGCCACTGATGCTTTTTCAACTGACCGAGCTATTTTCTCATACCTCTAAAACACTGAAGAGCAACCTGGTGCATCACAGCAAAAGGTTTCTGGATGACCTTAGAGCACCTTAAAATTTGTTTCTAAGGATCTGCAGCTGTCCCAGCCGTGGTCATCCATCACTCGTGCAGCCAAAAACAATGCATTCAGATTATTCACCCCAAAACAGAAATGTAAGAAATGTCATTCCACTTCAAAAATATCGAACCAGTTAACGTGAAATTGCTTCATTTATGGTAACTTAATTAACACAGACATTATGATTATTTGTCTTCAAATGACTTTGACATTGTTTTATACTTCCACTCTTAAAGCAGTTCTTATATTTTCTTTTTTTTCTTAAACCCAGAACTGGATATGTTACATAAATAAAGTTTAATTTATACTAATCATATGGCTTTCTTTTTCAAGTTTTCAAAATTATTTTTCCCGATTTAACCATAACATACATGCATTTGTCATCACATATACTTGACATTATATGCATAACCTTGTGAACAGCAGGAAAAAAAGACACAGTTTGATCTTTAGATGAGAAGTTTCTACCAAAGCTTTGTTTTTCAGGTGCAGCTGTAGTGATTTACCTCACTTCCAAGCTAACTATCTACACATTATCCATTAGATTTCTAATTTACTACAGGTACAATATTATTGTCCCAGGCTAAAACCTTGGATCATGCCAGTAATAAGTAATGCATAGTACCCTGATCCCTGCAGCTACAGTTTAAGGTTAAATATTTGACAACTTGCCTGAACTGGGAGCTCAGCAATGACAGTATGCAGAGCTCCCATCATAATCTTACTCCCTCTTTCCAGACAAACAGACTTCCGAGTCCTCCCTTGTATAAAGACTGGCTGTGCCTCAGAGCCTTTGTCCATGTTGTTGTACTTAGCGCAGTAGAGAGACAAAAGCAACCTCTGAGAAAGACGGAAGTATTTAGGTATAAACAATGCCTTTAATTGCACACAGAAAAAGAGAGGGGAACCGTTAAGTGATTTGAAACGTTTTTCGAAATCTTCATTTTTTGCTGTTGTGGTGACTGACCCTGGAGCAAGAGGGATTCCCACACACACACCACCAGCTCTGGACCCCGAACCATGTCACAGAAGGGCTGAGGACATCCTGGGATATCCGATACTGATACCACACAACCCTGTGCCACAGAGACAGCCTCCTCCCCCAGGCCAAGAGGCTGTTGATGCCGACAGAATTACATCCAGCTACCGTCATTCAGTTGCTTTGCGGAGTCATATAAACAACCAACTGCAAATTACGGCATAAAATGACTATTCATCTGCCTCAAACTCGTTAAGTTCCCTCCGAACTGTGTCATCACCTCAACTTTACCAGTAAGGAGTTTTATTCCCGTCCTAGTCTTCAGGCCAGCTCTTGGTTAAGGTGTTGAGCCGCATGTCTGCATTAAATACACAGTTGAGTGTCCTCTGGATTAAGTCGTTCACATTCATTTGACTTTCAACAGTCAAAATGCTTGTTCTACATCTTTTATATTACTGATGAAGAAACTATATTAGTCAAAGGGGAGGGAGGGCAGGTCACAAGATGAGCAGAGCATGCAAATGAAACAATTAATATCATGGCAGAGAAGGTTTGCCAGAAATCTCTGTGTCTCCTGGATTTTTGACTTTGGAATCTCTCGGAGCAGTGACTGCAGCACCAGTGAAGGGCTTGAACCACACAACCCATAAAGGCTGGGCTTCTTCAAAAAGCATATTGGTCAGTGATTCATGAAACCAATCATTCTAGCCTGGCACTGCTCTTATCTCGGTAAGTTCTGCAGCCAGTACGGCTCCAGGCTATTCTTAAAGGGAAAAAACCCTTCCAACCTAATGGGGCAGGGAAGGAGAATGAGCACAGCATTCAACTACTACATATGCTCCAGGAAGGGAAAAATCCATCTTTTCTAAATATGTAACACAATTAGGGACCCGCACTGAGGATCGAGAGGAATGTTCATCAATTTGCGAGGACACGCCTGGAATGCAGCAGGATTAGCAAAATCACTGATCAATGAATTTATGCAAATATATTCTCCCCATAAAAGGGAGAGTTACATTACATCTGTAACAGGCACCAGTGATTTTCAGAGACCCTCTTTTAGCCACTCTTATTTTATCTCGGCTGGTCTTTGATAGAAAGCCTGTCACCACGGTGCCATCTGGACAGTGTTCCCTTCACCAGGCTGTACTTCCAGCCTCCCATTTGTAATCTGCTGCAAACAGAGGTTATCTCAGCCTTCACTTCCACATCTCGAGCGGCGACACCAGATCTCCCACGGACACACATCAGCAAATAAAAACATTTCTTATCAAGCAACCATGTAAGCACCCCATCTCCCCTCCATCAATTCTTTATGCTGATTACGCATCTCATTTCCCTAGGGTCCAGTTGGGGGGGGGGGGGGGCAGTGCCTGTCTAAAAGTTCACCAGAAAAAGGCATTTCTGCAGTTAATCTTGTCTCTGATTTATACAACTGGAATTGTAATAACAGCAGCCAGGTTCTTCAGGAGCATTTCTCCTTCCCTTACAGACCTACGGTGACACAGGAAGAACAGGAAAGGTATAAACTCCAGGACAGTCTAATAAATGACGGAGCAAGGAAAAGTGGAAATTCCCATTTGCCCGCTGACACCTCTGTATTCTGAGTGCGCCATTTCTCAGTTGCCAAACCAACTGCTGTTCCTCCTCAGGTATAATTTGTCCGAGAGACAAGCTCAACACAGAAAGCTGAGGATACTCCTAGATGTCAAATTCCTTGGTTTTCACCTAATTTTACCTGACAGATAGATACTTCAATTACTCATACACTGCCAGCAGTTACTCCCTTCAGTTTACTTTTTACTACACATATTATTTAAACATTGACTGATGAGGTAAATAAAGATTTTAAATTATTTTTATTAATTTACATAAATTTGAGCTAACACACACCCTTGGGTAAGAGAAAAAAACCCTAACGAACAAAAAACCAAAACCAAAAAACCAAACCCACAAGAAAATTGAACCAAAACCCCCATAATTTTAATTTCACCATATGAATAAGTACACCAGCTAGGCACATCATTTTAGATAGAATTCTCATTTTCATTATTATATTTAGGCATTTTGGTATCAGTTATAGGAACACAATTTACAGAGTTCAAATTTGATCCTGATTGCCTCAACTGACTGTAATTTCCAGCAAAATAGAGAAGGAAATCACATTTGTGTGGCATTTTCAGGCTTTCATTAAGCAATGACATCTCATATATTTAGAATTATGTCATGACTTTCATTCCCTGTCTCTCCAGGTTGGGAAAGCAAATAAAAATCTTCTATCTAGTTAAGACATGCCCAGAATAGCAGTTTGCAAATAGGTAAAACTGACTACATAACTAAGTGTTCAACATACAGAGGCAACCCTTGGAACAATTAAATCCTGGCTCTAGCACAAAATATTAATTCCTGTTCAGAAAAGTTCTTAAAAGTTTGCTCTGACAAAAGGTAGTGAACATTTTAAGCACACTCCATCCATGACACCTCCATCAAAAATTGGACTCAATCTTTTATGAAACGGAATCTTTTACAACAGCAACGCATTGGATCGAAACAAGGAAAGCAGGAATAACCCTATTCCACTGGTAAGGTGCTTCAGTGACTGGATGTGTCAGACAATGCACAGAACTTGGGGCTGCAGACCAGACTGGTCTGACAGATCGTGCTGTGTCCCGCTGAACGCGGCTCGGGGCCGCGGCAGAGCTCGGAAACGCCAGCGCAGCCCTTGGAGCTCTGTGCTTCTGTGGGTTTGTCATGGGGCAGGAACAGGAGCGAGGCAGAAATATTTGGAGAGATAAGTTCTACATGCAAACACTGTCATGGCAACTTGAATTTCTAAGACTCCTATCATTTTCATTTCAAGATTTCGCAGATGGAAGGGTGGCGTGTTTTCCTTTATTACATTTTGCAATCAGAAAAAAACCCCCAAACTTTTTTTTTTTTTAAAGATAAAATATTTAGGGCTCATTTGGAATTGAAGTTGCAAATATCTGGATGTCTGTATTTGTACTTTTTTCAGTATTATTTGTGAAGGAATTGCCACGCTTTCTCAAGTGTCCAAAGTGAAATGGCGGAACCCAGAGTGCGTAATTTGTTGCTACGGATTCCATGTACATTTACTTCAAAAAGCAGGAAGGAGGATTTTCAGACACAGTGCTATTATGTGAAAGACCAACAATTAACATGACTAACAACAAACCACCCCCCAAAATCATTCTGCGCTAGTTTTGTACAGCAAGAACTCATTTGCCGCCTTTAAAAGAATCCTACCCGCAGACCTCCCAGGATTAGCTCTTGGTAGGATAAAATCTTGTGCAACAAACAGAATGTGTTCAACCTCCAGTCCCTCTGGCTATCATTATAAAGCAGGAGCAAAAACAGCTTTTACAATATAAAAGAAAGAAAATACTCCACCTAAGCTGTCAACAGTGACTCGTAATTCTTTCTGTGCTGCCCACATGGTATAACTGCCATGTCACCACACAGTTTTCAAGCTACCCCAGAGAGACAAAACAATGATAAATAAATTAAAGGGGTTTTTGCTAAATTGAGTTCTGTTTCTTACTGAGAAAAATTGTTCAGCTCTTCCAGTCTAACGACAATAGCGTGTTCAGTCACTCAATGTTACTACTTTATCCAGTGTGAGCTTGTTGAACCACCTTGAAATTAATTCCTTTTATTCACATATCCTAAGGGACTGGAGGTGAAATTCTGAGCTCTTGAAGAGTTTTATCTCCTATCCTTCATAATACTGCACATTTGGAAATAAAGCTATGGACTAATTTCTAATCTACAACGATATGAATGATATGATCACACACCATAAGAGAATACTGGCCAAGTTCATTTTGAAGACCACTTCGGGGTGGTTTGTTTGGTTTTTTTTTTAATAACCTTTTTGGAGTTTTGTTAATAACTTTTAATCATGCTTATGGCTACATTAATACATATTTCTCAATAATACTGTTATTGCCAGGTAATTCCCACAAGAGATAAGTAAAAATTAAGCAGAGCAGAAAACCTTCTCCTACTAAGAAAGCTTTAGTTTGTGAAGGTTTCACACCAGTTTTCTTCAAATTTTCTGTGCATTTCTATTCCAACAGGTCATAAGGTAGTTAATAGATTTTGCCAATCATTTATGAATATATGCACCTTTTACATTTTATTGTTGTTTTAGTTGTCACACACACCTTTCTATGTCTTGGAATGCAGGACCAAACCCACTGAAATATGCCTTATCATCTTATAAAAAGGGGGAAAGGAAGTACGTCAACATGAAAAATCCCTATTTTATCAACAGATAGAAACTAAAACCTTCATGGGAATAAAATCTGACACAAAAATGAACAAAGCCAGCTCCAGTGCAGAACTACCAGGAAAAGATGTTTAAGTAAGCATGCCAGTTCTGCATGTCATTTCTCAGGCATCATTCTCACCTTGCTGCAGGGACAAAGACAATCCACAGAAGGCACCAAAGCACTTCATACTCAACATTTTTGCATCTTTTAACCCAAAACTCAGAGTCGGCAGTAGCACTTGACACCTGCATTAGGTGAGACCACAAGATCAGGATCAGGGACACCATTCAAGGCATTCCGAACACAGAGGCTCATAAACACACAAGGGACAAAAAAAGCCTGTGTTTGCACTGGGAGCTGCATTGCCTTGGTCTGATCCAAGCTGCAGCTGAACTTCACAGCTCACTGCTCTACTGGAATTAGGCACAAATTTCAGCGTCGTTTTCATCTCTACCTCTCTGCTATTTGTTGGTACAGGAACATGTTCATAACACAAAACCAAGAAAATAAAAATAGTAAAAGAAAACAACTTGTGAATAAACAGAAATGACACGGGCCATGTCGTGCTCTTCACTTTGAAGGATAACTGCACAACTTCTTTCTCTTCCTACAGCTACTGAACCGCAAAGCTCCTCGGACTCCTGATTTGTTAGGAACTCAAGGTGAGTGAGAAGCATAATCCAGAAACCAGAGTGTTTCTATAGAAAGCATTCTTATTTTATTTTTTGAGTAATGCAAAGCACTTGGTCTCTGCCCCGAGTTCTCTACGGAATTTAGAATTCTGCAGACGGGCAGTGCGCGCAAAGAAAAGATGCAAGAATGGAAACATTCGATATCACAAAGGTCACAAGATTTCGATAAGATAAAGTAGAAATACGTTATTTGGTACCCTTGCAAACTATTCAGACAAATAATTAAGGGGTTTTTTTTTCCAGAATCGTTAAATATTTTCTGCATATTGCATTATAGGTTAAACTGTATCTGTGCAAAATGCACGGTGTATCTGAAATGATGAAATGTGGTTTCGCTTGTTAAGGTTCTTTGATGGTTCAGATCATTTTAAATTTTAACAGTTAGGACTATTTTACAACTGAAGATATGATATTCTCTGGGGCATTTAGCAAATTTATTTTGATAGAGAGATCAAATGCTCAGACTTTGAAGAACAGCATGGAAAAAAAATCATATTAGGTTGGAAGCATAAAACTCACATTTTGTGACTGCAAGAAAAATAAGTTTAGAAATAGATACTATCAATCTATTTTCTCATCTTTTAGAATTGAGATTGATTTTTCCTGTAGCAATGTGTTTGTGCTGAAATTAAAAATGCATTAAAGAACTGATTATGATGTATTTTATAAATCCTCCTTTTCTCCCACCCAAAAATAACTGTCATAGAATTAACCAATTAAAAGCAGAGTGGTAAATAAACTAATTCAACATTTCCTACATGCTGGGGAGAAGGGATGCATTCCCAGCAACTTCTGCAGAGCCTGCAGAACTCAGTATTTTACAGAAGAAGGCTCCATTTATTGTCCAGCCTATTTCGGTGAAAGTTATAGCACAGTCTGCTGTCAGGGGAGGACTGATTCACTCTCTGCAGATACGGAAAATCAGTCCATCAAAAAAAAAAGAAAAAAGAAAAAGAAAAAGAAAAAAGCGCCAATTTTTAAAGGAGTTCATTTTTTTCTTCCTTTCTTCCACCACACAGTAGACTTCTCAATCTGACAGACAAGTAAAACTTTATAGTAGTAATGCATTACTTTTCCTGAAAAGTGCTATTAATATAGAATTCGAACAATACTCTTGAAAACATAAGTTCCCAGATAAGAAACTCGTCAGAAACCTACTGCTACCTCAATATGAGCAACACATACTGTCTGATCAACATCAGTGTCCCAGCCTGGCAGACAGAGGGGCCAAAGGGATCTCAGCTGGCTGTGACAGACACAGTCAGCGCTCCCGGGTCCCTCAGACCACTGAGCTGGGGCTGACTCTGGTGGCACAACTCCCTTGAGCGTCAGCACAGGGTGGGCAGAGCCCCTGGGGAAGAGCTCCCTGTATTGTCACACGTGTACTCAGCCCCTGTGGTGTGTGGGAACAGCTGCCTGTACAATCCACTGCCCTACCCATACACCCCACTGCCCTGCCCGTACAATCCCACTGCCCTGCCCGTACAATCCCACTGCCCTGCCCGTACAATCCCAACTGCCCTGCCCGTACAATCCCACTGCCCTGCCCGTACAATCCCACTGCCCTGCCTGCTCTCAGCAGCCAAAGGCAATGTCGTGACTCTGCTGAGTCTCCAGGTGCCAGGAGTGTGTGAGGCAGGTGCTTATTTTAACCACCTACCATTTGCTGTTTCATCCCATGTAATCTAAGGGCAAGCTCTGCAGCAGTCTGGGCAGGCCTTGCCTGCTGTACTTCAGTGTGTACTGTGTCAGTGCTGGCCCAGCACCAACTCCAGGTCACATGCCGAGGGTTTCAATTTTGGAGGGGTCGTGTGTCACCCCCAGCCCCTTCCATTTCGGCTTAGAACTATGTGCCTTCACAAGTGTTAACACTCAGCTTTGCAGGATTAACTTTGAGGCGACAGGAAAAGCTTTATATCAGTTCATACGGTGAAAACCTATTCCAGAAAAGGTCTTTAAGTGAACGAGTAACTATCAGTAATAAGCAAATTATCTGCTCAGATACCGAGTTCTGGGTAATACTGGATTTACATTACGATGACTGTAATCTAAATCTAATATGCTGCTTCTCTGTTAGAGTCAGCTCGCACTGTCAAAGCCTTTGCCTCTCTTTCCCCAGTATGTGCTGCAGCTTTAACAGCCGACGTGCAAAGTTTGTGGTACATGCAGAGCACAACGTGGTGTTATTTCAGCCCTCAGAGAAGGATCCTCCCCAAAAGCCAATGACTGCACTGAACAA
Source organism: Pseudotriccus pelzelni (assembly GCA_035584735.1). NCBI lineage: Eukaryota > Metazoa > Chordata > Aves > Passeriformes > Tyrannidae > Pseudotriccus > Pseudotriccus pelzelni. The sequence continues at coordinate 4,051,984 of JAWMRA010000028.1, read as the reverse complement.
GCCTGCCAAACGCCCGTCTCTCCTCCCTCTTACATACAGAACACCTTTCAAACAGCTTTTTGTCTAGGGCAATGGTCAGGTATGTCATGATATTGTTCCCCACGAACCTGTTACCCATCCGCTGCTCGGCATTAGGCAGCCCCGGGCGGGTCAGTGGCTGCAGAGCCCACATCGGACGCACTTGGAATGCTGCTGAAGCCCATCTGTTCCACGCAGCAGCGAGCACGGCAATATCTCTGCTCCTCAGGAGCGGCAGCGGAGAACTCGTCTATTGTGCTTTAATTAGCAATAACCCCAGCCCGGGGGGAAGTGCGAGGTTTGGCTTTGCCACCTGCACCAGGGGGCCGAGGCGGGAGCCCCCAGACTCAGCCAGCACTGCAGCACGGGGACAGCCACCCCCCCACCGCCCCAGCACCGCGCACCAAGTCAACTCACAGGATCTCCAGGTCGCGCAGGGCTCGGAAGGCTCCATCTTCGATGCAGCTGATCTGGTTGTTGTCCAGTTGCCTGCAGGAAGGAAGGGAGAGGAGGATGAAGGCTGGTAACGGGCAGAGCTGTCTCGGAGCGCCAGGTTGGGGCTTCCCCGTCACCGAGGTGTCCCTCCACCCCCTCGCAGCGCCTGCTCAGCTGCCACGCTGCTGCTGGGGCTCTGCTCGCGGCTGTCTGACAGCGCTGCACGATGCCGCACACTGAAGCCTGTCAGGTCTCAGTAAATATTAATTGCGCCTTTTTTTTTTTTTTCTCCTTTTCTTTTTTTTTTTTTTTTTTTTTTTTTTTTTAAGGCAGAAGGGAGTAATTTCATTACATTAGGGGCATCCAATCCATTATGAGCTTTTACCGTCATGTCACTGAAACAATTTCATTAAGCTAAAGGCCTGTAAATCATTGGAGGTCACTGTGCTGCCCTCCGTGACCTCCCAGAATGCCGTTTTTTCTTTTACTGGAAGTTGGAGTCCTCTGTCCTGACAGTACTAAATCTCCAGGCTTTATCTACCCAAGAGCTGTGAGAGTGCATAGGGAATATACCAATTCCAAATTAGACTCAACTAATCTAATTTTATAGTCTTTTTATTATTCTAAGCACCAAATGTCTGTGGTGGTTCGATGCCTCTCTGCATTGTTACTGGTCCCATCTGGTAGCCCGTTCTATTGAAAGATTTCTGACTAAATACAGATCCTGTCTAACTGCATCAGGGAGAGCAATCCAGTGACAAAAAGCATTATACACATGTACACTTAAACCACTATTTTGCTTCAAAATTTGTAATTTAATATTTGGATGGTGGAGTTCTCTCATTTGTCTCCCTGTACACGCATGATTTAAATGTATTTTGCAATACATGTGGACACGGCAGTGCAGCTACATCTGTCTCTTGCTTAAAAAAATTAAAGCTGGAATTTAAAATCTGGTGATTACATTTTCTGACATCTGATCCCTTAAGTTTTAGACTTAAAGAAATAAAATTACATATCTAGCCACGTCTAAGTAAAATATTAAAATTTCATGAAAAAATATAGGCAAGCTCCTGACTTTATATGATACTGCCCTTTGCACAGCACAAACTTTAGATCTGGTGAGGCAGAGATCTATTGTACTGTGCAAGTAAAAGATTATGAACAAAGATACAAAGAGTGCATTGCTGTGCCTGTTTTCTATTAAATATACATACATAGGGAAATATAGCAAACCTATTACACCCACGTACAATACAGTTGTATAGTTTGACCAACTTCTTTTCATTTATTTGCTGTATCTAATTTTTGGTCTACATAGAGACTATACAACAGAGCAAATACAATCTTTATGATTTCCTTTAAAGACTGAGTTTGATCTACTAACACTGAACATCTTGAGTACGTATGGATTTGACGCCTATGGGAAACTCACCCTTTGTGCTGTAGGGTGGTGTCAATGAACAGCATTTTTTAAGATTTAAACCACAGGAAAACCCCCAGACACTCTAAGGTCTACTAAAAAGCTTAGGAAGCATAAAGCGCAACTAGGGTTTCCTCACAGCTCTTGGAACTTTGGAGAACTTTGTGAATTTGGCAAAACTCCAGCAATGTCTCCTCTACCAACAGACACCTGGACAAAAAACCATCCAAAAGGGATTTTTCTGTAAGAGTTCACACAGAGCATGTATGCATGTGTAAGTAAATGTCATCATACATATTTATGTTCTCTCTGTTCCCCTGACCACCTAACAGAGATGCTAAAACCTCTACATTTTTGAATGCTGGGAGGGCCTTTGGCTGCTGAATGGCTTGTTCTGATATCGCTGCTTAATTGTGTGGGTTGTCAAAAATTTGTGGCTCAAACAGAAAGGATGGTGCATTTTCAAGAGGAATAAACTACAAGTGAGTTCAATATATCACTGTTATATTTATATTTAATATTTATATTTAATGTTTATATTTATATTTAACTGTTTGACTAAGTATTTTACACTTAGCTCCATTAAGCATAAAGTTGGCACATGATAGCACGATGAAGAGAAAGAGAGCTCAACTTGAGAATCCCCTCTCCTACGGGAAGCACTGTAAACTGTGTATTTTTACTTGAGTTATAATATTGATTTTTCTGTCAAATACACTAAAATAAGCAAATAAACCCAGTGTGCTAGTCACAAAGCCTTCTGATTAAAGGGCTTCCTATGTGGGTATTGGGTTTTTTAAAAAAAACACTACTCTCACGGATTGATTTTTGTTGAAGAAGCGTAATGATCATCTTAATCATATTTCCAGAGGTCCAGTCATGCCGGTGCTAACAACCAGGTTTAGTCTGCGTGATCAATGCACAGGACACAGCAAGGGAAACCTCCAGATGCTCAGAAGACACACACTTAGCAGGATGGCCAGTAAATAGGGAAAATATTCATCAGTGAGGCACTCTGGATCTGTGGCCCATGAACTGCGTCTGCAGAGTCTCTGGGAGAGATCCACATGTTCAGAGTTCCTCTCCCAGAGCTCACGTCTCCTGATATCTATCACACCAACACTTTCACATCTGCCTTTAATGCAAAGCATGAGAATTTCTTCTCAAAAGGAACAGAACTGTTAGTTGCCTTAAAATCAGGCATGGCTTGTTTTAAGACCCTCCACCTCCCCATTTATTTCTCCGTGTGTAAAGACGGAAATCCTATTTCTTTGCATCTGTGCAACACCCTGGTGAGTAGTTCAGTCGAGACCAGAGATTTGAGAGTTTAAAATCTAAAGACTTTCTTCTTTCCAAGACAATGTGTTAAGTTTAAAGATTTGGGAAAACTTTAGGTAAAGTCTTACAGAAAGGCAAAGACATACTTCTACACCCATGAAGACAAAATAAAACCGCTGTGATGTGGGCCAGCAGCCAGATCACATACCCAGTGTGGGCAGGCTGTATCTGCAGCTCATCAAGGGGCAGAACAGACATGCCTGACATTTGTTGAGAGGAACATCTTACCTGAATAAAACTAACCATATGCAGAGAAAGTAAAAATTCAACTTAAATGAAAAAAAAAAGGGGGGAAAAAAAGCCAGTATTTCAGAACAGGTGGCACCACTCCCATTTCTCCATCGCTGCCTTCTGAACGCAGCACTCACACACACAGGTCACCAGTCAGCTACCTGAGACACAGATCAGCTGCTCCAGGTTCACAGGGACATTTAAAAAATGGTCTTGGCCAGCAGAAACCTTGATTCATATTTAAATGTCACCTCTAGTTGTGAGCACTCACAGCCATTCCAGAAGATTACTAACGGAATGTTACATACACTGTATCAATGTATTGGTAACAAAGGGTCAGATGACAAAAACTCAAGTTTAAGGCAACTTTAAAATGGACAAAATCACTTTTCATACCTCCACTTACTCCTGCCCTTTGAAGGAATAGATCTCTAAGCTCAGGTCTTATCTAAAACTACCAAGTGATTCGACTGCCTCTGAAGAAAACAGCGTTCTCATGCTGAAAAAGTGATCCACTGTATTTAAAAGAGGCTGAAGGATGAATGAAACCAGTCACTGAGCTGTGTGAAACAGCCATGCAGTGGCACGTTACAAGAGATATAAGCCAAGGCATAAACAAATAAACAGCACCAAACTTTGACCTTCCAAGTTTTGCTGAGTGACGTGGATAACTAACTTCAATTTGGGTGAAAATGTTGGGGTTAAATGCCGGATTTCTCAGGGATCTCACACAAAGAACTGGAATTGGTGACACGTCCAGAACAGGTCCTTGTTCCAACGTCAGGGAGCTGAGATCCCAGCCTGGGAAACCCAGCAGCTCCCTGTGATTGAATTATCATCCCTGACCTCACCTAAGAGGCTCCAGGGATCCCAAATCTCCATGACAGGCAATTAGCAACCAGACAATGCGAGCAGATAACAAAGAGCAATACCAGAAGACCTCAGAGAAGGGAGCAAAGCACTAAAGCAAGGAAAATATTGAATGGGCAAATGGGATTTAGGTGGAGTGTGACACAGACAAATGCTTATAAACAATGCAAGAATTTATAAAACCATTCCAAGGAAAAAGCATCTTTCACAGGGTAGAGCTATAAAGCCACACGTATTCTGATCTGCTTCTAAGCAGGGCTCAGTACCAACTCTCAGTTTTTATTAAAAAGCAGGAAAATTATATGACTAAATTGTATGAACGGATTGATCACTGTCAAACTTAAAACTGATGGTTTTTTAAAAAAACAAAACAACTTGGATACAAATCACCTTTCTAAGGAATGAGGAATGTGTCCTAATGGATTTATATCAGGGGACAGTCTAAGGCTTGGCCAAGACACCACTTTAAATGTCTAAAACATTTCCCTGACAGATTTAACTCCAGCTTATCTATCTAGACTTGTGCATTATCTATCCTACACAAGAGTTAAATTTACAACGATATTCATAAGGAATAGGGTTTTGCAATGTTGATATTCTTTTGCCACTTAAAATAATCCTTTAAATACTGAGCCCTGAAGGTTTTGCTCACAACAATAAGGAATATTTAATTTTCAAATGCATTTGAGAGACAAAAACCCCCAGCAACAAAGCTGATATAATTGTTATCATGCTACTAGCTTTAAGATATTTTTTTAAACATAAAACTATTCTAAAATATTAAAGAATTCAAGTCATGCAGGGTGAAATTTCCCAAAACTGAAATAATCTCATCTTTTATTAACATTAAAAATCAGTTAGTGTTTAAAACCCTGCATTTATACTAGTAGCAAGGTTTCCTCACACTACACCAACTAACCTGTGCCTATGTAAGAGCTTTCAGTATTTTTTCTCCAGTTGGCCACACTCACATTCATGAAGAAGGGTCCCTTCAAGCATCAACATTTCACAATAATGAACTACATAAGCAGTGTTTTGTACTTTATTCAGTGAGGGATTTTCCCCCCCCCCATTTTCAAACACTACCAAGGCCACTACAGAGCTCAAGTGCTAATCTATTGTTTAATTATACTGTGACAGTAGTTAAATTACTATAACCTCTTTCTGTATTTTGCCCAAAATCTAGTTAAATACTTAAATAAAAGCCTGCATTAACAAGTATCATAATAAACACTGTTCAGGTTTCTTTGCTTCTCACATCTCGTATATTTAGCATTAAAAAGCAACATTAAAATAGTGCATATTTAAGAAGGTTCTGCAGTTACAGATACAGAAGTACTGTTATAGATGATATCTACTGTTGTAGATCTGAAATTAGGCAAGAGTCATTACTAAAAGACTTGCATTTTTAAACAGAAATATCCATATTAAAGGTATTGTATCACTAAAGCATTTAAAGGAATTGTCAATAGCCATTTCACAGCAAGGCAAATTCACTGTAACTTATTACAGAATCATTGTTAGAAAAAGAATTAATTTTGTTAATTATATCTCCAAAATAACCTCTGCTTAGACAACATTTCCCCCAAGCCTTTTCTATTTCATTTCTAATACAGACTGCTGGGTCTCTGCCATCCCTTTCCTGTGAAGTTTACACTATAATACTTAAGCTCTTCTACGACCTGTAAGAATTAGATACACTCTATAACATTTAATGTCCTAACATAACTTAAAGAATATTAAAATCTCAAAGGAAAGTGACACCAACACATCTATGTAAAATTTCTCACATACCAGTCTAAAGTCCTTATCCTCAAATGAGTTGATAAGGAAGGCCCAATAAATGGGAAAAGATGGTTCTTTTAAGTACTATTACATTCAATTACGCTAAAATAATATGAAGTTCTTTCAAAGCGGCTTTTAATGCATTTTTTCACATTTAATTTTTTACTCTTTATTGATGCTTCATTAAAATCATTCTATAAGAGCTTGTTTATATTAGAAAACTGAGAAAATTGATACAGCTGCTGTGATCAAGCTGCAGTCTCTCCCTCTGAGACTTTTACACGTGTTCCAAGATTTCTCTTTTGTTGTTTCCCAAAGATGTGGTTTTGCCAAAAGCCACGGTTGAAGCTTTGTGCAGAAACAGCTCATCTGCCTGAAATAATTGGGCACAGTCACATTCTTCAGCTTTCACACCCGACCTCTGCTGCCAGGTTGTTAAATTCAAAGAGGGAGGGATATCGGATTTGAAGGGGAAGAGTTGCTTATAAATAATTATTCTGCAGACTATTCAGAAGTATTAAATATTTACTCTGAGTGTTTGTACTACATAAACTTACAAATCTAAAAGCCGCTGTCAAAAACCAGCCACCAGATCAGCTTAAAGCAAAACCCGAGTGGCAAACGAACACGGAAACTACTCCTGCCACTTCCCACAAGGACAAATACACAAACCCCCAAGATTTCCTTTCAATATCAGGTGCTTTAGAACAATTTTTTTTTCCTTTTTTAAACTCTCTCTGGTTGCTGATGTAACAAATAGTGCATACCAAGCACAGAAATGGCTGTCTCCATAGCAATTGGGGCAGGTTTTGTGGTTTCCTTAGTTACTCTTGACTGATAACCATCTGTTGTTCTCCTCTGCCATAGCCCCAAAGGGGAAAAGGGGAAGAAATGAGGAAGATAAAATGGGTGTTCGAGAATACAGAAGTTATTTATCATGGTGGTTTTTACACTTTTAGAAGGTTTGTGCTTCCTTAAATTTTTATTTATTATTATGTTCAGTTCACAAGTATCAAATACCAAATGTAAAGAAAAGTTCTAGCTCCAAACTGTTACTTATCAGTTACCTTATTAACAGGAAATTGTAATAGTGAATCAGACTAGGAATATTAATAGGGAATCATATCATTAGGGATGTTACTATGAAACTGGAAAATCATACAGAGCACCTATACAGAAAAAAAAATCAGATATTTAATCTAAATCCAGTAGAAATTTGTAATGTACCAAGAGAGGTGGAGAGGGTACAGGTGGTTACACCCACCAATCCCAGGTGGAACGGGATAACTAAGGAAGTGGTACCTTCCATCCCGACCTCTATTTACACATTTGTAACTGTTGTTTCTATCAAACCTTGAGCCTCTTCCTCCCCTCCTGGGAGGGGGAAAGGAGAGACAGGCACAGGGAATCCACAGAGCTCAGGCCGCCTGTGCCTTGAGGACACCAGTGAACCTCACCCCACTGGCCAAGGCAAGATGTGCTCTGTGAGCAAGGGCAGCGTTTCCACAGGCTCAGGTACCCCCATGGCATCACTTACGTGGAACTGACAGCACGTAAGCCCGGCTCGTTTTTGAAGGCAAAACAAATAAGCCCCCACGGGCGAGCTGTTCCAGCCGCTCAGCGCGGCGGCATCAACTGGGATTTGGGTTTTCTTCTTGAAAATGATTCCGTGCGTATGATCCGTGTTGTAACAAATCCATTACACAACCAAAACCTAAAAAAAGGGAGACACGGAATGCTTCATCCCTTCCTGGTAAAAACTGCCAGTTGTCAGAGACAGACGACATTTGTTTGGAGATACCCAGTATTTCTAAGGTGCGAGGAACTCTCTGGAAGGGATGCAAGGCAGGGTCAGTACCCTTCTGGTTCTGCCCACAGCACAGGAGAGGAGATGTTCTGCACGTGGCTGATGTTCCTGCTGCTCTGAGGACACCACTGCAGGGCTTCCCTGGGAATGCCCGTGAGCCCAGGGCTGTGCAGAGCTCAGCAGGAGCCCCCAGGCTGGTTCTTCAACAGGGTCCCTTACCAAAAAAAGTGTATTACTTTTGGTGTTTCGCTGTTTACACATTTTTATTCTTAATCATTTTTAAAAATCAGGTTTGAGAGGAAAATTAGGGCTCTCCTGCCTTTGACAGGCTTCGACTTGACCAGCAAACCTGAGAATTACGTGAGGAGCAGAGGCTGTGGTGGAGAATGAACGGAACCCTGGGCAGCACAGGGAAGGTGAACGTGCCGCAGCCCAGACTCCTGCAGCGCCTGTTTTACACAGTTAGGCAGATGACAGAGCAAAAAGAAATCTGGACATTTGATCTCCAGACATCTGTCCCCTCTGAAATCCCATAGTACATTAGATTAATTCTATCACCCCCCAGTCATACAATGCCTTGAGATACGTATTTTCTAGCCCTTAAGACACAAATTAGGAGGAAATAATACCAAACCAGCGAATGCTGTGAGTGAAGTCATGGCAGTGTCAGCCTTGCTGCATGGCTGGTAAATTTGGGCAAACCAGTAGATTTTTGTATTTTAGTGACTTTTTTTTGTTAACTATAAGATTAATATTAAGACTGTGGATGAATATAAGCTTGCACTTATAAATGGTAGTATAACACACCAACAGATTTTCAGCTGGCTCCTGGTTTATCAGATTGTTTAAAACAAACCAAAAAAAATGGCCAGTTAAAGCTAGAGAAGGAAGCACAGTCCTCAATATCTCAGTGCCCCATTTTGGTGTGTTTTTTTTTTTTTTTTTTTTTTTTTTTAGTAAGGTTCTATTCAGCTCCTCAACATTTAAGAGATGCTAAAATAATAACTATATCCCACAGCCACCAGAGCATAGTTAATGAACTACATATTTCAAGATGCTGCATTAGTTTTAGGTAACTCTGGTAAGGGTTTCCAGTACTGACCATGCTTAACACAGCTTCAGAAGCTGTTCTCAGGGGTTTCAAAGCAGGCCATTCCATCTTTAACACAGCTGTGGGCTCTGATTTCAGGAGAGCAAGTGGCACTCCAGATGACTAGAGGCGAGGGGTGTAGAGCTGTGCTTCCAGGTTTTTTGGTTTGTTTTCCCCCTTTTCTCCAATACTGACCAGGCAACAGTAGCTTCCTTTTGAGACATAGAATTTATCTCATTCTATTGGTTTCTGCTGTAAAAAACTGGCCACTGGAAAATAAGCGAAAAAAAAAAGGTTTAATTACTTTAAGACAAGGAGTCATTTGGCTTAGTTACAGCTTTGTGTCATTCACTGGTGATCTGTCTGAGTATTATCAGAGGTTTTGTTTTGAACACACAAATGCTCCTAAATGACATGCAGCTCCAAATTCTGACTCCTCATCCTGTTTGTCTGCTTTGCAGGTACATAATTTCTCAGGCCAGCTGAGATAGAGCAGCAGACCCAAGTACATCATATAACCACACTCCTGTGCTGTTTCCCTCTTACTCATAGAAAACAAGGCTGGCAACAGATCCTATAAAACATCTGAAATTTGTTTTCCAGTGGTTGCTCCAATGCATATGCAATGCCATGACCCTCTGATTTTAAGTCTTTCTACCTGTCATTTCTTAGCATCACATCTCATTTTGCCAGTCAGATCTGTGGCTGACTTGTAATCAATACTAGATAAGCATATGGGTGAGTTTAGATGAGTTTGTGCTAAGGGTGGGAGAGAGACATTAGAATCCAGCCTGAACCTTCTGAGCTTTTAAGGCATTTACATCAAACTTCATTCTCACTGCTCAAGGAAATGAATTCAAATTTCCCATCCAAAGTCCCACTGGAATTACTTCTTATAGTCTGACTCTATACCTCATTGCCACAAATTTGCTTGTTCTCCTACATGATTTCAAACAAATAAGTTAATATAATGTGGGCTTTGTATTTCTGCATTATCTGCCTCTGCTACAAAAACTTCACTGAAAGGGTGAGTTCTTGCTGTGCACTTTTATCTACTTATTTATATCTGTACTAAGTTCATAAAAATACTACTCTGCACTTCTCCGGGCACTCACTGTGCTTATATATGTAACTAGGTAGTCACATATACATGCACTTATATATTCCTTACTTATATATAAGTAAGGAAATAACACTCCCATTACACTAAGAAGACCGGAAAAAGGTTCAAATGAGTAAAATTTGCTATTTTGCTACTGTTACTCATTTCTGTGTGCATTCAGAGCCTCATGGCAGAGTCGTGGGCAGGCCAGCCTACAGCTGATACCTCATTATCACCACGATCAGAGTCCACCCACAGCCATGAAGTGTTTGTTGGGCAGTTACGTGTGAGCTTGAAGACCTATCCTTCCTCCTGCAGTAGTTGTCCATATCCAAATGAATCATCCTGTGACGTATTTCTAAAGAAGACGTCACACCAGTTGTGCCTCTGTGACTGGTGCTGCCCTTTTCCCAAGTCTACGCAGGTCTAGAACATTTCCAAAACTCACCTGTGCTGTCAGTGAAACACCTGCACATAACAATTGAGAGCCCAAAGCCCTTAACAAGAACCAACCAGAACAAGAAGGGTTTGGAAAGAATTACTAGTTTCTAGACAGGAAAAAAAAATAATTCAGAACCTTCCAGAAAAGTCAATCAAAAGAAAACCCAGAAAAGATTTTAAGAACCAAAAATAAATCAATTACCTGATAGATTGAACGGGAACTAAAAATAATCCTCTTAGTTATCTGGGCACCTAGTAATTGCATCCATTTTTAAATACTTTGCTACAGAATTAACAGCAAACTGGATTGCAGCTGACAAAAAAAAAAAAAAAAAAAAAAAAAAAAAGCCATTTTGCTTTAGTGTTTTCCAGCCAGCCAAACTCGCGTCATCTGTGAAACGTTTGTCACCCAGGGTAAGGACACCAAATCCATCCTGCAGATTTATGTTTACAAGCATTTTGGAACAAATGTTCCCACTTGAACGCCCATATGAACCATAAGCACCCAATATGTTTGGATCACTACGTTCAGTTTTTGTTCGCAGATCTTCAACTTTCTGAACAATGTTTTACCAAATCAATGTGGCACTACCACATATCCTTCAAGAATGGGACAGGGAGCATATGTGACAACTCTTGTGCATATTCACCAGGGAGTTGCTTTCCACCTACATGAAAGCATAGGTCTATTTATTTTTTTTTTTAATTCACAAAAGCAAATAGCATCCATCTATTTTTGCCATTCACATGATGGCTGTTGCATTTGAGTCCCTCACCCTTTAATATATTTATTCCTCCACCCCACAGACGCTCAGCTGTCAGCAGTGTCATGAGGAACTGAACGTGGCCCTTCCAGTTCCACTAGCTAACATAATTTCCAATTTAAAATATGCTTCCCTGGCCTTGGGACATGTAAATACCAATCTAAAAGACAGAATAGGGAGAGTTTATACCAAAAGTGCTGAACACCACTCTCTGCAACAGTTATTGATGATGTTACTATTGTCACAAAGTGCATTTATAAAGATACAGGTAAAACACATTTAACAGCACTGGTGTTTTATTGAACTGCAGTGACTGAAAGTAAAAACATCATCAAAAGCCTACTGGTACCTGATACCTTCACAAAAGCTTAATTCTTGGGGAGAACTGAAAATCAGGCTAACAGGTGGAGAGCCTGTTTTTCAGCTTTCCCTCTGGACCACTAATCACTTGGAGACATTAACTGCTGGCCAAGGAATAACTTGACTCTGGATCTGAAGCTTCACAGATCAGAAATCCAAGTACCAAGGGACAACTATAATCTCCAAGACAACAGACATTGCAAAAACAGGATGATAGGACACCTCCAAAGGGATTTATTCCATCTTGCAGGAGACTTGAGTATCTTAGAAGTCTGTACTTATCTATCAATGCAGGACTTGTAACGAACAGAAACATGAATTATTCCATTAAAACCCGATAAAAACAGCATCATGAAATAACTGTACACCCAGTTTTAAAACAAAAATAAAGATATAGGTAGAAGATTCCTTACTATTAGAAATATGGTTAATATTATTAAAAAATTTTTGCACCTAACATCTGACATCAACAGGAAATATTGCAGAGGCAGGTTTATATGCGGAATTTCTTAGAAGTTACAGTCTCCAATATTTTTCTCATCAAGTTGCTATTTCTTTTGAAATTATTTCCTTAAAAAATTTAAAAAGGAAATAATTTAACATCAACCTTCAGGTCATCTTAGGCACTGTGATTTCTTAAATACAAATGCTTGTATATCTGAACTGTTAATTCACCTACATTACTTACTTACATTCATTCATTTACTTACTGGCTACTGAATAATGATTCTACAAGACTTCCAAAATTGAAGTCGTTAACGAAGAAAGTTCAAAATTAACTTAGTTTATATGACCTTGACATTTCCTTGCTAGGTGGCACACTTTTATTAGTATTTTTTCCCTGACATTAGTCCACAAAAACCCTCATAGCAGAGACAGCTGCTTCCTCTGCCAGGATCGTCACAGCTAAAAGAAAACTTGCCCTCCCTGGTAGGGTCAGGCAGCAAGTTTGGATCACAAGAGCACACCAGTTACCTTACCTGACCCTTTACACCAAACCTCAAACATCTATTTGCCGCTGAGATGTGACAGCGCGGAAATAAAACGGCCAGAGAAAAGCCCTGCCCTGAAGTTTTCTCCCTGGCGATCAAAGCAACAATTGTTTTGTAAGTAGGTGAAGAGGATACCTGCACCACCGGCTTCACGGGACATTTCTCCCATCCTTCTCAGGCTGAGAGAGCTGCTCAGCGCCCAACTTACTGCAAAGGGTTTGCTGCTCCCCCACCCCACCCGCCGGGACATTAACCCTTAATTACGCTTTCAGCTGCTCCTCATCAAGGGAGAACATCGCATGTTTGAAAGGCAACGAGAGCTCAAGGCAGACAGAGCTAAAAATCCGAGCAAAACCAAAAAAATCCATCCCCGACAGCAAACCCCCGCTAAAGCGCTTCAGACAACCGTGAGTCTCCCCCCCTTCCCCACTCAGCGAATCACTCCAGGCAAACCACTTGACCTCCTGGCAGCATCTTCCCTGTAAGGCTGGGTTTAAAAGCAGCACCTAATCAATAGCTGTTGCTGCACATGACCTGAGTTTAAGCATATAAATGAAATACAAAATAAAGCGGGTTCAAGGGTGAAACTCGCAAACAGGGGCTGCTGAGGGGTCACGAAAGAAAGTTGGAGGAAGAAATAAAAAGGGGGGGGAAAATCAATCTCATTTCTAAAGGTAATCTTCACGCCAAAAAGCTCCATTTCGCACCCCACGTCATGACAAGCAATTTTTAATATGCATGAAAGAGCCTTGTTTCGCTGCCCTGAGAAGCAGGCTGGGGGCTCCTATGCCGGGCAGCTGGACAAGCAGCAAGAACTGCTTACAGGGATCTTAATGCAAACCATTTGCCTTAAGATTTCTTGTTCCCCACACCACAGTTTTATACAGCCCAGCAGCTTCTCTCTTTAAATTCCAGGGTTTGGGGGTTAGTTTTGTTGTCAGTTTTTTGGTTCTTTTTTGTGTGTGTGTGTTTTTGTTTGTTTGTTTTTGAAAAGCATCGCTCTGTATTCCAGTATTAACATATTATGACTGCCTTATAAACTACTTGTGGTTGACAGGATATTGATTCAGACTTTACATACAGAAATTATTTTGATCACTCACGAAAGTCTTACGTTCCTTCAAAAGAACAACGCAGGAATCCTCACTTTCCCCAGTAAAAGAGGAGAAAGGCAGAAGAATTCTAAGTGTGAAAATGCACCTCAGACAAGCTGTGTACAGCTCTTTCACAGTGTTACTGTACTACTGCTCAATGAGTTGGAAAAATAACTCCAAAAAGAGCTTTAAAAAAAAATAAAACACAAAAGACTGGAGCAGAGGGTACTTCCCCATGAAGACAGAATTCTCTCATTTCTTTCTTTGACATTTATGGGACTACTAAAGGGTAAACAAAAGCAAAATTAGATCCCATAGGCTTCTGATAGGGGAAAAAAACGGGGAGGAAAATGATATTCCAAAGCAGAGATCAGTTGTACAAATGAGACCATCATCTCACAGCCCTTTTCTATTGCTGCTCTTACACTCTCCCTGTGTCAAAAACGGATTTTATTTTTGCCTGCCTCAAAGCTATTGTCCTAAAACCATTCTCAGATTTGCACCTAGATAATCAACTTTACACTATTTCTATTAATCTCATATAATGTATACTTGAGTGCCTGAGAATCCCTCCATGTTTCCCTCAGACTTAGATCCTTATTTTATATTGGAAGAAAACATTGCAGATCCAAGCACAAATACTGCTTTGTTGTTGGGTTTTTTTAAATAAAATTAGGATCCTCCACAGGATCTTCTTAATATCCCTGTAGGATTTACATGATCTGAGCTTCTTCTGAGGAAATTTTCAAATGATGCTGCGATGTAGCTGTTTAAAGGGACTGTATAACATCCCCTGCCGTACAAACACAGCGAGCATATGTTCATATAAAACCAACTTGTGATACAAAGACTGTAAAATACAATTATCCCATTACAGTTTAATTCTCTTTTTTCTTTCCTCCAAAAATGTTTTCCTTTCAAGGCATAACAATTTTGAGTCGAACTGAAGTGCAGGTGGCTTTGTTCTCCTACAGCCACTCCAGCTCACGGAGCCACCCAACTGCAGGGTAGCGAAGCCATGGAACAGACTGAATCACTGAATGGGAAACAAAATCGTTCCCTTCTGGGCTCTAAATGTGGCAAGAAACTACACAGGCTTCGTCATGACTGTTGTTTTAAATACCCAGCTCTGCTCTCACACAGAAAGCTGCAGCTGAGTTGAGGGCTGGGGTCAAGAAGGGGAGGACATCCATCTCGGTTCATGGTCGACGAAGAGTGCTACAGGAAATCAAGTCTCCCAATCAATTACTGAAATTAATTTCTGAGCCCAATTCATTGCCTTCTGGGAAAACAAGGATCCATTTACTTGCCTGTCTCACAGTAGTGTTTTCATCGCTTTTTTAAATGAAGCTGGATTAAAAATAATAATAGTGTTCCCCAGAAAAAGTGATGCAGTAAATTAAGAACTGAGGAAGTTTTATTCATAGAATCACAGAATGGTTTGGGTTGGAATGGACCTTAAAGATCATCTAGTTCCAACCCTCTGCCACGGGCAGGGGCCCTTTAAAAGCTACAGCAAACCCAGGCACACTGTTGCCTGTTTACACAATGAAACATCAAAACTTAATCCCAGTGAAATGGTAAAACAACTGAGGACCCCAGAAATCCACAGCGTCCCCGCCTGGAAAGCCAAAAAGCACACTGGCTCTTCAAAGTAATTCCTGAGCAGCAGGTCATCTCCAGTGGGCACAGGACTGGTCCTGCCAGAGCAGTCCCATGGCAAAGCGCGGCACTGCCAGGGATGGAGCAGGCACTGCCCAGCCCTGATCTGCCAAAAGACTCTTTTCCTCCCTAATGAACAGACATGTGTTGAACTGACGAAAAAGCCAAAATGAAACACCGGGAGAGAGAAAGAAAGGGGGGTGGGGGTGGGGAAGACAACTCATGCTATGGTTTTAACTTTGTCCAGCTGGGAAGGTCAAGAGGAGAAGGCAAACTTTGTTCTGCTGGTGGACAGTATTTACAACCCCCCTTTAGCCATGGAGTCTGCACTGAAATGATATTGCTGTGCTGTTTTGGCTAGAGACTGCACCCACTGACCCCTCCGTGCCCAGCACAGCACCGGAATAATTCCATACAAAAGGTTTGCATTAAATGTAATGAAGCAAATGACAAAATCAATAAACCTGGAATGGTGAGGCTATCATAAAAATGATGTAAATTCAGAGTTCACAGTGGTTATGGAGCTATTTAGATTCATAATTAAAACCAGTACTGTCTCTTTTTTTCAGAATAAAAGTTCCTCTTGGCAATCACAGATGGATGCTGCAGGAAGTCCTCAGCAAATGTATTCAGAACTAAGGTATGGCACAAAGACAGCATAAATTATATAAAGATAAACTGTAGGCACAGGTTAGCCTAAACACGAACGTAATAAAGAAAATTTGATTTCCATACTTTTTCAACTGATGTCTCATCCCATTTTAATCAAGTTTTATATCAAAAGGACAGTAAGAATACCACATAGCCTGTTTTTAAATCGAGGTATTTTCTGGAGTTTGTTTCTGTCAAAAAGACTCTTGTAAGACTGTTAAAACAGAAAAGGGCCAAATCTGCTATTCATTACTGTCCCTACAAGAGCAGTGCTGCAGCCTGGGTGCTGCACCAAAATGTAGCTGTGCTTTATTAGGGTAAAAGAATAATGAGCCTAGAAAGGACTGAGCAGAGCCCTGAGAACTAAGTAAGCAGATAAATAATCTCTGGAAATAGCAACAGTCACCCCGACTTTTTGTAGCAGATTTCAAGCCCCGGATAAAGGATCCCATTCTAGCTTAGGAGTGAGGTTTTCTTCTGCCAAGCTCTGGACATGGAACTTGTGGTATCATTTAAAAATTTGCACCAGTGTTACATTTAAGCAAGTGAATTATGTACAGCTTCAGTCTCCACACTCCCAGATTTTACCTTTTTTCACCTAATCAAACAGAAAATGTAAAAGTGACCACCAAGCCTGGGGCTCGCATACCCCAATACTGAACTTTTTCAGTCTCCTGTGCTGGATTCACATCACTGTGCCAGATGTGCTGTGTTCCTGATGGGAACGTCCATGTCCCTCTTCCAAAGCCCCACTGATGACCAGCCTACAGAGCTGCATTGCTCGGGGCTGCAGAAGAAGCTCTTAGGCAGGAGAAGGCAATAAATTATGCCAAATATAAAGCACAGGGAAGATCACAACAGAACCTGAAGTAGATGGAAAGGATGACTTAGAGCCATGCAGTGCACTTCATCTTTCTTTTCCTCAGCATTAGGATTTTACCATATAAACAATTAAAGTACAGCCTTTAAAGAATGCTCGAAATGCATCTCCAGAAAAGTATAAAATAATTGGTATTTCTGCTTGTCTTATGCCTAAAATGAATATTTAAAAATCTACGGTTTGATATTGAAACCAATATATACAGAAGACAGAAATTGGGTAAATCAATATTATGTATAACCTTATTACGGAGGTAGAAAGCTCTGACCGACATCAGAAAGACAAAAATTTTAAAAAATATTAAATGCCACCAAACGTACATCCTCCACTACAACACTGCGCTGGCTTATGGACTTCTATTTTATAGGTAGAACACACTTAAGAGGTATTTCAGCTTTTATTTATCTGACATTTTACTCAGGGGAAAGTGAACTTTACAGTGAGGAAATCTGTTTCTCGGGAGTGATGGTTCAGCTTTTAATAAGTTGCCGGTGACAGATCCCTTGTGGCTACTTGAGCCCACAACTACAGGCATCCACGAAACAAATACTTCCTGAAATGCAAGTGGACAGGAGAACAGAGCAGACATCCACTCTACTTAATGCAGATGTTTTCATTAAAAAAAAAAAAAAAAAAAAAAAAGGAAGAAAAAAAAGTCAGTGGTGCATTTTCAATCTGTGCAATCCATCTCAAGAGAAGTAAAAGTTGTAGTTTAGCACATTCAACAGATTTAAGACCGTTTTGTGCTGGTTTAGTCCATCTTGTGTTTTATTTATTAGAAATGCATCTGGGAAAGGGGATTACAAAAACCAAAAGGTGTTTAAAAACCGCAAGTGTAGTCTAATCACACTACCAAATACGACATAAGTTTAAATACTTCATGAAATGGCTTTGGGGTTTTCCAGTATTTCTCATGTGTGCTGCAGAATTTGCAGGTTATTAGTCTGTACATGTCTGTTCTGTTGCTCCCTGATCCAGATGGGACAATCCCAGGTTGTTCAGGAGCAAGGCAAGGAAGCAGCATTCCCAGAGGCAGCTCTGCTCATAAAATACTGGGATATCCCGCAGGTTGGGACCAAACTCTGCAGTTGACCATGTGAATCACAGGATCACAGACTCTCATAATTTGGGCTGGAAGGGACTAAAGCTCATCTTGTTCTACCTCCCCGCCATGGGCAGAGACACCTCCACTAGCCCAGGTTGCTCCAAGCCCTGTCCAACCTGGCCTTGGACACTTCCAGGGATGGGGCAGCCACAACTTCTGTGGGCAACCTGTGCCAGGGCTTCCCCACCCTCACAGGGGAGAATTTCTCCCTAATATCCCCTTTAAACTTTCTCTCTGTCAGTTCAAAGCCACTCCCTCTTGCCCTATCACCACATGCCCTTGTAAAATGTCCCCTGAAGAGCTGATATAACTCCACTACCAAGCATTTGCAAAAATGCACTATCAAGCCTGAAACTGGCTCCCTCACTAGTGAGATCATTGCTGAACTGGCATCTCTCAGCATCAGTGCACAACGCAAAAATCCTACGAAACCTTCTTCCCACTAAGGTAATTTTGAAAAATGCCTACTCCTTCTGATGTTAAAAGAGATACATGCAGAAGTTTCAGTGTTCCAATAACAGTTGAAATGCACAGCGTTTCATGGCAGTTCTGATAAACTGGCAGAGAGCACAGTTATTCAGAAGGCACTGCCTCTGTGTATCATATTCCAGGAAAATGCAGAACTAACTTCTTATTCAAGAGCCCTTGCTCACCCTTAGCCATCCTGCCCAGGCTCTCTTGGGAGGGAAGGGATATCAGGGCAGCCCTCCCTGAAAGCAGGACACACAGCCCTGTGTCCAGGATCCTGTGCTCCCACAGACCTTCAGGAAGTACAGATGGAATCTGCGTCACCTCCCCTTTCCAGCACAGCACAGACAAGAGGAAAAAGGTTCTGCAGATTCACTGGAGGCAGAGAGGAAACTGAGATTAAAAGAATGCAGTTTCTGAATTAAATTTCACGTTTTCATCTCTGTGTTCCTAACAGGCTCTCCCTTGGCTACGGCTTGCAGCAGATATGAAATTCCGGATGGAAACAGGGCCAGCAGGAAGCACCTTCAGCTGGGACAATGGAAAACACAATTCCCCCCCGACCTCTTGCCTGCCCAAAGCCAGGCTTACGGCACAGTGTTTAGGTTTTCTTGCTTTATTCTCAGATTTTTACTATAAGATAGACAAGAGATGTTATTCAGAAAGATCAGCGCAGGTAGATTTTAAAGGTTAGTGATTCAGAACTGAATGGAGAAAGCAAAAAACGAAGAACGGAGAACTGATGAAATTGAATGAAGAAAACAAAACCAAGGGATGATATACCACCAAGTGACCTCAGTCAGCAGAGCCAAGAGCAGGACAGGCAGCCGGGCGGGGCCTGCAAAGGTGGCCCACAAGTCCCAGTGAAACATGAAGCAGCCAGCTCTGTGTCCGGCCCTTCATGTGAGGGTGTAAAGACATGAACATGATTGTCTCCCAAACGTCCTCTGCTACCACTCAGAGCGCCTCTCTCTGCTTGGTTGGTTTTCCACATCTCACCTTAAGTGCATCGTGCGTTGTGCAGGGAACATGCACGTGCATTTCAATCAATCATATCTTTTTAATGAGTTAATTGTGAAATAGATGCTTTTTGCATTTGTTACAAGGGGTAGAACAGATGGCAAAAGCTCAAACTAATGTATTCACAAAATTAACTGACGCTGCAGGTGGTGTTTCTCCATAGAAGGTGGTAAGTGGGTAACGTGTTATTTTAATGTTATAATAATGCTGCATGACAATGAAATTTCTAGGAAAGCAAATGTGATGGCCACAGAGATCTCTCTTGAATTCATTATGGTCACTATCACAATGACGACTAATTACAGGAGACAGAAAGGAATACACTGTTGGAATACATTGAGTGCAGCGTGAATTTATGGGGAAGGGGAAGGAAAATTATTTACACATTTTTACGGTTGAAGTAAAATGATCTTTTCACCCCCTAAAGAAGGAAAAAGGTTTGCCTCCAATATTTCAAATAGCTCTTTCCATACCTCTGACCTGTTTTGCCAGCTCTGAAAACACTCAAAAATACCAGCTGAGACCAAAACAACCTGAAATCTCTTCCAAAATAAAAACACATCCTTTCCTTAAATTTTCATCATTCATATTTAAAATATACTGTGCTTTTCATGCACACCATCAATACAAACACATATTGCTCAGTCCATTGAAAGATACATAAGCAAGTACACAAACCAACATGTGATAATCAATTCTCCTCTAGGCATTTCTTTTCTTTCATTTAAATCCAACCACTGGCTTCAGTAGACTTATTCCAGATTTTACACCAAAGGAGTGGAAAATCTGGCCAACTGTTTATCTCCCTCCTTTTGTTTTATTTTACTGCAAACTGCAACAGTAACAGTGGATACTGTACACAAATGTCAAGGAACTAAGGGCAGGAATTTCAAAGGGGTCTGGATAATAGCTTCCCTAGAGAACCCAGACTAAAGAAGTTACTTTTTGTAGTGTAACATTTCATTAAGATCTAGTGCATATTTATGTAGGGCAAATAACTCACAATCACTTGCTTTCTGCTGGTGAAACAGCTACACACAAATCAACCATTATTTTCCTGGGTTTATTTGTTATTTTAATTTGACAGGTATGTTTAATTATTTCTATGGCTGAATGGCAAAAATTACAAATATGCTCTGCAGTGCTGGTTGTGATGGATTAAAAAAAAAAAATTCCACAGGAACGTTTCCATATTTTGTGTAGGTGAATGTAAAATAACTCTTAATGTAAAGAGCAACTTCAGCTTTTTCCAAACCTGAATGTGCAATCTAGATGTTTAATTTTTGTAAAAGTCACATGGATCGATGCTAATAGTAGATGCATGCAGAAAAAGTAAGAGTATCTTCCAAGAAAAGCCATTTAACAAACAAGGAACTGAAACTAATAGGTACAACAATATTTTACAGCACTCTGAGAGCTCTGATTTTTCACACTGCATAGGTAATGTAACCACTAGGAAAATAAATGTGTACTGACTTGCAGAAGTGTTAAATGTTACATATGTGCTGATGTATTCCTGCATTTTTTTAGACAAATAAATCTCAATGCTTCATTTCTTCCTCCAAAAGCACCTTTAGGGCTATCAAGAAGGATATTACCCACAATTTGCTAAGTGGCCCCAGGACGCCAGGAAAGCAGCTTGCAGGTCTAGTGATATGAGCTATTATCTCCTGTGTGCCTGAGAAATATTTAGACAGAAATGCAATGAACCTGTATTATCATGACAGATGAACCTCTGAGCCTGTGTTTTTCTGACTCCCAGTGCTAAAGAATCCTATAGCGAAAGCCCACAAGAGGGAAAAGGCAGAAGCTGAATAGGTACAGAGCTGCGTTCTGGTGAATCAAGAACAAGAAATGGCCGCAAATCCTCACAGAAGAAGCAGTAAGTGTGTCATTCCATGTGGCTCCAGTGGTGTTCAGGGGGGGTGGCTTCTCGGCCAGGTTGGCTCCCCTTCTGCTCTGTCATTGTCCTCACACATCTGCACTGCATATTCCTCGTTCCTTTTTCATGAATCATTTCACTTCCTTGGCTGGGAGATTTCATAGACTCACAGAATGCTTTGGGTTGGAAGGGACTTAAAGCTCTTCCAGTCCCACCCCCTGCCATGGGCAGGGACATCTTCCACCAGCCCAGGTTGCTCCAAGCCCCGTCCAACCTGGCCTTGGAC
>JAWMRA010000028.1:3974631-4030180 GCA_035584735.1 Pseudotriccus pelzelni | reverse complement strand
CACCTTCCACCAGCCCAGGTTGCTCCAAGCCCCGTCCAACCTGGCCTTGGACACTTCCAGGGATGGAGCAGCCACAGCTTCTCTGGGCAACCCGTGCCAGGGCCTGCCCACCCTCCCAGGGAAGAATTTCTCCTAACATCAGCTCTGTATATTCCTATGCTGGGTGCCTGGCTGCCCTCAGTAAGGTGAGCAGCTGCAGGAATGCCTCACCAGAGAAGCACTCCCCTGACTGCCAAGATGGGATACAAGCAGGTGAAATGTGCACAAATTCAAGCAGCAGCTCCATATATGTTTATGACGGAAAGCCATGGCTGAGAGCGCTGAGTTAGCCCAAAGCTCAACGAGACCCAAATCCATATACTTTAATTCTTGGAATAAATGTGCTTACTTGGGGCTAGAATCCTGCAAGAAACATTTCCTGTTCTCTGAGCAACGAGGAACAGACACTGAATACAGGTGCACTCTGCAGGCTGGCCCTCTCTTGCCCTTCCTTCTTCAGCTCTTAGGACCACTGGGCAGCATTTATGCATCTACTCTACAATATGTTCAAAGTGTCAGCTTTTGCCAAATTGTCATATAAATTCACTGCTGGTAATGGACATTATGTGCTCATGACACTTTCTAAAAGCTGTATAATTATTTCTGTATTTCAATTAGAAATGTACTCACTAATTTATTCTTTGTCTGCAGATTCTTCCTTTGATTTTGTACTCAAACAGCAGAAAACACTTCACATGAAAATAATTCACACAACAAAATTTCCCCCACTCGGGAGTTTGAAAACCTCCAGTCTCTGCTTTGGCTTCATTTTGTGCAAAAACAGTGGCCTTCCTGACATTTAAAAGCTCTTCTTTAGTACAGCCCTTATCCAAGCCCATTTTCCTGGGCTTACTGCTCTGCTAAAAGAATGACAAAAGATAGAAAGCTTTTACCATTTAAAGAGAGAGACAAGGTGAAAAACATCTTGAAACATCGCTTTTTATAATATCTTCCCCCCCATCATCTTAACATTTACATTTTTTAAATGACAAAAATCATATTGGCACCAAGCCAGTTCTGCAGCCACGGTGCTCAGGGGCATCACCAAAGACTCTCAGTGTTTTGCACACACAGCAGCACCTCTGCCCTTAAATTCACCACACTGATTTTTTAACACTAGAGTGTTCCAGCTGGACACAGCCGGTGACTTTGTGTCACTTATGACCACGTTGAGACAGGGTAATTCTCACAGGGTTTCCAAATGGCACCCACTGTAATTTATATTGAGCCCTCAGGCTGAGTATTTCGGAGTTTGTGTCCAAAAGGAATTCATGCCCTAGCTTAGTCTATTGCATCAACTCTGCATTCTTTCCTGAGGGAAGCTTTCCAAGCTGCTGTTAAAAACTGCATTAATCTAGAGACTTTCATCTGCTCTAGCACTTGCTGTGTCCCTGTTATAATATCTACAGAGTTATTATTTTTTGCCATGACACCAGGACACTTTTCGTAGGACCTGGAAGAATTTGAGGTCACGTTAAATGTCAAGCCACGAAAACAGAGACCATTCCACGCCAGCCCTTCCCTGTATGGATTTTAAATATAAATTGGAAAGGGTTGGGGAACGTGGGAGAATGTGTAGCTTCATTTCTTACGTCTCAGAGTCTCCAAGATCCCTCACAAACATGCTTTATAGGGTGGGAGAACTCGGAGACAGTACAATAAATCAGCGGAGCGATAACCATAGAAACAGCCAGTGCTGCTGCTCTCCCTTTAGTGTGTACGTGGCAGAGGCACCAGGCATGAGCCCTGCAGGTGTTGGGACAGCTGGATGGCACCAAAAGGCAAAAGAGGCTCATTCTCCTCCTCCATTGGCGTGGTCATCCCTGGGACTCAAGAGGGAGAGATTTGGCTGCCAAGTCTAGACTTAGAATGGCAATTGGCACGTTAAAGCCACTGCTTAAAGTTTTAAGAGCTTTAAATATTAACTTGGTTCAACTTGCATCACACCCTCACGGTTATTGCTGTAGAAATTTTAATGTGTTTCCAGCAGCAAGTTGGCTCAAGGGTTTGCCGTGTTTCTCTCAGCAACTCACAGGCCACCAGTCTGCGTCTGGAAGCAACAGTGCCCTGCTCTAATGAACCACCCTGGGTACACGACTCACACAGTTCTTACCAAAAAACAATGTCTACAGATATGAGGGGAAAGTCTGCTTCTCCTGCTGTTTATCTAAACAATCACTGCCCGTGGCTCACACCAGCAATCTGTTAGACCAGTAAGCTTTGTGCTCCTGCTGAGCCAGAGGCTGGACTAGATGACCTCCAGAGGTCACTTCAAACCAGAATTATTTTATGATTCTGTGATGAATTCAGTACTCATCAAAGACAGGAACAGTAGCTACAGGGAAGTATTTCTGATCCTGAGTCTTTTACAGCAAAATAATAGATACTGCCTAACTTGACAGTCACAATTTTTTGTTGAAGTTTTAAATCCTGACATTTATAGAGCTCCTGTAAGCACTCCAGCCGGCCATCCCTTGATATCAGCTCAGGGAAAGGAGAAACCCTGGTTCTTTCTGCACTGAGAGTGGGTGCATAAATCAAAACACCTGTGATTGTTGTGACAGCTTGCCAGAGGTGAACTCAACTCTGAATGCAAACTTTGCTATTTTAAATGAAGTCAGACAACTAACAACGAATTATAGGGGAAAGTTAGGTTTTCTGAAACAAAACACCATCTATTATTCCTCTAGATCACACAACATAAGTAAAGCCCATGCTAACATGACAAAAAAGCCACAATTTTTTTCCTACTATAAACTATATTCTTCATATTTTTCTGTGTCTTGAAAACTAGACCTGCTCACACAGGTCCTCTGATGCTCCTCCACTGAAGAGGAACATCAGAGTAAGTGGCTTCTCCAGATGATATTCAGGTAAAAAGGCCTTTTGTTACCAGAAAAGCTGAAGTCACTGTTGAATATGCACAAAGTGAGTGACAAACCACTGCAGAAACACAAGCTTTACAGCTGTTAAGTGTTGTATCATGTGTACAAGTGTTCACATTCTGTACATCCCAAAGCCTCCGAAGGAATCTGCAGAGTGCTCAGAAAAAACAGAACACAGGTATGTTGCAAGACTTCGTACGAAAGGGCTTCCTTTTAGATCTCCTTTAGCTGATTCTTCTGCTAAATAAATGTTACAGAAAACAGCCACGACAGCCTAGCTTCATCAGCACCAACAATAAACCCTTATTTTCTCTCTTTAAGGGCTTTTATAAATTATTTTAATATTCAGTACAAACTGTTAAAGCGTGCACAGTTAACTGCCCACAGTATTTTATTTTTTTCTTTCATTTTCTGATGTTTGTACTCAACCTCTGTGCCACATTTTGTCATGTTTATTGTCCACACGAGTGGTCAAAGAGAAGATTTATTCTAAGTGAAACACTTCAATTTCATTCCCAAACTCTGACAGCACTTTCCCTATGCATATCTTTCTTCAGGGCAATACTGCAGGAATGGGTAAAGCATTTAAGAACACTTTTTTTTTTTTCCCTTTGCTCAAAACTTCCCCAGGGGTGTTCACAGTGTAGACCAAAGTAGACTGCGAGGAGGCCCCTGACAAAAACCTGCAGGGTCTGAAGGTCCCTTTGGTGTTGCACAAAACAAATGGTAGCCAAAGACATAATAACAGCCAGACGTAACCCAGGGAGAGTGGTTTTCACCACAAATATTAATGAAGTTGTCACTTACAAGTTCTTCACATCGATGATTCCTCGAAAGGCTTTTCTAGGGATTCCTTTTATCTGATTTTCACTCAGGTCCCTGAATAAGGGAAGAGGGAAAAAAAATACATTGTATTAACAAAGAGAACATATTTCCCAAATCTACATGAGATAATGGAGCATCCATGTGCTTGGAAAAGTAGATGTTTCTGGATTTGTTACACCATGTGATGTTTTCCAGTTTCTTTCTCTCCTCTAGAGGTCTGTGGAATGAGCTGAAGTGACTCCTCAACAAAACCCACCAGAATTTGTGATACAAGTGGCAGAACTTCCAGAAAACATCCCTCAGATGTGGTCATGACGCTGGCACAATGCAGGACTTGCTGTCAGAGTACCTGCAGCCAAATCTTGTGCCTTGGAATTGCTACCCTGTAGTGTAAACGAAATTTTCTCAGCATGCTCCTGTTTGCTTACTGACTGCAAAAAGACTTGGCTTCCCCTGCTCATATTACAGCCTCTTATTTGAAATTAATATTCAGGAAAAGCACGACAATCATTCTCTTGTAAGCTTTGTAAATTCACAGTGAAAAGATCTTAATCCACCACATTAAGAACCCCACTGCATTGTGTATCAATGGCAACAACTGAATCTTTAATCTTGCTTAAAAACAAACAACAACAAAAAACAACCAACAGCAAGCCAAAAAGCCTTTCTAGTACTAAAACATCGCAAATGTTTCCATTTAAATTATTACATCTGCACTGTGAGTTCAGGTTATAGTTTCCCGTTACCCAACCAGCATTCAGGTGCTTTTTCCCTAGCATTACGTATTTCCAAATCTGCAACCCTCTAGCAGTGCAGGTGGAGGCAGGAAGGAGGGCATCAGGAATGGGAGGGAGATGGACACAAACCCGGAAAGCTGGGATGTTTTCAGGCTAAGGAAAAGCAGCACTCATGAGCTCTGATTTCCTTGCTGGTGCCCTGTCAGCATGGAGGACAGGGAGTGATTCCAGCCTGGTTAAGGTTACAAAGTTGGGGGTAAGAGAGTAGTGTGAGGAAAAGGCAGGAAGGCAGATGAGTGGGGAAGAAAAATGTAAGAAATGAGCAAATGGAAGGCACAGGGATGGCTGGACAAAAGGACAAAGAAAGGTGATACTGCAGCACAGGGAATTACACAGTGCACTGTTTGGGGTGGCTGTGTCCCCGTGTTACACAAGCCCAGGATTTTGCCCCCTTTTCAGAAAGAAACTCTGGATTTCTAATCACTATTAAGAGGGAATGGCAGGAATCCGTACTCACCCCCAGACACTCTTTTCTGTAAGCACACTTAGTGTTGCAGCAAGCTCCCTTTCCAGCCTCCCCCAAATTGGTTTTATCAAATGAGAGGCCAGAAATCAGAGCCTGTCACAAAAGCCCACATTGACACTGCGGGTCAAGATGTGTCACGCAGGCCTTTCTTCTGCTTTCCATCAGGCAGATAAGAAAAAAAGGGGACTATGTCCTTGTCATGGGACTAATTCAATTTATACCAGTCATGCAGTCTACACCAAATTCTCAAAGTAGCCACAATTGTCCATTCAGACTATCACAAACAAAAATGTGCTGCTGGATACAAGTCCCTTTTTCAAGTCAGATTAAAATTCTTCGTGACCTTCACAATTTGTTTAACACTGATCCACACTCTGACCTTTCCTTCACCTCCCCTTTATTTTGCCAGCAACAAAATATTAGTTCTTTAAAGACAGACCTTCAACCCAGACAAACGAGCAGGCAGCCCAGAGAAAGTAAAGGGTATTTCAGGCCCAGAAGAAGGAAGTCTACTGCTGAAGACCGATTTCATGACACGGAGTCACTCTGGTGTGACAGTGAGGCACAGCAGAGCCACAGCCAATGGGAAGAGCGTGACAAAATGGCTTAGGAAGGCAAAAATTAGTCAGATCTGAAAGGAAGACACATGCAAAGTAGAACAAAAAGGGCCTGAAAAAGTAGAACTGTGTGGTCAAAGAAAACCACACTAAACCCACCAACATCTCAAGTTGCATTTGTCTGGCATTTTATTGGGCATTATTTCAAATCATGTTTAAAAATAAATTAGGTTTAAGCGTTGTTTTTTCTAGCATTACTGTGTCCTAAAAGGGCTAATTTATGTTTTTGCTTTCTGTTTTGTCTTTATGCTCAACTCTCAACTTGCAGTCAGCAAAACCAGGGGACTGTAGGAAGTTCACCCACTTCCTATGAAAACCATTCTTGTAAACTGTATTATTTTCATTTTCTATTAGGCACTCTCCTCTGGGTACCAGTACTGCATAAATCTCTCTAGTGGGCTGAAGAGCTGCCAGCTTTGCATGGCCCTAATGACATAGCATGGAAGAAAATTCACCAGTGCATATTTAGTTTTCTTTGACTGCCTTCTCACAATTATCATCATCCCATTTTGAAAAGGCCAGGAAAAGCGTTCCTCTCTGCTTCCTGATACTGTGGCAAACCTTTGTTAAGCATCTTTCATAAGCAAGCAAACATCCAAACAGGCTCAGCCTGGACACTTCCCAAAATTTGCTCTGAGAAAGCAGAAGGTTGTAACAAGCAACTTGTCTACTGAGTTTACCTTAAATTTCCAGCTTTTCACTCCCTACAGGCAAAATGAGAAGCTCACACTGACATTAAGTAAAATAAATATTTGTTATTCATAGTAACTGCAGAAAACCAGGTAAACTAAGGTGAGGATAAAACAAAACCCTTAAAAAAAGGGGGGAGGGGAAATATTCAGCATTCAAGAAAAACAAATTCGAAGGAAAATAAATTATGATTGCTAATACACTTCCTATTTCTTAGGCAGAAGTTTCAAACTGTAATGGAAGGCAAATGCAATGCATGGGTGCATGACGTATCCTAAGGAGGAAATCTGAAAAATTCCAGCTTTAGAGAAGAAAAGACTTCCCAAAATCCTGCCCCTAACAGGCAGTGTTAGCAGACCAAAAGCACTTGACTTAAGGACAAACTAAAATGTGCCAGCCCATCAGCATCACCCTCCTTCACGAAGGTTCCTCTGTGAGCCCAACACAAAGGAAACACCTCCATGATAAAATAGACACGCTGAGCAAAGCAAATGTTTTGAGATTAAATTATTCTTCCTGTTATTTTGATAAATACAGGCAAATTTCATCCACTTTAATCGCAGGCAGTGCACACCGCACAGAGATCCAGCATCCAGCCACTGCCTCAATACAGTGCAGTGACCCCCTGGCTCCCTCATCCAGGTTTCTGATGGAAACACGCTTGGAAAGGCCTCGGCAGCGACCCCAGAGGAACCAGTGAGGGGAACAGCACAGCAGGCAGCAACACTGGACACGTTCAACCAAGAGCTCCCCCGGCCAGCACTGTGTGGTGAACCCCCAAAGGAAGCAGCATTCTCCTTTCTGAGATGGAGAAATGGAGCCACAGGGATATTTAAGAGCTTGGACTTCCAGTCTGCATAATCAGAGCTGTGGGAGCTAACAAAATCCAGCAGCTGCGGCTCACAGGCCCTCCCAGCACGGCAGACCACACGTTAGCCTAACCCAGCCTCGAACGGGAGTTGGCACAAGTCAATACATTTTTTAGTTTTTACTTTAATTTTGCTGAAACGCTTTGGACACAGATTAACTCCCTCTGCAAGGCTAATAGTGTTTTCCTGATCTTCAAATGTGCATTGAAAGAGCCTTACTGATAAAAGGATTGGAAAAGGGGGAAAAAAAGCACCCAGAAGTGCTGACGTTTCCTAAGTGCCTCTGCAGTCTTTGCCGTAGTGCTGGTTTTAGTTTCCTGCTTTAACACTGCCTATTGCATCCCAAGTGAAAATTCAACTCTCTAACAGAGCAATAAAATACATTAAGACCTTTTTTTATTATTATTTTGCCAGTGACAGAACATAAATCAGTTAATTGGAACACAGACCCTACAAACATTCGTAAAATCAGTGTCTTCATTTGAACTACAGATTTAAAACATTAAAGCAGCTACTTTACTACAATCTGCAAAGTTCCAGTGGTACTGGAAATACCACAGATTATATGAAAATAAAAAAAAAGCAGTGATAACATTATGCTGAGTCTTATGCTTAGTCTTGCATATGCTTGTCTCCCCTTTCAAATACGAACAACAAAACCTCACTCTTTGAGCACTGACAAATTATTTTCCTGATCTTTTCTGACATACAGATTCTAAAATTTTAAAAGACTGTTTTTGCACAACTGCCTGAAAACCAGCTTAAGAAGTATTTATTGTGGTTGAACACTACCCTTTAATTATTTCTCCCACCCAAATGGGCTAACAGAGATCACAGTGCAGTGTTATCCAATAAAGAACTAGGCCTGCTTGTAATGTCTAAAGAGTTTAGTACAAAGACTTAAAGAATGGTCCCCAAGAGCAAATGCTTCACAACCAAATATGTATCTTTCCCAGTATGTTACTGCATGTTGATTCCATAATAAAACTGCAAACTCACAGAGTTAACCATTAACACATGGAACCAATGGTTTAGCTGAAATGAAGGGGAAATCCAGAATAACTAAGCTGATTCCTTCAAAGTACCTTTGAGCTTATCCACCATTCAACTGCTTCTTCCAATATCAAAGAAGAGCTCACACACAACTCTCTGTAGCAGCTGATACAAAACCAGAAGGCAAACACTGGTTGATTTGACTGTATATGGGGCTTGAGGGTGCAAAATAACAGATTGTTTCCCATCATCTCTTCCTGACACAATAACAGGGAAAATTAATGAGGTTTGCTTGCTTTGCAAAATAAAACCAACGAAAGGTATGAATGCTGACTTTAAGAACGTGTCAGCTGCCACCAATGCTAAGAAATAAGTCCTGTGCCCATTAACTTCACTCCAGCCACAGAACGTGCAGCTGAGAGAAATGAGAATTAATTCATCCAGCTTTTTTTACATTCTTTTACCAAACAGGATTTCTGGGTTTAAAACGTTTCAGTCGCATCCAGTGATTAAAATAAAATAAGACAAAATAAAATAAAATGTTTCAGAAGGTTTGTGCACTTAAATTTAGTGACTGTTCTTCAACCCAGTTTCTTTGCAACTGGACTAAAACCAGACTGAACTACTCCACTAAAGGTCACATAGTTAACACACTCTGGTCACTGCAATTTGTCTCATTAGAATTAGTTTTAATTTGTACAACATGTTACACATAAACTCTATCCTACCATGTTTTACCGAATTAAGTAACACAATTAAGGAGCTAAAGAGTAACAGATGGGGAAAATTAGAGAGTATAATCCAAAGATAATAGGTATCTCTAAGTAACACATAATAAAAGATAAGCAAGTCAATGAAGTGAGGAATGATACAGCTCAGCTTTTTCACAGAGCAAGAGCTGGAGGGAAAGTAACTCCTACAGTCAGAGAAGAGACAGGGCAAAGGGATCAATGCTGGAGCAAGAGGCTGCAAGAGAAAAAAGAGTAACACGAAGACGCAGAAAGACCAAGGACATCCACAGGGGGAAAAAAAGAAGTTTACTCAATTATATCTATAACAATTCCAGCACAGAATATTAATATTCATGACGTGCTTTTCTTTTAACCAAATGCTTGGCACTCCCAAGGAAGCTTTTTGTCTTGCAGAGTTTCTATTACAATCCACAACAACTTGCAACACCTCAGACCTTGCTTAACCTCAAGCGTGGCCCAAGCAGGATCACTGAGCCAGCAGCAGAAGGGCTGCACCACAGACCCCCTTCCAAGTGCTGCAATTTCTTCTTGCCCATCAATCCAGTGCTGGGAGCAACAGGACAGTTCATCTGGTCACAGCTCCCAGGCAGCTCCAGCCCCTGCTGTCAGGGAGCAGGAGGACGCAGCTCGCTCTCTGTTGCAATGAGGGTGTGCTTGCCAAGGCTGCTGTGCCTCAAAGGCACCTTAAGACTGAGCCAAGAGAGTAAGGACCATGCTTGAGGTGTGCAAGAAACGGACCTGGAGGCAAAGCACCAGCACACACAAGCTCAAGGATGCAGATGTTGAAATCAGGTGAAAACAGGCTCTGTATATATGTTTTACCACATTTATTTTTTTTTTTTGTATCACATTAAGCTACCATTTCATTTACAGCAAAGAACAAAAGAAGGATTTTTCCTGTTCTGCCAAAATTGGAGGGCAGCTTTTTAATTTATTGGTTTTTTTACCTAAAACTAATATTAAACATTTTCAACAACTAAGTATTATTCTTCCCTAGGAGTTATTGTCGTAGTATTTCCAAAACTCCTCAGTATTAAAGTTTTTCCTGTCCTCCAAATGGATTAACAAGTAACTGAGTTAGCTGCTGAGTTTAGTCAGAAACTTTGAGCCTTGTAAATATGCAAGGTAAGTTCAAGATATTTATCAACTTCCAGGTGGGAAATGCATTGCCGAAATCAGCTCACTCCAACAGTAATTAGAACAAGCTGTGGCAAGTCTGACACTCATCAGCACCTCTGTCCTCAGGAGGGCTTTATCCCCTCGGTGAAGCAATGGCTTTGCTCTTTCTGTAGGTTCAGAGTAAAAAACGGTATTTACTGTAAAGCAGCACTTCCAGCTCTCTGTCTGAGGGAAAAATGGATAAATGTCGTTGCCCATGGGCTACAAGGCAAGAGCTTAAGAACAACAGGATTGCAGAGCATTATTCTGTGGAAACTTGGCATCACTGCTGATTTTCTAAAAGGAAAAAAATGTCTTCCTACTACTCCTGCACTAAGAGTAAAGACGGTGACAGGCTCTGAGCTCTGCAAAACAAGAGCAGGTCCTGGCGATGTTGTGCGCCCTGAACGAGGCAAGCTGATTGTGCTTTTGTTAAACATGACACAGCTGGCTATCAACCCGTGCTCTGAGAGGCTGTGGGGAGAACTCTAGTTCTGTTTTGTTTGTTTTGGGCAGGGAATTTAGCTCAAAAATTCCAATTAAGCCAGTCCTCGCTGCTTTCGCACAGTCACGCACTACTGCACGAGCACTACTGCTAAGCTTCCAGAAGATAAACACCACGCTGCCTTTGTTGATCCGGTTTCACTGTGAGGTGAGAGATGTTAACTCTATAATTCTATACCCCAACGCTTACCCAAAGCTTCCCGGGGCCTAATTAACCCCAGTCACATAGAGACACTTTTGTTGGGAAGAACGGGACACTGAGCAGAGCCTGAGCTTCAAGGCTGGGGAGGAGCGTTCACAAAGCAATCAAGGAGGAACAGGTAATTATTTTAGCATCATCTTCCACCTTCTCCAAGGACAAATTAAAACCCATCTGTTAATAAAGACCCTTTAAGGGATCTGACCTGCATGGACTTTTAACAGATTTCTCTCCTGACACAACTGCAGGGATGACACAGCACATGCTGAAGTCTTTTAAATGTTTAAAAGGACAGAGGACACACATTTGTGCACCCTTCATTAGAGGCTTTTAAAATTCTTGGTTACTCCAAAAAAACCAACCAAACAACAATACCCCCTCTGTTTCACTGAATTAGACACAGTGTTACAACATTTCTCTATCAATGCACCCAATGAAAACAGGAAAAAATCACATCTATCATAATATCTCTAGGAAGATTAGTAAATATTTTATATGATTTTAAATGAACTGTAAAACTAATCTGTGCCAATGCCCAATCAAAGGCATGTTTCTGACTTTTACAGTTCTTCCTCCCTCCTCCTGCCATTTCCAAAATGCCAAGCAAATAGTGATCAGACAGCATTTAGGAGACACTTATTTTATATCTCGAGCCTGACTGTGAGTTTTCATTTTAGAAAGCAGCATCTGTTTTGTCTTCTGGAACACAGGCAATGAAAGTGAAATTTGTCCTCCAAGTCTTCATACTCAACTTTGCTTATGTCAGGGAGAAGGAACTGGAAAGTAACAGCCAGTGGGTTCAGGAGAAACCCTTGAAGAGAAGCACCCTACTAGAAATCAAATAAGGCTTCTGACTAATAAATGATAATAAGACTCTTTATTAATGTTAATACTTTCTGAAGTGGAAATGGAGTTGTATGGAGACTCTGCTATTTTAAGTTAATTTTTAAAAAAACCCAACTGGTTTTACACTGTTGGCCTATTTTCTGGTTTATACCTTTGTCTGTTGATCTGTGTTGGAAAGAAATGCTGTGCATTTGTAAATTCTAAACCATACCAGGCAACAGGACCCTCCTCTCATCTCCACAAAACAGAAATGAGCCCCTGACTGACCACTGAGGAAACAGATTATTGCGCATAATTTATTTTATATTTTTACATGTGATGAGTTCTTATTTTAGAAGATAAACATGCAAAATCATAAAGTAGAAAACATGAGCTAAAAACCAAATAACCTGCACCATCACTGGATAACGGATCAACATCTGGAGCAAGGCTCTCTTTTGAACGATCTTTCCTGACCCAGCTCTGCCTTTGGGAATGATGAATATTTTTATAGTATTTTTTGCACTTTACTGACATAGTAAAAAAAAATAATATCTCTGACCATTACATTTTTGTGTAACTAACCATCACAGTGTAGAATTAAAATTATAATCATAACAGTGTTTATTTAATTCAGGCCATGATCTGGTACTTTAGCTAAGAAAATAAGACAGTTTTCACAGGAGTAAGTAGCAATTGCATATATAAAAATCAAGGCTTTATTTTTAACAAAGTTAAAGAGGTCATTTATTTAATTTGTTTGCATGACCACCGTAGACATTTCTGTGGCTATATAAAAAGCAATAAACGTTTTAGAGAATCCATGGATACTAAAACCAACTACAGTGACATTCAGTTTATTCCAGTGGGGTAAAAATGAGCTGCAAGTTATTTGAATCCACTGCAGTGAGAACAGTTCACAGCTCAGGCCTGGTTATCAAGGGGCTGTTATTCTGTTCAGTGGTAACACGTGCCCCAGTGTAAAAGGGGCACACACCAGTGCTTTAGCCGGAATACAGGTTTTAAAAATAAATTATCACACTGCAGTGATATTCAGCAGACTGTACTCCCTGAACAAGTACTGAAGCCCTAGAAAAAGGACAAAAGAGTTCTATGCACCCTGTCCCTTCTTTCTTTTATAATATTTTAGCTTCTTTCTTTCTTCCACAGCTTCACCTTTATATATCTGTCCTGCTATGGATCATTTAGTCCCTGAAAGTCCCCGTGAAAGGCTGCAGCAGAAGATACACTTCAGATGGGTTTGTAGCCTTAATTCATTTTTCTATGAGGATACGACATCCAGATTTATTAGACCAAGATGTAATACCACAAAGTGGTTAACTCCACTGGGGACATTCATGCAAGATGCAACTGTTTAAGTAATAGCAGCTTCTCTATTTTACAGTAGGATCCACAAAGCCACAAGCTATCCAGGGATTTCAGAGCAGGTCACCCTGACCATGACAGCTGCAGGAGATCCCTACAAACCTCATTCCCTCATTTTATCCACAGGTACGAGAAAGACTCACTGAAACATAACCTGGCAACTTCTTTTTTTCAATGACTATTCATGTAGGCAAAACATCTTCAAGAATCCCACTCCGAGCACAGGAAGTTTATCATTCCATCGTGCTGTGATTTAGCAAAAGGCATTTAAATAGAATACAAGTGTTTTAAATGCAGAAAATAAAATCAAAGTGCACTAGTAGAACAAAGGTGCTAATGTGACACAGATCTAAACCAAAATTAGCTTGCAGCCAATGAATTTATCTTCCAAAAAAGAAGTTATACTTGTAACCATGCCACTCATCCTACTGAGGGTTTTCTTATATTTTCTTAGTATTTTGGTAGATCATCCTCCAAGGACCTAAACCTTTACTGAAAATTCAGCTAAAATGAAGACAACTCCCAAAAATTAAGACTGTCCCTAGGACTTCACTGCCACCCACAAACCAGCCTGGCCTGAACAAGTCACGAGCTGGGGTAAGTTCTCCGAAGCCAATAAAACACCCCATAATGAAAACCTCCAGATCCTACTTGGAAAACAAATACATCTTTTATCCCCAAACACTCAAAACACTCTTAGGGAGACCTGGGCGAACGGTTTACGGTAACTCTCAGAGATTCCTTTGGCACATTTTGAGCTTTATTCCCAAAATGACAAGGAAACAAGGGCACTGCTCTGATTCATCAGCAAATGCGCTGCTCCAGCGATCCACGGCAGGATTGATTTGCATAAAGCCACTTCCAGAAATGAACTCGGCTTTCCTCCGACTCCCTGTCAAGCATGTTGCTGAATTTCAGATTGACAATGTCAGCTCAGAAAATTAAATTAAATTAAATGTAAAAAAAGCTGACCAGGGAGAGGGAGGAGTGCCTCCCGCACAACAGACCCCAGGGGAAGCAGAAAAAAGGTCTTCACATTGCTGTTTCATTGTTGAGGCACTCTCAAATCAAAGACCATCAAATTCCAGAGTGATTTGATTTCATCACTGCTGGGAATGATGATGACTTTCTCTAAAGTCCACTACAGTTATCTGAGTCTCCTGGAGAAACTCTGCCCGACAATAACACTTGACTTATAATCCCACAAGTTTTTTCAATTTATGGCACCTCTTTAGCAAGCTTTTGAAAAAACAATTAGCTAAGGGGGTGTCATGTGTCATACGACACAAACACTTCCATCTTATCAAAAAAGGAAATTTAACTTCATTATAAGACTTGGAAAGTTTACATTCTGATATTAGTTATTCGCATCATTACTTCCAGATGTCAAACAGAAAACCAACAATCAAGAGACTGAAACCAAGAGCCAGTCAAAAAACATGCAAGAATTTCTGCATCACAGTTGCATACACAAAGGTTTTTGTTAGGTTCCAGAAGGGAATTCATGGTGGAATCTGTTTTTATACCAGCTCAGATGCAGTCACTTTCCCTTTCTTTGAACAGTTAATTTCTAGAAAGACAACTCTATGTCTAACACAGAAAGTGGTTTTCTAACTAAAACTATCCCACCCAGTTAAATTATGATATAGATTATATGCAACTATAACACATATGGTTCCAATGCTGTTCCTAGCTTGCACTCTTTGTTCAGTCTTTCTAAATCACAGAACATAAGAAGGATATAAAAGAAGAAAGGCAAAACAAATACTAAATGTTGGATGCATTACCAACACTTTACCAAACACAATAATACAGCACAAGTACAATTTTACATATATGAAACATTTTCAACTTTCAAAGGTAACATACATGCTTTGATTAGTAATATTAAACAAGAGGCAAAGTTTATTTCTTCACATATGAAGCATATTTGGAAGTATTAAACACACCATACGTGTGTCTTCTTTAGAAGGTTCTACATTAATGCAAAAATAGGAATTAAACCAAGTATTTTCAGTAAATGCTGACATAAGCTACTGGAAGAAAAATTCACTGTAAAACAAAGGAGATTATTCCTTCAGCTTTTCCCCTCTGCCTGGTAATTAGAAACACTTTAACCGGGTCAAAATCACACATCACAGGAAAACATCAGTGTCTTTTCCTGCAACAGCCCTGAAGCACCACTACTGATTATTGTAATCAATTCTGTACATTGTTCCATAGGCTGATTTTGTGAGTTTGTAGGGTGGGTGGTGTCTGTCACACAGAGGTCAGCAAAGAGGCTCACAGAAATCTTCCACTGAGCTGCTGACCCCAGGCTGTGGTCATGGGACCTTCAGCAAGCACCGTGTGCTCTGCAAGCACCCAGCCCAGCACATCTGAGATCTTAAAGAGAAGGGAAGGCCCAAGTGAATGTGCTCTTATTTTCTCCAGTTTTAACCCCCTGCCATTAAACCAAGCCCAGGACGTGTGAGAGGGGAGCAGGAAGGAGCCCAGTGCCAGCCAGCAACGCCTGCAAGCAGGAATTCAGGAGCTGAGGGCTCTGGCACACAACCACTTGCCTCTGCACCAAAGGTGTCAGTGTTTTTAGCAATGTCACAGTGCCCCTGACTAAAGAGATGGAAGCATATTTACACAGAAAAGTCCTGAACTGACTGAACAAACTATTAATATTGAATTAAGATTTTCTTTGCCTTGCAAGCGTCTCCATTGGTTACCAAAGCCTGGCATTCTTTTAAAGCTGCAGTATCATTTAAAACCACTTTTTATTTCTCACTTTGTTGTGCTGAAGCCTTAAAACGTAGATAAAAGGTAGGACGAAGCGGTATCAGTGGATTGCAACGGTACCTGAGGGAACTTGCTTCCTTCAAAGGCCATCTGCACGGTACAGAAATAGCACAGTGCCACAGGGACAGCAGGGTTTGCTTATCAGAGCAAAATAGTGACAC
This sequence comes from Pseudotriccus pelzelni, assembly GCA_035584735.1. NCBI lineage: Eukaryota > Metazoa > Chordata > Aves > Passeriformes > Tyrannidae > Pseudotriccus > Pseudotriccus pelzelni. Next base: position 4,014,227 of record JAWMRA010000028.1, on the reverse strand, counting down.
GAATCTGTGACTGAGACTTGGGACTACATTTCTAACAGGGGTAGGTTTGCACAGTGGTCAAAAGTCACTCACTCATGTAGAAATCTCCGGGGGTGGCTGCAGCTGGGAAAGGCTGAGGGACAGCCGTGCTTTGGGCTGAGACACGGAACACACCAGAACCGGACACACTCCTGAGTGGCACACTCATTGTAAAGGTAATTTTTAAAATGTCTTTGGGGGTGACCTATGACCCTTTACTGACACTGATAAACCCTGACTGGGCAAGTGCCTCACTCACACTCCTTCTCTGGTGCTGCTGGAACAATTCAGGCAACTGGGAAAACGCCCACTTGACTGTGTCCAGTCCTAATCCAGAAGAAAGGATTTCTGATGTGACTGTAGGAATGAAGTCACAGAAGCCAAACAGATCCAAGATTTTTGCTTGCTGGTTTTTCTCTAACTGGATAAGCACAGGGTGCTGAGGAGCTTCCTGCCCTGGGAGTTTCTGTGCATCCCAGACTCCTACACCGCAAGCATCTTTGCTACCGTAACATAACATTTCAGAGCACACAGTTAATGTTCAAATGGCAGAGTATATTGATTCTCTGCCCATCCCCTAGTATCTTAAGTTTACCCAGAAGACTATTTTATTTAATTAACTTGGTGCTTTATTAATATAAATATTCCACTATTGATCATAAGAGAAGCTGACGCATGTTTGAGTCAGGCATACATCACATCCACTTAATGGAGCTCCACTTAGGAGAGTAGTTGGCTCTAAATCAAGGTAAATGGCAGCAAGTGCTCCTTTGGGATGACAGGGCTTAGCTGAATCTATAACATTTTTACGGAGCTGGTTTTTTTTAAAAGCAGAAAACGTATGGAAATTAGATATGAAAATGGTCTCTCCTTGCACGTATCAATTAGGCATGTCAATACCTTAATTAAATTGCTCAACTTAATGAGATTTATACCAATGAATATGTTTTATAGTTATAATAGCTTTTTTGGCTACTGTTCAAGATGTCAAATAAATTGTGAAAAGAGGATTAAAAAAGTAGTAATTGACATTCTGAACTGAAGCCAGTATTTTTCCCCTCATTTTTTCCCTTCATTCATGTGATTTTGGAGAACATATAAATAAAGTAATGAACCTTGTAATAGCTTTGCTTTTAAAAATGTCTTTCTTTTCCAGTTCTAATCCTTCTTATCAAGTTCTCTAAGTGGCACACCATTTGAATTAAGAAGCACTTCAACCTAAATGATTATAAGGCTTTTTCCCCTTTGAGGCTCACTATGATGCTTTTCCTCCAAGTAAAAAAGAAGCAAAACTTTTCTCTCCAGACATGCAATTACTATAAAGACTTCTCAATCACACTACAATAGCATAATGCCTTGAAGAGCAACGATCTTACCCCACAAGCACAGGGGACTTCTACTCCCAGCCTGGACTGGTTCCAACTTTGAATCCACCATTTCTTGGGTAAAAGAGCAGCACTGGATGCTGCATTTCCTGGCATTATTCCTGGCTCCATCCTGAATGTACTTTTGCGACCTTGACAAAGCCATCAGCTCTCTCAGTGACTCAGTTCTCTTGCATGGGAGTGCTGGACTTCAGTGATCCTTGTGGGTCCCTTCCAGCTCAGGATATTTTATGACAAGGAGCCTGTGCCTTTGCAGGTGAGAAACATCTGCCTCGTGTGTACAAATGAGTGTGTCTTTTCCACTGGGAAGTGCTACAAAAGTGCCTTCCCTGCAACTGCTACAGACCCCCCTCAGCAGGACTGCAGGTGACCAGACAACACAAAGGACCTTCTCCCCTGCCAAAAACAGGTTAAGGAGAAAGTTCTGTTCACGTGGGATTTTCTATTGCTGCCTGGTAACCAATACAGGAAAAGCAAAAACCATTCCAAGGGAGCTTAAAGTACAAAAAACTCCAAGTATAATAACAGCATTTATTATTCCTTCATCTTCCCTTTCAGCTGAACAGTTTATTGAATTTTATTACAAAAATAATACCCAGCTCAAGCCTTTGCATAATTTAAATTTCGGGTTCTTATATTTTACATTCAAGGAGAATTTGCCTGTAAATACTTCAACAAAGTATTTATTTTAGTCATTGTATGAACTGTAGTGAGTTTTGTAAAAACTCTTACCAAACTGTAATTAAAGGCCAAATACAATTTAACAGTGGTCATTGAGAACTAAGAACTGTAGCAGCTACATGCTTTTTCATGTCAACCAATGTCTTACTTCTGGTCAGCTTCTCCAGACTTTTCTCCACTCCAAAGTTACCAACAGTATTTTAAACGATACACTTGAACCACAGTAAGAGCCAAGCATTGTGCTTTGACTTTATTTCTCATCCTTATTAAATGTTTCTCTGTAATGTCAATCTAATTTTTCTCCTTTATCAAAACATTAAATCGATTTCTTTAGCTGAATTCCATGGCAGCATCTTCTGTGACAGTGAAGGATAAACTCCTTAATATAAAGCAGTTTGTTAGGTTAAAAATAAAATAAATCTTAAGAACAATGGCTGAAATGTCAGGAAAGAAGAGAAGGAATAATCTGTATAAGCCTCATCTTACCTCTCTCCACTGTTTTTACAAATATTTAAGATCTGAACTGTTTTCAATTGGTTAACATAAGTGCAATTTACTGTATTTAAAGCAGTGTTTTTCATGTATTCAAGTACCATTATTTAAATAAAATAGAAAACAATTTCTGATTTGATGAGGGTACCCACTCTTTTCTTCATATAGGTGACCTCCAACCAATTGCTTTCTATTGAAATGGCATTATTCTGCTTAGAGCACCAATTTCATCCCAGGATGTACATCCTGAACATCCCAGTAAACCGTTCCAATGGAGCTTTTCGACCCTTTACTGTGTAATCAACAGATAATAAAAGAAACACTGAACACTGATTTATTATACATTCCTAAATTTATATCTAATAAACTACATTTCATGAAAAAACAACCCACTGCAACCCGCTGATGGCCTAAATAAGATGTTAGAAAACAAAAAAGGTAAAGGTTTTCTACTTGATTTATCTGCTGTGACCTCTCCACAAGCAGAGCCTCTTCATTACAATGTGCGTGTGAATGTGTCTGATCTGCACCCCTTTTACCCCAGGGCATAAATCAGAGACCACTGAGTTGGGATATGGAATAATCACAATGTCTTACCCTGCTGCTTATCTGAGTGGTGGCTCTGCTTTCCCTGCAGATGAAGAGCAGCTTTGGGATATTGCTCTTGCAACGGTTAAATGCAGAATTTGACAGATGAGCAAAGTGTCATTAGATTTGTCAAGAGCAGCAACAGTTTCTGTGCCCTGCTGTTACTGCAGGGTTTTGGCTGGGGCAATGAAAAAAATGGCACCACTCTCACACGGTATTTCTATATAATGCAATTCATACTTAATAAAGAAGTTCATTCTTTTCTTTGATGGTTGACTTTAAGCCCCAGCATGCCATTTTAAATACTGCTTCCAAACCTCAGACCATAATGACCATGCTTTGTTCTCAGTGTTCATATTGTGTTTGGGGTTTTTTATTCCTTTTTCTCCAATGATGGCATTAAATTGGTTTGTTATCTCCTGGTACATCCTCAAAATATGTCCCCTTTTTTATTTATGCCTAAACGTCATTCTCACAGTCATTCCTGAAACTGCAGGTATAAGGGTAGTATTTTTAACTTGAATAAAAACTATTAAACTTTTACTTTTGGCATAATTTAAGCCTAAACTTCCTTCCTTTTAAAAATGGCACCTCAATACATTGCTGTTACGGACAGCAGAATCTACAGGATTATCAGAACTTACTTGAAGTCTTAGCTTTCCCAGGGAATGTCTGAACTCAAGAACCAAAATATTAAAAATTGCCAGGTTATGTGCTACTTTTTAGCAGGCATTTATTCCCCAAGTTTTTCATCCACCAAAAATGAAAAGCAGTACTAATTTCAGCTCTAGCAATCCTGCAAAGAGAAGCTGAACTCCGTGGTAACTCCTGAAGTGTTGCACATTTCTGAACAACGGGGGGATTTCATTGGTTATGAGAGAACAAACTTAATTTTCCTCCATGTTACTTGCTCTAAACCAACGACACAAGTTAGCTATAAAACGTGCTGTGTTCTTCTTGGAAAAGGATGCACAGAGAGGCACATGTATGCAAGGAAAAGCAAGGTATCCAATCAAAAGACCTTATGCAGAACCAGACCATCAGTCATGCTTAACAGGGAAGTGATCTTAGGCTATTTAAATGTTTGACTGATTACAGCTAATTGTTTGAGACAAAAAGATTGGGTTTTTCCTCGGTGTTAACGAGACTGAAGATTTGGGCAGCTGACTCCAAATCACAGAAACTACAGACTCAAAGCTGGAATGCCCTAATGAGCAGATTTTTTCAATACTCAAGAAGTTTCTTTTTGATAAAAAAAAAAAAGTTACAGGGTTCTTTTGACAATTCGGAATGAAACTCAGCTACTGAGATGCTCTCAGGTTTTATGCCAGTATCTCAAAGGCAGTATTCTCTTAAAATGGCAAACTGCAGGAAACCCAGTTTTGCTCTAACACCACAACCCACGGTCCTGCAGAAGCATCAGAGAATATTTTCTGGACAAGTTGTTTCCTCCCTTCGATGCCTCACGTTACTCTAACTTGAAACTGCAAGCATCAGCAACATATTTTTTTTAAAAAAAATACCAAACTAATCTACCTCTATTAAAACATATCTTCAAAAAGAAAATGATGCTCTGTTTGCAAGTGCCTCCCCGGGTCTCCCTGGCCTCCCAGAGCACCACCACTCACACCACCCCACAACTGCTGCGGTGCACTCGAATTCAGACCTCACAATGGAACACTTCACTTCTGTAAACAGAGAACACAGTTCATTTACTTTAAAACTGGGCTTACAGCACTTTCCAAAAGAAATAACTGCTCTTCAAATAGAACTACTGCTTTAAGTGTTACTTTAAGTTTTACAAGCTGAAGAGGAATATTTCACTTAAATGCCAAATTATTATTAAAAACACTCATGTCAAGAGTGAATAATTAGAGAACCTGTATCTTGTGAATGTATTTATATTAAAAATAATAATGATGTTTCTTCAAATCTAAGTGTGTTATTACACAGAAAATAAAGTCACAGTAATAAACAGGTTTTTAACATGCAAAAGCTTTCTCTTAAGTTCTGTAGGCTAAAATAGAAAACATATTACAAATATTGTCTAAAACTAAGAAAATATTTGTAATGTGAAACTCATACTAAATACTTTATTTGTAATCAAATCAGCTAAGATTAAGTGAGCCAAGGATGTCAAGGATACCTGTGCCAAAGTCAAATCCACCCTGCCTTACATCCCAACACCACCACAGCACATCCAACCTGGGATAGCATTTATTTGCCATTTCGAAAGGGAACTTTTAGTATTTGATCCAGAGTCAAAAGTGCAATCCCAGTCCTGCCCAGCTTGCATTCCAGAAGTTTATATCAGGGAACCTTAAAATTCACCCTGCAATAAAGAAGTTAGAAAACTCTAAGCAGAGACATCTCGTGGTTACCAGAGTCCTGTTTTCAGAAACTCTTGGTTATGAGCCAAAAAGGGTTCCTTAGATGCCTTCAGCAGGCCTAAATTAAAAAAGGTTCAGCTCCTTCCATGAGAGAAGACGTTAAAAAAGAGCAACTAATTAAAGCAAGGTCTTTGTAGCAGCTTGACCTGCCACGTTCCAGGTCAGTGGGGAAGAAGAGGTCAGACTTCGCACTTCTGTCTCCTCACACTTTCTTCACAGGGCTTCTAAATGAACCCAGGCCAAAGCAGGGGAACATGCTCGAAGGGCAGGGTCAGAGCACTCCAAACCCCCACGAGCTCCTGTTTAAAGGTGGTTCTTTAAGCTCCTGAGCTTTGTGTCCCACGGACAGCCCAGGCTCAGGCACCTCACTCAGCTCCTCTGCTGCCAACAGTCGCTCTGAGCAGCAATCCCATCAGACCAGGAGTGCTACAAAGCCTCCAAAAGAACGAGGAAACGACCCCTGAGCTGCAGGAAAAGGTCTTTTCGGTGGTAGCTGCTGGAGAACAGACCACAGGTGAAGTTTGCTGCTTGGGTGGTGGCAGTTTTTCTTTTCTCTCCCTCTTTTGTTTTGAAAGGGAAAACACGAGTCTGTAGGGGGTTCACAGCTGCTTTTTCAGCTTGGTACGATGACAAAAGGCTGGCAAGCCTCATTTCCAAAGGCAAACTTTCTTTTCTCAAGGAAATGAATGATTTTCAGGTGACTTTACACATTTGAAAGTAAGATTTATCCAATATGACCTTTAAAGCCTCCATCCTTTTGCCAACATTGCCACGGCTCAACGAAATCTCAGTGGTCAACTTTTATTGTTTTTATTTGCAGCCTATCCTATTAAGAAAACAATGTACTTTCTAAAGCCTGAATGCCTACTGTCTTTGTGGTTTTAATTTGCTGACACTGCCAATTTTTTGGGTCTTCTAGTGATTTATCAAAAAAAATTATTGTTTCATTCTAAATAACCTGATGGAAAGGAGGGCAAGAACAATCCATTGTTTGGGGTGACTTTGTTAGCAGTAAGTAGTATTTTAAGCTAAACAAATTTTTGCTGAGGTATTTTCTCTGGGCAAATATTATCCAAGTGCAGACAGAAGAGACAAGCAATTAATAAAAGTCACTCAAATACGAAACTCGTATCTTCATTTGTTCTCCACAATTCAAGAGCAGCTTACATTTCATACTTCAGTTGGGTCCTTATATCCTTTCAAGCAAGATTATACTGAAGTGTTGTCTAGTCAATATTCACTGAAGTACATGCAGCTATATATATACACATTTTTAGTAAACTGAAATTAGATAAGTGAAATTTCCTGTTCTGGGGCAAATGGAAAATATTTTATTATGAGAAACCAACAGGAACGAAACCAGCACACCATGCCCTACACACACACAAAGCTTCTGACATGAATAATAAATTAATGGGAATAGGGAAGAAAATTAAGAGAACTAAAAAACTATCTCAGATTTAATCCAACTATGATAATAAGGAGTGCAATATTTTATTTTCAATCACCATTATCATAGATTGATTGTCTGCAGCCTAGAATATGTTGGAATTTTTTTCTCTTGTGCTTTCATCATGTATGAACCAGCCCAATCTTTGCCAATATTTTTAACTTAAGACATTGGGACTTTTTATCAGAAACTAAACAGTGTCATGAGGCTGAGGCAGTCATAGAATGAAGAAGGTGATTTCCTTTACTTCTAAAGTTCTCTGGGCTCTAATCAGACACGTCCCACCACAGATGAACAAGAACAACAACTGTGAGAGGCACGGGGATGACCCTCTCAGGTCCATCTCACACACTCAGTATCTATGGATTTCTCTCTGGTCACCTTTCCCTGCTTCTATCTCTTGAATACTTCTTCTTTATCTTTGAGTTCTGCCAGGATCTCCTTGTCCCTCCTTGCCACCTTTGCTTGAATTCCTGCTCACTGGGATGGACTGGTTCAGCTCAGAGATGGTGTCCCTGCCCATGGCAGGGGAGTTGGAACTGGATGAGCTTTAAAGACCCCTCCAACCCAAACAGTTATGTGATTCTATGATAATCTTTTTACCGACACACTGTGTTTCTAGTACAATGAATGCCACCCAGAGCCGGTTTGAAACTTTCTGATTAACTGGAGTTTAAAACATTTTCATGCAAGGGCGCTCTAGAAACACTATTGTGTACTTAATTTCTTGGTGATGTATCTTTATGACAGCACTCAACTAAACTCCATGTGTGATCAGGCAAACAGTTTGTCCTCTTTTGGGTAAAGAAGCAGACATTTTGGCTTATGTTTAACCAATGAGAGAAGAAGGGAAATGGAAAAAAGCAGAACTCCAGCACACTGTAAGCTGAAAATATTTCCAAAGCAGTCTTGCTGTCGTTAGTCCCGCTGCTTTCTCTTATCTGGCTGGAGTAGGAGTGCAGTGCCAGTGCCATGGTTATCCCAGGCCAGCAGGGAGCAGAGAACTGTTCTCATCTGTGTATATGCATCATTTACCGGGCTGGGCACAGAGCACTCCTGACTGCCCTTCATTACTGCTGATGGAATCCCAAGGTCAACGACCGGCCATAAATGTCCATTCTAAAGAAAATGTATTAAGACACCCTGCCCAATGTCTTTTCCATAGGTTTCTGGTGAGACCAGGAGTGTCAAATACCCAGTTGACCTTTCAAGATAAAAGACATTATCAGCTGCATGGATTTAGATCTTAATCTGTTTCAGTTAAACAGACCCACTGAGATTCTGTATTTCCTGTGGGCTGTTTCACAGTCTGTGACATGTTTTATCAATATTCATTTGCTCTCCCCCATGCTCACAGTGTTTCTCCCACGTGGTGGTCTCTTATCATGCATATGTATGAGGTCTCTGGTGGGAGTACTGCTATTATAACAGTGCTGTAACACTCCCTGGCATTTTTTTCATTAAAAAAATATATCTTTTGTATATTTAGTTAGCATGGCTCTCCCTTCTCACACAGAACAGCTTTAAGTCATTAAGAATAACCCCAAAGCCCTCATTGGGCAGGATAAATAACGTTAGAATTCATAGATAAAACAACCAAAAGAAAGACAGCAATCTGACAGAGAAAGCAAAAAGAACCCCAACCAAATCAACAAAAAAAAACCCACAAACAAAGAGAAACATGTGGAACTTTCTATGCTTTGACAATAGGATAAAGAAACTTCTGGTAGAGCTCATTTGGCCAAATAGCAACTGGCAAACAGAGGCTGTGAAAATGCCTTGCAACAGGGGTACTAGCTGACAATAAAGAGGAAACCTGTAAATGAACATTGAATCAACTAAAATCTTGAATTGATCCTGAATGCTGACCTGATCACTTCATGTTATAGTTCCTGTACATTGCATTCAGGATTCTGACCAGTTCAGGTGAGACTCAGAACATCAGCAATTGCATAGGGATTTATAACTTCCCTAAAACACATGTTATAGCCCAGGGATTTACAGCTTTCCAAGCAAAACTAAAACGATTTATCTTGCAGCTCTGCAAAATTCTTTTTAGTTTGAGTTGGGGGTTTTTTCCTCCCAATGTAAGAGACACTTCTCTTGACTGAAGATGGAAAAATGCTGACCTAAAAATGTTTTCAAAGTTGTTAAAACATTCCATTGGAGGGACAAGGGGTTAATAAGAGAACACTAAGAAGTTTTATTTTGGCTAAGTAATTTGCACAGATCAAGAACTACAGTAATACTATAATATTATATATATATATATACTGTATATGTACCTGCCTGTTTAGATCATAAGGGTTAATTTTATAGGGGTTGGTTCGATCACATTGTTTTAAAGAAGCTACACTAGCCAGATGCCAAGCTGATACAATAAACAGCCATGCCAAATCTAATGAATTTAAAAAAAAAAAGAGAATTACATCAAGAAATTTTCACATGAAATCAGGTAATGACAGGAAGGAAAAATGAAGATACATTAAAATAAGTAAAAAACATCAAGTATTTGAGTTGTGAAGAGATTCTAGATGTGAAGACTGATATATTGCTGCCTTTGTCACACCCATGCGTTTTACTCCAGTAAGTCAAAAATCATTCATTTTAACATGGAAGCACTGAGACTTTAAATAAATCCATACAACAGTAAATATTCCAGGAAAATTACTCATTTTCTGCTGAAGGGATCAGAAAAAATGACAAGATGAATTAAAATTTTATCGTACCATTTCTTAGAACAAGATTTTGCATTTAACTGCGTTGCAGTGCCGTTAATGCTTGCGTGAAACAACCTGACACAGGTTTCTCCAACACAGGCAAGGAAAAAGCTGGAAAGGGATGCCTGGGCTCATTACAGATGCTAATGCAGTTTAATGACCAATTAGATCTTCTTTTCAACGAGGTAAAAGTGATGTAGGAGTCCAACTGTGTTGCTCACAGGAGCCAAACGAACCACAAAGCACTGGGAGTGCTGGGATGTGCATTATTAGCCCAGAGCAAGGTAAGACTCTGTCAAGAACAGTATCAGTGGCTCAGAAAAACTCACTTCTCTTTCAGCTTGAGCCACCTGAAATTATTTGTATTTTCATATGGATTTGTTAGAAGGTGATGAGTATCCAGAAAAAAACCCCACATATAGATGTTTATATATAAATATACATGTTTTATATATATATAAAACAATATATACTGTATACATTGCAAGGAGCAATAGACATTTCTTCAAACATTGACTACACAGCCATGTTTCTCCTCATGTGAGAGGAGACGGCTCTGAGAAATATTACTCTGTGCTCTCTTTGGGATGGTCCAGTCTGGGCTTTCTGAAATCAGCAGCCCTGTTAGTGGTGTAGCAAAACTAAAAGGGACACATGGTTATCACCACTGCTTAGGATGAAACACGGAGCAGCAGGATAAATGATCCCATTAACACAGGACTTGCTCCTGTTTCACAAGATGCAAACAGAATTTAAACTGCCCCCAAATAACCAAACTCAATAATGTGAGCTCTCCACTGTACGTTAGAACATTATTAGATGGTGACAAGGTAATTAAAATTCAGGTGATGGTTGGATCAACTCAGTAATAGTGGCTCCCACATCTTGCCCTCCCTACCTGTCACATACATGCAAGTGTGGGCACACATAAATATCATATCAACTACTAGACTGCAGACAGAAACTTGATATATTTCAAATGCTATTGCTAAAACACACATCGCATCTGATTAATTAGAAGCTCTAAAATACACCTATAACATATTCAAAATGAACATGGAACAGCTACATTTCACAAAGGAGCAACCATTCTTTAGTAAAACTAGTAGTCCATTGCTAACTTTGCAGGTCCAAGCCTAAACTTGCTATGAAAGTTATTCACAGAATCATTTAGGTTGGAAAAGACTTCTGAGATCAAGTCCAGCCTTTGACTGATCATCACCAGTCAATTAGATCATGGCATAAGTGCCACGTCCAGTGGGTTCTTGAATATTTTTTAAATCAAAAATAATCACACTACACTACTGTAAGATTTCAGAATAAACATATCTCTGTGAAAAAAATTCAGCTCTGCTATAATGGAACCACTGAGTTATCCAGAATTTGGATTCCTGACCCACACCCCACGTGATGAGGTTTCATGCATATGAATCGTTCAGGTTTTGTAAGGTTTCTTTCATATTTTATAATACTAAAATAATACAGATTAGAAGGATACCTGTGGTTCTAGTAGGACAAAAATGTGTTATCTGTTTTTCTTTTATACTATACAACTACACCCAAATGCTTTTGAGATGTATATATGCATTTTTCAACTTTGAAATAAAATCAAATATATTTGCCTGGACAAGGTTTCTCTTCCACAGAGGGGGTTGATCTCTCAGCCTTCAACTTTATCAATAAAGGCAAATCCTAGGAAATACAACAATTGAATTCTGACACAAGTCCATTTAATACATCCTCTCACATGTCCTTTTATTTATGTTCCTTCCACTAAGGCTCCATTGAGCCCATTCACTTCAGTATTAACTTGTACTGAAACCACTGCACTCAGCTCTGTCTCCCAGAGAATTCTTAGGAACAGGGCACTTTCCTCATCAAGGAATAAAACAGAAAACATTGTTCAAAGGTGATTCTGGAAATATTAATGTTTCAGCATCATGAAAACTACCCTTTAATGTTTGAGGAGGCTGACTGGGGACGTCACAAAGGAAAATACAGATGGGGCTTGTAGACCAAAGATGTGTGAGAAAATACATTAATCTGCTTTGGAAAACGAAAGGGCAGAATTCCTAAAATAAATGACCATTCTTCCCCTGTAAAAGACTAAAGAAGTATTAGACAGCAGCTACGTTACAAAGAAGTCCACTGAAGTAGAAAAGGCTACCTTGCACAAACCCTGATCTTTACCCACACTGCCATCCTTTGCCCTGCTACCTTTTCTGCTCCCAGAGAACGTGAAGAAGCTACTGAATGCAAATGAGATGAATAGAACAGAACGACCTCGAGTTCGAACCCTATAAAATACCTCTGGCTCCCTTTTTACAAGCCCTTCCTCGAGATATGTTTAATTAAAATAAAAGCATGATATATGCCACTGTGCAAAGCCATTCTGATAACCGGAGTAGCTAAGAAATAACGACATAAAAGTTCCCCTTAAGACAGTTATTTTAGAAAGGCACACAGATTACTGCATCTGCTGCTTGTGGGCCATTTATCATATGCCTGCTAATTCTTTCCAGTGCTTCAAGCATGTTTCAGGAAGAGTTTGTGGGGAAAAAAAAGAAAGATAGGGCTTTTTTTTTTTTTCTTTTCTAATCTCTGCCTCACTGGGAAACAGAAAAAGGTATTATTCGTGATATCTTTTTGTTCTGAGGAAAATTTAAAAAGGAGACTTGGAACTGCTGGACTTGTAGCTGACATTCAGTACATTTTCAGTTAGAAAATACACATTTCTTATTTGCCTGCTGTGAGTTTGCCCGAACGGGCTTGGCATGGCAGGTATTTAATTTTTTGCAGAGAATTGGTATGTGCCACACCAGACATGCCACTCTCTGCTCCTTATCCAAAGGCTGTGACAACACAAAGCACATGGGAGAGTAGATGGACTCTCAGCCTCCTTGTGGTCATAGCCAAGTACTTCAGTGCCTGGATCCGAAACATTTCAGTACACCTTCCTTTAACCTTTTCTACTGAGGAGAAAATGGAAGAAGGTGAATTTTCTTCTCTATGTAAACCCTTACAGAGATGCTATTTTTGTGGCCGGAAAATAAGTTGCAAATGGAATAATTTTCCTCTAAACCTTTCACCTCAGTAGGACCCTGCTGTGGGATGGTAAGCAGGCTCCCCTCCAGTTGGGAGGGTGGAAACAGAGCAATGCAAATCAGCAGATTTTCCTCCAGCAGAGTTTGCAAGCCACAAGGCTGCACTCCACCTTCTCTCCCTGCAGTGTATTTTCAAGTCCCAGCTTGGCCTGTCCTTTCCAAATTCTGCATTCACTGGAAAAGAGAGTTTAGTCTTTGCTGCTCCCTATGTCACCTGATTATTCCAGTCTCCTTATCTTCAGCATTCCTCCAGGAACTCAGACTGCAAATAGCAGTCCCTTCACAAACACTGCCGGAAGGATTGCTCCAGGAGACTCTTATGGATTGCCAACTATCAGGCCCAGCTTTCCCAGCAGGGGTGGCCCCTGACCCTCCCAGCCCTGACCACACAACCACCTTGCCGGGCTGTCAGCACCTCAGGCAGTGAGTGATGTGCTGAGGTCACAGCCGGGGCTCACCGGTCCTGGCAGCCCCCCTTGGCCAGCACAGCCCTGTCCCACACAGCTGCAGGGATGACTTTACACCACTGCCTTTTGCCACTAGGACAGCTCAGTGCAGAGGCACAGCCCGAGTAACTCCCACTGCAACTGCCCAGCTCCAGGGGTACCACTGCCAACCTCGGCACTCAGAATCCTCCCTCTGCGGTTTGTCAAAACTTTCCAGCTTGCTTTGTGACAGTTCTGACCTCCCTGAATTTGCCAGGAGCGCCGCACCTGGTTATGAGACAGGCGAGTAGGTGTTTCCTGCAGTGCTTGTGTTGTGGTGGGCGGGCACAGGGTGAGGTTTGTCTTCTCACCAGCAGCAGTGCTGCTCATCCCTGCTGTCCCATCAGGGATTAGTGTCCCCACTGGAATGTCCCAGGTGGTTCAGGTAAGCTCTGCCCACTGCCTGTATTTATTCAGCTTAAGCTGATGGTGCTGAATGAGGCAGTAGACACATTCCATGAAGAGCTCAACCAGTGGACCTGAGTGCAGTCATCTGGAAACCAACATGGAGGTGAAGAGTAAGCAAAGGTCATAAAATTGCTACAAAATTGGCCTTTTTTTTTTCTTTTTTTTTTTTTTTTCAGAAATCTTAGGCAATCAGCAGTAGTTACACAGCTGGTGGCTGGCTGAACACAGAGCAACAGCTCTGGAACTGGCAGGCCAAGCTTCCCACTCTTCACCAAGGCCATAAAGCAATAAAAATATTTAGAAGAGGGCTCTTCAGAAAAAGCAGCCTTCAGGGCAGGAGATATGGGTCAGCATATCTATGATCAGCAGCATGTTACTGCACTGTTAGGCCAGAATATGACCTTTTAGACCTTCTTCTGTCTAAAAACAGCACTGAAAGGTAAAGAAACAAAAAGGTGTAAAGGGAAAATAAAGATATTGCCAAGTATCCTCACATTCATTTCACAGAGCTGGATACACAATCACCAGAGAGTTATATCGGTCACAGAAGAGTTTGGAAGGAAGATCATCTAATTCAAACTCCCTTCTCAAAATATGGCCAAGTAGAAGAGGTCGCTCAGTTTCCAAATTGCTCAATTTTCTGTACTTCAATTTGTGCCCATTTGAAAAGTTTTTCTTCTACCACTTCTGGTGGAGATAAGTCTTAACACCCATCTATGCCCTTGCCCCTACGAGAAAGACTTTGGAAAGTCACTCACCTCCTGCAAAATTATATTAATAAAGTTTATATCCTATCACTATAAATATACATTTATACATCAATAAAAAATGCCAGGTGACATCAATTATCTCAAAACAAGAATGTCTTCAAAGGTGCCAAGTATTCTTAAAAAAAAAATGGCTTCTAATACAGGTTCTCTAATACTGCTGGTCGTCAGGCCTGACACATTATTGATATAAATTGCATGTAATTAGCCTTGTTAAATCTTATAGTACAATAAAACTGTTATATGAAGGAACTCACTATATTAATTAGCACTCAAGTCATAAGCCATACTTTTGCAGAAGATTTTCTGGTCTGATACAGCAGTCTGACTCTGCACAGCCCACGTCTTGCAGGAAGACAAGGATTTGACCATGGAGACAGTCTGCCAGCAGTGCTTTATCAGCTCCTTTCTCCTCCAAGGCACAACACATGGATTGCACAGGATGCAGACTAGTGCAGGAGCACAGGTAGTTTTTAAGAACTTTCCATGCCCAATGACATCTGAGAGGAGCCAAGGGCATAGAGGAGAAAGTTTGAGAGTCAATGTGCACTGGACAGTGTGTGGCTACATTATCAGAAATTAGGATACGGGAAGATTTTTCCTGAGGAAAGGAATTCTGTCCCTCCCTCCCCTTTTTTTGAAAAATGAGGGTCATTAGCCAGCAAGAAGTCAAGAGAAGACTCTGTTGTTCCAATCACTTCCTCTGCTCCCACGGGTGTGACAGCTTCACACAGCACATCTCAAATAGAGCAGTGAGTTTTCCATTCCCCATATCTCAATGTAACGCTATTTCCAAGATCACATGTGAGCTTATTTATAGCTACCTCGTGGCTTTTTATTGTTATTGATAACAAACATGAAGAGGTGAGAGACAAAGCCTGGCTACAAAGCCCAGTTGTGCTCCACCTTTCCCATCTTTTCCATTTACCCTTCACGTCTTCCCCCTCAAACAGCAGCAAGCCATCTTTCAGATAAAGGACAACTGAGGTTTCTACTCTTCCTTTGTGTAAAACAGCTTGGAAAACAGGTAACTAGAATCAGACATTGTTTTTTGATGGAGTGGGTTCAAACCTGCCGTTCCCTGTCAGAAGGTGGAGTCAGCAACAGCAAACTAGTGGCTCTGCAGCAAGAGCAGTCCCGTCTGGCCTCCCTACTGAAGTTGGGCCATTGACAGAAGGAAAAATAAACCTTCCAGAAAGTCAGAAATAGAAACCAGCAGGTAAAAGAGTTGCCTGGAGGAAGGAAAACTTGAGTAGTCAATTCCTGCTGTAGAGCTATTTATACACTTTATCCATTGCCATAGATGTGAAAGTGATCTCTTGGAGCAGAGAGCAGAGGTGATTTCACAGGCACTGGATTTAGCCCTTGTCTCCCACCACCACTATAATGATTGCACACAACTGACTTCCGAGATAAACTGCTTCTGATTCATGCCTGTGTGAAGTCAGAGTAAACCACTTAATTAGATTAACTGATCTAATAAGCAGAGAGCTGCACAGAGATCTTAAAGTTCCAGTTTTCCTCCCCCAGGGACATCCTTCACACACCTAACCAAAGGGTTGGGGTTTTATACTGTAACGACAAACAAAACCTCCCAAAGGTGCACCCAAATTGCCTCAGCAGTAACCTCTCTAGAGGTCTTACAATCCCTCAGCCTCGACAATCAGGGTTAAAAAGTAAAAAAAAAAAACCAACAACCCAGTTACGCGCATTAAAACATCAGATGTGTTTCATTGTAGGTGGAGTACAGAGTCCATTCCTTTAAAATAAACCAAAAGACATTTCCTTCCCCTCCTTTGCCTGCTCCCTCTCCCTCTCATCTGTAGGATGGGGCATGCTGCTTTTCCCTTAAGAAGCACACCAGATTTCCTGTCTTAAACACACTCTATAATTAACAACCAGCAAATAATGAGTACCCAGGATATATAAGTCTATTAGAGTGCTGGCAGTGCTAAAGACTCATGCTGTTTCACTGTGAGCTCCACTTGAAGAGGTGATTTATGGAGGACATTTTTTCATTAAGTAATAGCAAATGGTTTCCACCCTCACAGTACCCAGCAATCTTCAGGGAACAGAACAGCGATATTGAGTCCTTTTCTGGAGAGGAACATTTCAAGGGCTTTGGCTAGAACATAAAATGACAATCATTTACTCAAGGTCAGGAAAAAATAAGGGGAAATACAACCATAGGTTAAGCATAAGATGCTTGATTGCATAAGGTCTGTCAGTTAGAGAAGTGATACAGTTGCTTTAAAAGCTACCAGGAGCTCTGACTACACCCATGCAGAAATAAAGAGGGCCAGATTGTCACCAGGTGTCTGAAAATATCATTACTATTGCTACTTCTACAGTCATTAGTACCCCTAAACAGCTAAGCTCCCATTCCCCTTAATTACTCTAAATACTTCTACCTTGAGTAAATCATACACAAAGCTGCACTACAAAGTGACAAAGCTCTGAGTACTGCCTGTGTGCCAGCTTATACCACAATAATATTGGTGCCTAATCATTTCAATTACCGACTTCCTTCTCCCTCAGGAGTAACCACACAGAAGAACAAAATATAATTACACTGGCACTCCTGCTATTGCACATCTACTTCCTCTGCAGTCCCCCAGTGCTATTTACTACGAGACTGTGCCTGCTAATAGGGATTTCTCCGGTGTGCAGACATGCAAGAATCAAAATATCATAATTATAATACCTTGCCTTTCCAGGCAACTGATTTAGGGCATCCACATATTGTAATAACATTAAAATAAACTTTATGACATTCATGGGTATTATTTTTCACATACCACGGATACAGACCCTGAATTACCAGTGACAGCACACCAAAGCACTGGCAGAGCTAGTTAAAAATTGGAATCTTGGCTTCCAAAGATCCAACGTTGATTTTTCTCAAATGTTTTCTCCCCCTAGCATTAATTAAAAAATATTGCCTACAATGAAAGATCTCTGCTCAGGAGTCCAAATAAGTACATACAGCTACTAACCCAGCCTAGTTTTCTGCATTGCCAAGAAGAGATTTTGCTGTGACCTGGTCCCACAAGAGAGAAATACCAGGCAGAAAATCACCTCCTTATATTAAATTTGTTCAACACCTCTTTTGTGTTTTAATAAAGGTTTTTCTGATGAATCAGCACAGTCTTTCAATATCCTTGTGGGTCCCTTCCAACTCGGCGCGTTCGGCGATTCTGTGAGAGTAGGACAACAGGATACAGAATCTCAAGTCCCTGTGTCATTCAAGGAGTGAGCTGGACACTGGAAAAGCAGTTTATTTCAAACACCCACCTGAGCCTTGGAAGACCCTCCCTGCCTGTAAGATCTCTGTATCACGGCAAAGGGGAGAATGGACACAGAAGGCAGGCAACACCAACACACAGATGTGTGTTCTCTGACCAAGGACACGCCACTTCTGCAGTGCTCTCTGCAAACACAGCCAAAGATGTGCATTCATCCCACTCCTGAAATCACCACAAATTGGAAAGCACACAATTTCCTCTCAACACACACAACAGTTGCTACGTGCTTGCTTTTCCATTTAAATTGACTTTGTAATAGCCTGAAGATGAGAGGAAAGCAAGTAAAGAGTTCAACAATTTGTTCAGTCATCATGACTTTACTAGTTCTCTTAATTTCTTTCCTTTAGTGCCTCCTATAATGGAGGAGACTTCGCAACAACTACAGCTCCACTCTGGAATAAAGAGCTGTTTTCTCAGGGTTCAAACGAGCACAAGGGCTGAGCTATAATAAAACAGGGACTGTGCTTTCTGAGCTTGGTGAAGAGGATGAAACGGGAGGTGATCCGTACCTACACTCCCCCTGAGGGATGACAAGCAGCTCCCTGGGGACTCCCTGAAACACAGGGCAGGCAGAACCCTTCACACGGGGCATTCCCGGGGTTTGCCTGAGAAATACTATGCCATAGTATCAATATACGCAATCTGTGGATGTTCTGATCCCAAGAGCTCTTTAACACACACAGTGTCACCTCCTGCCTTCTGGATCTGATACCATAACCCTCTCCTGTCACTGCCACGGAGAGGATTTGCTGTTGAGATCCAACAGGCCCAAATCAGACCAAACACTTAGAGGGTTACTATAAATCTTATATGGCAAAACATGCTTTCCATAATGCAGCTGGGAAAACACTCCCAAACTCTTCTTTACTTGCGAATCTTAATCTGACTCTCTTAAGAACACAAAAACAGCTCTTTGTGCTCCCTTGGGAAAAAATGGATCGTAATTATTGTCCTCTGTTCATCATCCAAGCAAGAAGGAGCCATATTTTCAAAAACCCAATGGATTATTAAATCCTCCAGGAGCCAGAAGATGTGCCAGCTCCAATTTTTACTCTCCTGAAAGCCCTGGGCCTTCTAAGGTCCCTTTGCACGAGCATCAACAATCAGATAATATCACACTGCAGCAGTTTTTACATCAGCAGTAACATACACGTACGGGTAACACATAACAATGTTACTTAAATAACTCCTCAATTATTAACTAAAACTGTTGTTTAATGCCAACACACTTTTCTGTCATCTCTCCACTCATGACATTTTCCAGAAATTTAATTTGTCACAACCTGTCCTTTTCCGTGTATGTCAAGGAACATATTTTAGCTGACAAGCAAAAGACCTTCTACCTGCCCAAATTTCTTCTTAACACTACAAAACACTCATGTTCGAGGCATTTGGTAGTTTCCTAAAGAGAAGAATAAATTTTTAAAGATAAAAAATCAGTTTGCAAAAGCAATTCTTTCACTTTTAATACATCTGTTAATATCCTGCCTGTCACAGTAAATTCTGTTATCATTAAAATGGTCTGTGCTGCTCAGAAAATCCCTCAAAAAGAATCAAAAAAATAGTAGTTAGCACAACTACACACATTTATTTCACGGGAATCCATGCAGGACTCTTAATATCCCTTAAAGAGGATAATGGAGGAGACAAGCAGGAGTTCAGGGCTTGCACGCCTTGTCTCGCTCAGAACTGAATTCTATTAATCTTAATTACTTTAATTCATGATGTTTAAAGCTAAAGTGTAGATTAGAGTGAAAGCTCAGATGTTTCAGTGGTCCTAAATTGTAATGCTGTCCTTGGATTTTAAAAAGGAAGGAAGGGTGGATTTGGAGAACTCACTTTTAGTCTAGGTTTTCAAATACCCAAGAAGTCTGGATTTCATCCTGCCAGAAGAATCTGCCACACTCATTTTACCAAGACAAACAGGGAGCTCCTCGCTTACAAAAGACAATGCATTTCAAGAGGAAGGCTTCCATTTCTACTACTAGTATAGCATAAACACTATTTGTATTATTTAGCATAAATGCTGTAATCAGGAGCCAAGTTAATAAGTGATATTTGTTAATTTAATTATTAAAAAATGCAGCTTAACTGAAGTCTGATGAAAAGTGTTTTTTTCACAGAGTTCCAATAAACTGTCTTTGACATCCACAGCTGCAGAATCTTCCTAATATTTGGCAATATTGCAAAGGGTAGAAGGGCACACAAAGCATCATTTTGCAAGTGCCACGTAATTCTTCAGTACCATCACTCCCTTCTACTCAGCTGCCCTAATGTTAAAGATGAAAAGAGCAAAATCATCCATTATCACAGGCCTGATTCAGCAGCTCTGTGGTTTTAAGTACTTTTATGTGACACAAGTGCCCGTAGGAAAAAAGCTGGGTTTGTTTCCACTTCTGCTGGTAAATAAACATTTAAGGGCTTTTTCTTGCTGCTGCTCCTGGGACAAAGGAAATTAGGAGCCAGTGATACTCAATGAGAAATCACTACCTATATTTGAATATTCTCTGGGGATGCAGGAATCCCTCCAGACAGGACTGCAGGTCACTTCAGAGGGGGACACTTGCCTTGGCAGTGGGAGATGGGATTTAACACTCAGCCAAAGGGAGGTCTGATGGGGTGTCTCACTCCACTTGATTTTGCTTAAAAGGAAGAACTAGCCTGAAAAATTCTGCTAAAGTTAAGCTGAATTCCCAAGCAGTTTCAAAAGCCTGAGTAACTCTGGTGCCTACAAAGCCACTGTGGTGGTATATTGGCATTTGTTGACACAACTGCACACAAGAAACTGTTGGAGCTCATCCAAGGAAATTGTACATCACTGATCAAGTATCAGCTTCATGAGGTGAACACCATTCAGCTTCCAGAAATGTTCTTCCACAGAGCTGTTGACAGTGTGTGACCATATATGACTGATATATTTAAAAGAAAATTGACTTTCAAGTCAAGTTATAAATAATTGCATTATTTATCAGATACCTGAATGGCCCATTTTGCTGCAAGATTACACAATCTATTCAGTTTTCATGTGTAGTATCTGAACGAATAAATGATCTACACAATGCCTAATCAAGGAGAAAATACATTAAATTTAGTACTTCTAGTATCTCTGATATTTTTTAACTGCCTGGATTCCAAGAAATCACCAGGTAAATAGAACCTGGTACTGTCTGGAATGAGCAGGATTTGCCAGTAAGGGATTCCAGCTCACCTGGGAGCAACATTGTCTTAGATACTCACATTTCAGGGGAGTGAAAAGACAGAGGGTGATAATGGGTGCCAGGAGGAGCATGGCAAAGAAAATTAGAAATTCTATCGGAGAGCCAAGGAACAACATTGGAAATCAGCACCACTTTTCATCATCTCTCTTTCTTCAGTGTTCATCTGAGTATGACTGACCTGAGAAAGATGAGGATGAGCACAGAGCTGTTGATACGGCCCTGACTGTCCCAGCTGACTAATGAAACACTGCATGTGAGCTACAGGAAACCAAGACTGGTCACAGGACAAGGCTGTAGATACGTGAACCTTTGTCTGTATCAACAAAACTGGCTTTAAGAAGTCAGAAAAAAAAGTTTTCTTGCTGTAGTGGAACTCATTTGATAGTCACCAGGGGCTACACCACTGACTCACCTGCCCTGCATTTTCCAGCAGGTGGAAAGAGCAGAAATAAATACTGTCAGTGTCAGGCATTTAGCTGGAGCTACAGGAAAGGGTTGGGAAACTTGGAAACATCTGAACTGACCCTGAACAAGAGACAGAGAAACAAATGGTATTATTACACACGGCAAAACAGCCTGGGTTAAAAACTCAAGCTTTTACAGTGAGAAAACCAAATAACTATTAGTAAAATAATTTAGTTTATCATCTTAAAATCCACTGTGGCTTGCTCATTAACTACCAGTGGTCTAGTTGTTTAATAGTGTTGCCTTGCCTATTTGTCATGCATAATAGCATTTCTTTTGGTTCATTTCCTCTCTGCTGCCTTTAGCAAGGGACACAATAAACTACTTCATACTTTGTGTCATTCTTTAAAAATTGTTTATAGTTTAAGAACTAAAATCATGGTATTAAATCTATGCTGGACGATGAAACATTATTCTCAATATGCACAGAGTTTAAAACTATATTGAAGGAATGCTGTTGGTATAAAACCCACAAACTAATATCTCAAAGAAGTCTTAGTCTTGATCAAATCTACCAAGTTAATCAAAGTAAAGATGTGTTCTTAAAGCACTTAGATGCTTCCAGGATCTTCAGATGTTTCAGCATGTTTCAGATGCTTCAAAATCACATATTTTGAAGGGAAAACTCCACAAACCAGACTGGAAATACCATTAACATCTCATAATCAACATATTTCCTCTTCTAGAAACAGCGTTAAAGTCTCACATAGAAAAAATCATGGAATGCTTTAATTCAGTGCTCAGTAATAAAGAAGAAGTTATATGAAAATGAAACTGCTGAGATATCAAAAAAAGGATTAAGTAAAATTCTCAGTAACAAAAGGCTGCTTGATTCATTTCTTTGATTCAGCATTTAAAGTGAAAACTTCCTATTCTTCAAAAAAAGTTCTGATTTCACAGAAACAGTAGATTGTTAAATTGCCCTTTAACTTCATTTCCTTATATCACTCCGCTAACTTCCACTGAAATCTCATTAGAGATGGATTTTCCAGCAGGACAATATGGTTCAAACATTCAGCCATGCAGAGTATTTAATACAAGAGCCACCCTATTAAGCCAGATGATTAAAACATCTACGTATCCACTGGATTTTATGGCAAAGCTGCTTTAAGACCTGCAGCAATGGCGTGAGACAGAACAGTTTTAGACCATGTTTTAATGATTCCCTGGAAAATAACCTTCTCCATGCACCTGGCTGAGGGTGGGCAGACTCAGAGGATACCTGCTGGCAGGGCTCTCACTGTGGGCAGCAGTGAAACAATTCTGGAAATAGGCATATTCCCTACTCTTTCATTACTTTGAAATTTAGGGAAGAGATGAATATGAAATTACTTCATTACTAATTTAAAGAAAAAAAAAAAAGACAAGGATTTCAAATGCACACAATTGTACTCATTTTAGACAAGTATAAGTTGAAGAAAAAGTTACATGAAAATAACAGATAATTTTGTAATGAAAAATCTTGCAGCATTGTTATCCTGGAGACCTGTGAGGTTCAGTACTGTATTAAATAGAAGGATCTGCTGACTAAGTCCTAAAAAGTCTTTTCCACACGTTTCCAGGTTGATCATACAGCATACCAACAGCTCCAAAACGCTGCCATCCAGCTTGTCTACCTAAGAGTTTTTTTAAAACAAAGAGGCTGATTACTCCTAGAATTGGAAGTTCCTCATGCAGACAGAAAGTGTATCTAAAAGTAGAGAGGAAATTAATTGATACACAAGTGTTGAAATTCTGCACCAGTATCTACCAAGGATGACCACCTCTTCCTTGTAGAGTCCTGCTGGCCTGGGAAGAGGCAGAGCAAGTTTCTCCCCAGGATTAAATCCTAAAATCATGGAATCAGAGAATGAGGAGATTTTTTTCAGAAGAGAGGATTACAAAAAACAATAAAATAGAAGAAAATCACATTTTATATTCAGGACATAAATGGAATTCAGACTTTCTGCTGGTTGGGTAAGCAGTGAGCTGCAGTGACTCCAATAAATAAAATCCATTAAGTACATGCTTGAACAAAAACATTCCTGGAGACACTGCTCCCTTGAAAAAGGTAGTACTTGGGGTTTGCATGCAGAAATAATATTTTCCTATTGGCAAAAAAAAACCTACTGCAGATTTTCAAGTATTTTTTTAAAAGCATTTTCAAAAGGGGTGTTTTTTAAAAAGTTCATTTCTAAAAAGCCATTTTGTTCGTATTTAAAATAAAACTAAGTCAAAATGAATTCAGAAGATGAAGAGTAAAGGATGGTAAGAACTCACTCTGCTTCTGATTACTTTTTGTGTTATAACTAAAATTTAATTCAACAAGTGATACCACTCACACTTATAATCAAGGAGCTCCTTTTAACAAAAGGATAATCTTTTGCACTCGGCAAGAGATTAAAACAAAATTAGTTTTCTCTATCAATTACAAAGATTGACAGTATAAATACATGGATCAAGAGATAAAGCTAGTCCTCCCAACAACAAAAATCCCCTATAAAAAGGCATGTGTTTCCAAGTGTGTTTTTTATTTAGCAGCTAAGAAGAAATCTGATTATTAACCAACTCTAAAATTAGGTAACATCCCTGATACCCTGTGATCAAATATCTCAGAACATGATGCAAATTAAATGACCCCAGTGAAAAACTTCAACCTTTGTCCTGCTTTAGTAGATCATTCCAAGGTTTTCTTGTGCAAAGAAAAACACAAATATAATTTTTTATTACATTGTACATACTGAAACTAAAGTGGTGTACAAACAGAGGAAAAAAACCAAAAAATAAAATCCTATTTTTGTGTCACTAGAGTAAGGTTGAGCCCCACAGCTTTGAAGATTGCTTTGAAATGCTTTTGGAAATGTTAAAAGCATCACTGCTTTGGGAAATAACTAGTGCTGCACTAGAAAATGCACTGGGAAAAATGCAATGTGCATGTGGGCTTGGACCCTGCAGTGCAGCTTTCCAGGGCTGGAAGGTACTGAGAGCAACTGCAAGGGAAAGAACTGCTTGATAAAAAGTTGCTCTAAACTTCAGAGCAAACATAAATAAACAAAGGAGAAAACGCTAAAGGAAGAGAAAGGGAATGTGGGCCACCGCTCCTTTAAAAGAGGATCCAAAAGGAGATATATCACCTAATTTCAACAGGACTAATAACGTATGTTTTGAGGGGGGGAAAAAAATCCCAATGAGCTCCATACTGACAGATTTTCATTCTTAAATACTAGAATAGGAAACTTCTTCATATACAAAAAGCATTTGCGCAGACCTTAAATAAGAAGGTTTGCACACAAGGTCTGGGGAAAACGTGCAAATCAACCATGTCATAAGGCAATAATGCTGAAGGTTTATTACTCCAGCAGTCGGGAAGTGCTGGGAACACCTGCCTGGTGCAGTTTGCTCTTGTTCTGAACTGGAAGTTACACACGAAGGGAAAAAGGCCACACTTATGAATTTACCCGTATCAGTCCCACTGCAGATAAAATCAACTACCCAGACAGGCTCATCACTCTAAAGAGCCCAAATGTCACTTTTAAATTCTTAATATAATTTATAGGGCATTAATATGACCCTTTTAGTTCTCTGTATTACAACTACACAGTTTATGTTAGACAAACTGGAGCCTAAAGGTGTGAAATGAGAAGATGAAAATTAAATCGGCCCTAGAATGCTGCGTGTGAGTTTGAGCAAAAATTAACTTTCAGAGCAAAGTTTGTGAGTGATTCTAATTATCTTCAAAACACTGACATCATACAAGGCTCAGTAAAAGCACCCACCCCAGGAGCTGCTCAAAACATTGCACAAAATAACTGCAGCACGTTCATATCCTCGTAAAAGTATTTTAACATCAAGACAATACTGCTGAAAAGCTGAAATTAAGAAGACTGAGGTGCGGCCTTACAGATTCAACTTTCTTTTTTCAGGTTGCCTTAGATGAACAATGTACCTCCTATGTCTCAGTTTAGTCCTACTCTAATAATGACCATTTCTTTAAATCATACATACTGTATATTATACTCATACATTATAAATAACAAGTGTCAACATACTTCAAGGAACACAAAAGTATCATCAGCTCATGTAAAAAATTAAGGCTACAGTAGCAGGGCAATAACTTACTATTTTTAATTAAAACAGAAAAAACAAAACTGGCTTTGAGATGAAAAGTTTTCATTCTAAAGATACAAAATTTGTGGACAGGTGCAAAAATACCTGGAATTCTGAGACCGCCTGAACACCATTTTTCTTTGTTTTGCTCTTAAATTTACAACTACCTATGCTGACCCTTCTCAGTTCCAGTGAAGAAAGAATTATACTCCAAGTTTTCCTCCCTTGAAATAAAAGCCCTGCAGAAGTGAATTACAACCCCTTGAAAAGCGAGATTTAATAGAACCATCAAAGCACCACAGCTGCACTATTGGATACCACTCTAATTAATATTACATAATCCATACAACACATGTGATCAATTTAGAGGTCCCAGGCGGTTCTTAAGTGAATGAATGCAATTTGTAAGCTCTGATCTGTCACTTCCACTTAGAGCAGAAGTGTCTACATTTCATATTACATTGTAATGCATGCTGTAAGCCTGTATCACAACTCCAATTACTCATATCATGATCAAGTTCCACGGACATAATTAGGAAATGGGGAAGACAGGACCCGTAAAACCACGAGATGATGGCAGAGGAAAAGTAGGGAGAGAGGTAGGAAAAGAGTTACCAAAGGGTCAAGTGTAACCTGCTTGGAAAGGCTACACTTATTGGCCACGAGGAGGAATTTGTCAAAGTCTGCTTTGCTTTGGGGTTATTTTGCATGAAGTGGAAAAATGAGCAGCTTAAGCTCTATACTTGAAAGGAAAATTAGGTGTGGAATCTGGGAAAACTTCAACAGAAAGCTTTCTTCATGCCTTATTTCCTACCCCTATTCCATTACAGCAGTGGAAGGGAAGTACAGCCCCAGTCCCTCAGCAAGGCACCCAATAAAAAGAAATCTGTTTATATTCAGAGCTGATTGGCTTTGATCAGGGGAGGAACTTGCCTTACTAAAGCATAAGAGGTGTAGTTTTTACTGTAAATGCTGTAAATTTCTAAATTTGAACTACTGAACTATAGCCCCCTTTAGAAAGACTAGAAGGTTATGCCTAGTTGAGCTCAAAAGCTGTGTCTACAGCAGAATCTGGAACAGCAGAATGTAATAATCTGAGATCTTCCTAATAGGACAAGCTTCTCATTTAGAGAAACTGAAACAGCAGGAAAGGCTCCATTTTGGCAAAATTTTTTAGTTAAACAAAACGAAACAAAACAAAGTGTTGGAGCACTTTTACTTCAAAATTTCCAAAAAAATTACACAGAATGAAATATTTGGAAATATCTAAATTTCATAGGCAAGAACACTTGCAAGACATTTTTGCTAGTGAATCAAATCCAAACACTACCACCAAGGAAATCCAGAACAATTACAGTTTTTCCCCACTCAGACTTCAAGTACCCCTGTGTTGACCTAAAGCCTAAAGTGACAGCACAGGTCTGGGAAGGAAGGCTCTGGGCGGGCAACACAACCACCTCATATGTAGCTTTTAACCTGTTTCTTTTCTCACAAATACTTGCTTCGTAAGATGCTGTAACAATTAATGTAATTTCAAAATCCTCTAGTGCTGCCTACAGAATAGTAAATCCTTTCCAGAACTAAAATAAATCAGATTTAATGTTTTAGAGAAAACACACGTATGAAAAAAGATACTACAATTATGCTCCCTAAACATGGCTCCAGATAATTATTATGCTGGCTTTCATTGAAAGAAAAAAAAAAAAAAAAGAAAAAAAGAAATGAAAGAAGGGAAGAAAACCATTTTAGGAAGGGGAGGGGAAAAGCCAGAGCAGTGACGTTAGCAGTGTTCCATTATGTCCTTATTTAATTCCGTGGCAAAGATCCCATTGACTTCAACGAGAGCACGATTTGGCAGGAAAGACACAAGCAGAATGAAGTAGTTTCAAAGCAATTTTAATACACTGTTTTCCTTTCTCAACTCTGACAAGCCCATTTCCTTTTTTTTTTTTTTCCTTTTTTTTCCCCCAGTCCTTTATTGTTGTTGATGCAGTTCTTGTACTTCAACACAAAGGCAGCTCTTCAGCAGCCTCGGAAATGCTGGATTTTGTGAGGAGAAAGCACACCAAGGCACATCATGTGTAGAAGATGATAATAATCAAAGTAAAACTGCATTTAGTGACAGTGTGGTCAATGTGAGTGAAGTGTAACACTGGAAATTGAAATCTGCACAGTCTGACTGGTTAATAACAACCATCACTCAATGTTTATACTGATCCTAATCAGAAAGAAAGAAGCGAGAAACAAAGGAAAAGAAAATGCAAGTTAAAAGCTGTGGGTTACAGAAGTACCAAACCTGCTGCAAACTCATTGAAACGATTACTAATCAATCTAATAACTTTAAAAGCAGTTAATTCAGAGAGAAGGCATGGCACCAACCCAACTATTATACACAAAATGAATTCCAGCATTTCAAAGGCAGAAATATTTGGGGTATTTCGTTTTTCCAGAAAATGGCCATCGGCTACTGCGGCAACACAGATGGCAACGGGCAGCAACTACGAAGAGAAAACAGCCCGAGAAATGCTCCTCTTTTCCGCTACCCTGAGTTATTTACCAGAAAAACGCCACGCACAAGATTCCCACAACACCGTCACAGATCTTAAATACTTTGTGTTATTGTGTGTAAGGAGTTACTTCCCCGCGGGCCATCGCAGGGAGCCGGGAGTGGCCGTCCCCGGCGCAGGCGCCTCGCTCCGCTCCGCTCCAGCTCTAATCCTTTTACAATGGACCTAATCCAGTTAACGGCAAAGAATGGTGAAATGTCTTGGTAATTGGATAACAGCCTGGGATTCTGTAATTATTTCATTACGGCAGCAGACCCCGTTTGAAGGGGACGCCCAGCAGTGCCGCGGGGCCTCGATCGCTCGCGGCCCTGCTCCTGAGGGCGGCTGGCACGACGACACCAGTGGCCCCACAGACGCTAAAATCATGTCCAGAAGACACTTAATTTGCGTTATGTTTTTGTCAACCAGAAGCCAAATACCCTGCCTTGGTTTGGGATACGTGCAGAATGCCCCAGTGGACTTGCTGGTGCTCTCACTCCTCGAAGGGCGTCCTTTGTGTCCCTTCGCTCCCGGCTGTGTCCCCTCAGCCAGGAGCAGAGCCCTGGGTGCAGCGCCGGGTGGACGAGGAGGGGGACAAGGGGCCACCCCAGGCAGGGGCAGCTCTGTGTGGGGACCCAGGGATTCACAGGGTGCAGCCACGGGGCAGCGGCAAAGCCTTTTGGGCCCCGATTCACTCACAGCACTCTGCTCCTGTGGAGCCAGGGAACCGCTCACCCTGCTGAGGAGACCCAGGCAGGAGAGGGATGGTGGTCCAGGCACAGCCAGGTCCCACCTCGGGCTCAAATACTGCTCCACAGCCCCTCCATCTTCCTACCAGCTCTGTCCACAGCTCGGTTCTGGGGCAGATGGACAGGGAGAGAGCTTAGAAATGGAAACCACCACTTGCACTGAGCAGGAGAGTGTTGTTTCAGACGTACAGTGAAATATCCTGCAGTATTTCCGTGGCTGTCACCAAACTCTGGCCACACTGCTGACACAGGACATGCCCCGTCTCACACCTCTGTGCCACAGGTACACCACAGGTGATGGGGCTGGAGGAGCATCCGACCTGCACACTGTGGACCAACAGTGACACCTGGGGGAGAGAGAGGCGGGATGAGCAGAGCTCCCTCCCTCTGCTCAGGTACCCCGAGCGCCTGAGCAGCTCACCTGGAGCTCACCACTCACCCCACACACTGGGCCTTTCACCCTGCAAGGGGTCCAGCTCATTTCTGGAACACCACTGACTGATTCAGTTTCAGTCTCTGGCAATCTACTTACTGCCAGTGGATCTAAGCACTGTGAGGAGCCAGTGCAGTCACCCAGCACCGCTTCACACCCAAAGTAAGCAAAGCACACAGCTATTTGTGTTCTTATTACTGGGAATCCAAATTTCAAACTCTGCTTACTCCAGGTGCAAGATTTTCTTCACACAAACATTTGTAGTAAACAAGGGGACATGAGAGCAATTACAGTATCATTTTGAGCTAAAAGAAAAAGATATTTTAGAAAGATTTTTTTTTTGTAATTTTTATATATATATTTATATAAAACTCTCTGTAGCTTGTGTTAACTACAGAGTGAAAATGCAAACTAAATGGGGCACTCAACAAGAGAATAAATGACCTTTCACGCTTTCTTCTTCCCTCCTCCCAATCTGCACCAGCTTCCAAACTCCCACACTTGACTTCTTGTCTCCCTTGTGAACAACCTGCCTGCCTGGCCACAGTGTCACTATTTATTTATCCATTCTTATCTCCAGGGCAAAGGGCTGGAGTGGGTTTCCTGCCTGCACTGAATTACCCCCACACAATTTGATCCTCTGTGATGGAAAAAGCAGAGCATCTTCCGTGGGCTTGGAGATGATCCACTCTTTCCCAAGCATGACTCAAAAATCCGAATTATTGAATGTGTTTTGTGCAATCAGTACAGAGGAGATGAAATAAGGAAATCTGCTCGAACTGATGTATCGACACACCTGCAGAAGTCACGGATTTCAGACCTCATTTCATCTTAGGAGAAGAACATGTCTCAGAAACGGTGACCATGTGGGAACTCGTAGCAGCAAATCAGATTGTCACAGGCAAAACCAACACGTAACACACAGACACTGCAAGCAGACAATCCTGCTGCTCTCTCCAGGTCCTCTCGACAGCAACACTCCTCACATACTGCAAGCATGAAAAATCCTGCTGCAGTCATGCTAAAGGCACCCAGTCATCCCAGCTAATTGAGCCAAACTTGAGTCCTTCCTGATGGAAACAATCACAACGTTTTGCCTGAGCATTAGGATATTTCCCTCTTGAACGCAAATAAAGGATGCAGCCAACAAATCAGAAGAAAAGAGGATAGGAAGTATTTATGCCATGATAAGGACTGGGAGAACACATGAATGAAACACTGAAGCCGAATGGGACAACATCTGACAGATAAAAATCTCACAAGCTTCTTTACTAAATAAGGAAGGGACTGAACAACACTGCACGATAACCAGGAGTGGAAATTCCAAGCACTATTAAAATGCATCGACTCCCTGTAAGCTCAGAGTATAGTTTTACAAAAAGGCTTATTAAGAAACATTTCCCTTTAATCATATATGCATAAGAGCCCATAAAGTGAAAGGAGTGTGGCACAAACTTTGTGATTCAACACCACAGACCATAAAAGGCTGCACTTTTTTGCACAGTTACACCCAAAATTTACAGCTCTTACAACAGCCACATGACTTTTTAGTCATTCACACTCAGGGTGCATTAGGACTGCACTAACTCACTAGACTGATGTGGTGCAATTATCAGGGAATCCCAAAAAGCTGGGAACAATTCAAAGTCCTGACATTTTTCATCATTACTGATAAATAATCCAAAGGTTGTTGCATCATTAAAGCTAGGAAGAGTCATGGGATCGACAGGAAAGAAGCCTTAATTATCAAATACTGAATCACTACGTTCATAATAAGTGAAAATCAAATCTTTCTGCAGACACGTGCTATGGGAATACAGAGATTTCACGGCCTTTTGAAAAATTACGCTTGTAAGGTAGTCCTGCATATAAAAATGTGAAAAAAAGTACAAGAACTCTCTGTTCCTACAGGTGATGAGAAAATAAGGTTTGGCCTTAAAATTGTCACCTTGTTCCCAACAGGTTTTACAGTGTTGTCAGGGCAGAGTCCAGCAGGTCTTGAAGAAGTAATTTACAGTCTTGGCCAGGTAGACCATGGGAGTCACAAATCCAGTGGAACCAGATTCATGGGCAGACCTGGGGCATCCTGGGTGGCCCTACAGCCATTGTGCCAGCACCAGTGGACACTGCAGGTCAGGAAACTCCTGCAGGGTAGAGAAGGACAGAGAGCACATGCAGACACGTGGTTCCAGTGGTGCAGAGGGCTGGAGCTGAATGGGATGAGTTTTCAAATGCTTCCTCGCACTCAGAAATTTAACTGGTTGTGAAATATGCCAAGGAGTTCAAAAGTGTTCTCTGATATAAATAGAAAAGTTTGTGGTAAGAGAGGCTGGCAGCGCTGCCTTTTGGTTTTTACACAGAACGTTGGGAATGGTCTCTCCCAAATTCCCGGGAAGATGGATCACCGTCCTAACAGGATGAAACGGACGAGGGGAAAAACAAATATCAGCAGAGGCCAGAGCCTGATAGAGCTCAAGTTAAAAAGAGAGACCTCATTTTTCTTTCCATCCTGAACATTACAGCTGTAACAGCTTTGTTACTACAGCTTTATATATGTTTACATTTTTTGCTGATTGTTGGCATTACAGCCACATCTGGTATCATTTTTCTTAACTTGCCTTATTACCATTTGTAACGTGGTCCCCCCCACTCCCCGAGCCTCTCAAGGATCAATCTTGCCTTGCCATTCCATCCCACCTTGTCCTCCTACCTCTCCTCTAAGTGTCAGACTTTCTAAGACCTTCTTTCAAGAGGTAATGACAACATGAACAAATCTTTTTCACTCCTTTTTTTTTTTTTCCTTCCTTCTTTTTTTTTCCTTTTAAATAAGGAAGAATTCAACTAGCAGGGCTGATTTGCAGCCTGCCTGTTTGGCACTCTCCTACCCTCATTCCAACTCCCACTCTGATCTGCTGGCCAAACAACGTATTTAATTATATCATGCTGGTAGTACCAGGCCCAGATAACTGTTTTGCTGGCAGCATTTTCCTAAACTGACCCTGTGGCCACTATCTCAGCTTCCACAGCTTACAATAAATTCCAGGCTCCAGAGTGCAAATTTATCACCTGGGAGACACCCCCCTCCTTCATTCAGCACTGAGTTATGGGGGAGCTGCCATCCTCTGGAGCGTGTCAGCATCAAAGCAAAACGAGAGGACCTCCTTTCCTTCTCCCATGTTTCTGGCTTCAAGTAATTAACAATCTGTGACATTTGCACATTTTCACACTAATTGAGACCATACAGAACACATTTTTATCTTAAGTATACAGTTTTAAAACCTGAGGAAATCTTCCACCGCTGCTATTAATGAAAAACAAAGTCCTGGATGGTTTTTGGTTGGGTGGTTTTTTTTAGGGTTGGGGGAATCAAACTTGTCATTATATTAGAACATATTTTACTTACTGAGTAAAAATAAATAAAATGTTTAAACTATCTCAGAAAATACTTGTTTTACACTAGCATTTATAAACGAACTTGAAAGGAAAATTTACAGAGCAAAATGAAGGTTACGTAACTGCCAAAAGGAACTGTTAGGGACAGGGAATTGTCAGGGATGGGGAATTGTCAGGGATGGAGAATGCTCCTATTAAAAAGGCAGCAAATCTAAATATGGAAAAATGTATTCTTCTACTGTCTTTGTAGGCACCTAATAGATATTTATCCTATTAAGGAAAAACATATCTAGTTAAAGCCATTGTGTAGAAAAAACACCTGCTAATGCTCTCCAGCAAGACTACAGGAAATGGGAACTTTCTTCCAGGGTGGTTGTGGTGCTTTCCAAAGAGAACTGGCTTTTTGGACTTGTATCTGCTGGAGAAGGTTGGATTTGGTGGCTAATGCAGGAGATCAAAGCGCCAGCACACCAAATCAATAATCCCATCACAGAGCGAAGTACCAGACTGGAGGTTTGGAGCAGTGGTGAAAGGGAAGGACTCCACTGTGTGATAAACACCAGGCACGAGGACCCTGTTCCAAAGACATTCTCAGAGATGTGCCATACACGGGGAACACCCACTGGGCACACAGGGTTTGTCAAGGACTTGACTTCCCTGCCAGCCTCCCCCACGAGCTGCCCGTTCCAGGAATGTACTGTGTGGAGAGTAGGGCCACAAAATAAGAAAAAATTAAAAACTGTCATCGCATTTTGTTCT
Source organism: Pseudotriccus pelzelni (assembly GCA_035584735.1). NCBI lineage: Eukaryota > Metazoa > Chordata > Aves > Passeriformes > Tyrannidae > Pseudotriccus > Pseudotriccus pelzelni. The sequence goes on along the minus strand of JAWMRA010000028.1, from coordinate 3,980,785 downwards.
AGTGTGTCTCAGTGACTGAAGAAAAAATAACATGAAAATATGAGTAATTCTATGGGCACTGGAAAACACAGGTGTCATTCCCTACACAGATCTGCTAAAAATGAGTATGTTTAAGGAAGTCTTGAAGGCAACTCCACCTGGGGAAGCCACAGCACCTCCTCACGTTCACATCACACAATGTCTGCAATTTCGTTTTTCCTCCCAAAACTGTGATAATTCCAACGCAGGAAATTACAAAGTAAGAGATCGTTTCAGCAGGGATTTGTTGATGTTTAATCCCATTTGGAGTGCACTACATGGAGTTTTAACTCTGCCACTCTATTTACTCCTGCCACTTAGAGGCACTCATGGTCTTTGAAGAGACATGTTGGAACAGGCAGGTGTTTTTTTTATTTCACTTTGGCATGCAGGTTTTAAGAAAAAGAAATTATGAGAATATCATTGTCTTTAGTGGTGTGTATGGTTTCTAAAGCTGGACATGCCCTGCTAAAGCAGATTTCAAACAATGTTTTTTCTTCTTTACATACAACATAATTATATCTATTTGGTGAGAACTCAGCTCCAAGCATTTTCTTTTCTCTCCACAAACTGTTATGTCTCTCTCTGGCATATTTTAAAAAAAAGGAGTAAAAAAAGCATAGTGGTCACTTCACATTCTAGATCCAAGATTAATAAAGAAAATACATCGTAAGAAAACGGCAATGGTGCATCTCTGAAAGAGTTTTGCACTGGAACAGCCCTTTCAGCTTTTCCTTCTGGATCAGCAAAAGTTTGCAGACTCCATGAACATCTTCAGCTCCCCGTTGCCTCCCTTCCCCCTGGATACTTTCCACCCTAGGAGCACTGAATGGGTCAGGCTATTGGTCTTAAACTGCCTTGAAACCACTTGAACTCTGTCTGTGCTCATTTTCCACTGAGGCATCTCACCAGGAAACTGAACATTCAAAGGTCTGTTCTATGACTTCTGGATTCGAGTATCATATGTATGTTTACAGACAGATATGATGTACATTCTATATATAATCCACGTTGCACGACAACCTTGCTAAAATAAGAAAGAGCCCCAGAGGGCAGAAGCCCTGCACGAACAGCTATTTCACAGAGCCTCCAAACACTTGCAGTGCAGAAAAGGTTGTTCCATGTAGTTTTGATGTCTGCCTTTTTATCCAAAACGTGTTTTAGCTTCTCTAACTCTTTAATAAATTTTGTTTACCCACAGAAATGAGAAATCATTGGCAGCTATGTAAGAAAGCAATTATTTCAAATTAAGATAAATATATGCACCTTGCTGAGCAAGAGGCTGCATTTCCATTTCTCCTTTCTGTCCCGTACTTGCATAACTGTAAACTTAGACACCAATCCATTCTCACAAAGACAATTAATTATTTTTTTAAAATAGCGCATAAAATCACCAGCACTGGAGCCCAGGTATATAATTTCCCACCTCTGCTGCCACAGGTAGCAAAGGCAGCCATACCACACTGGAAGTGGCTGCTAAAAACATGTAGGTATACATGTAACATGTACTACATATATTTTCAAGAAACATATTCCATTTTTTCAGGCTCCAAGTTTTTGTTTTTCCTGTGACAAAATGGAGATAACACTAACTTTTTAAAAGTTGCTACAACTGACTGTGCTTTAGAGGGACATAGGACTTCATGACCTTCAGAGGTCCCTGCCAGCCTAAATGCCTCTGGAGTTCTAATTAAGATTGTTAGACACTTGAGTCCTCTTTGAAGCTTTCTAAATTTCAACACACAAAACCAATGTAAATTCTGACTCAACAGGATTTAATTTTTGTGACAGTCTAGAGACAAAGGGAAGACAAAGCCTTCTGGACAGATAAAATAGTATTCATTAAACCAATCAGCACAGTCAGGAAAACAAGACAATCTGTCTGTGTCCTCCAAAACCTTTCCACTTCCAGCTCTACCAGTTCATCTAAAGATAACAAACAGGTGGTGCCTCAATCAAGTCCTAGGAGGGATTTCTTTCCAGGTTCACACCTGTAACGGCTGTGTTGAGCTGCTCTAGGTCACCACAGTTTCAAAACACCAACGATCAGGTAGCCCAAAACACCAGTGGCCAAGCCACGACCTCCGTTACCGGAGTCAGCCTAGGCTGGCCTGGTCTGGCGTTCAAATACTGACATGCAAACTCTGCTTAACCTGAAACATCAAAAACATCTCAGCTTCAACTGACATGGTTTCAGAAGGCAGACATTAAGATTTGGAAACATCTGAGGAAACAGAAAGACTTTCACTAGATAACAAAAATTTTTAAAAAGAAAATTCAGGGGTATTTAAAGAGAACTGCAGTGAGAATACAAATCAATAAAATAACAAAAATAACAAGGAGGAGGAGGACACTTAGGACAGCTTTCTTTCTGGGGTGTTTGATGTCACCTGCCTTGGCACAGGCACCAGTAGAGCTGGGGGAACGAACAACAGCTCTAAGGCTCAACTCAACCATCGTATCTCAATGTAAAAATGTGCTCAGCTCCACCCACTGCAAACCTTTTGCCTGTTCCTCTGCAGTGCTATTTTTTTTGTTTCAACTTTTTAATAAAAATACAAGTTAAGAGCTACCTAAAAAACTGCAACGATCCTTGTCCAGTCCAGTTAGGAAACCCAGAAAGCCCTGTGGCTCAGCCTGACTCTGCCAACCCTCTTAAAAGGCAACAGGTGTGGTAAATAAAATCGCTTGGCCTCAGTTCTACATGCCTTGATTATTTATTCTGATTTTCTGAAATAGTGTCTGGAGTTGGACAGATAAAGGACTGGGACAGCAGACAATATAACTGGCTAGTAGTAATGACAGCTGTTATCCATATGCTGACAGGAGGAGGACTTTATTTCTAGCAACTGGGACCGAAAATATGTTTTTCTGAGAGTACTTAAAGATGGATAGGTGAGAACTATCTGAACAGGGACTTTCTTAAGAGTCCCCACAGCAAAACCAGGTCAAGATGTTAAATGAGATGCTGTACCCATTTTCATCAGGAACATAAAGGTTGTCTTTTTGTTTTGTTGGGGGTTTTGTTTGTTTGTTTGTTTTTTCTTGGGGGGGGGGGAATCTGTCCTCTTATAGATTAAATGTTTTAAATATTTCAATATTTGTGCACCGAGGCAAACGTGAATATTGTCCTGACACAGTCCAAAGCAATCATGCAATCTGAATAGCATGCCAAGTCTGGAAGGCATATTGAGCATGTTCCTGACGATGATATCATCAAGGTTCCCACAATGGGAAACACATGGCACCAATTCCTCACATTCCCCAACCTGGACGCACGAAGCTCCATTCAACTCCAATCACTTCAGTGACAAAAATCAAACGACTGAAAATTGAGAAAATAACAAACTCGGGGAGCCTGGATTTCACACACTAATCCTGCCTGGAGATACACATATTTTATCAAAGGCCCAGGTGTATTCTCTAGCGTCAGTATGAAATTCAGCGTAACATGTTGAGTTCGCTCCCGATGAAAAAACGCAAGGCGTGATCCGGAGTTGTTTATTACCAAGTGTGTCTCGGAAGGGATGACATTAAAGCAAACTCCTTTCTCCAACATAAACATACATATGTTCACTGAAATACCAAAAAATCTGGCAAAGGCATTCTACAAAAGCTCTAAGTTAGCAGATGTAAGTGCTATTGTAGCTGCTGCAGCTCCATGGAAGCACTTAATCATGCTGAGAAATGATGCCTCTTCCCTGGGAGCTGGAGTGCTCCCTCCTTTGTCTTCCTGCGGATTGCACACCCTCAGGAGCTATCCATCCTGTCTTCTGCTACTCGTACACGCTGCAGCTCCTCTGCTTCCACATCCATCTCTGACAGATCCCCGGGAATTGGGCTGCCGGGAGGGAGCCACACGAGACGGAGATGGAGACGTACTGGAAATGGCAGAGCCTGAATCTCCAACACCAACCTGGCTGTACAGAGGGTTCGCTGCATCCTTTTGGAAAAGCTCATTCAAAAAAAAAGCCACCCGTGCCTCTGAGGCCCAAAATTAGGGAATGCGTGGAGGGGGAGTGTTTGCTGGCAAAAATTGTGTGTGAAAACTACTTCCATGAACATGATCAGGGAATAAAATTCTCTCTTCCCCTCCTGCTAAGAGAAATCACACATCTCTGAGAAAACTTCTAAAGCTATTTTTTCTCTCTGCAGTTTACAAAATACCTTCAGCTCAGGCAACGTTTTTTTACTCTATTTCGACAAGATACCTGATATTTCCACAGGCATCTTGTCCAAGTCGAGAGGAAAACTCTCAAGACAAGTTATTTAGACGAAAAATAAGGGGGGAATGCACCTTAGGTCACTAACACAGAGATTTTACTTATTGATTTTCAGAAAGACATTTCTACTTCATTTCCACTGAAGCCCCAGCATTGTTATTCCCACTTTGTACATGAGACAAACAGGAACACAGAAAGATAAACAGAGTTATTGAGGAGAAAAACAGTGAACGGACTGGGGATAAAACCCAAGCTGACAGACTACTGGTTCATCACACTGTCCCCAGGCAACACATCAGCTTCTTACAAAGAGAAGAACGGAATAAACACAACTGAAAAAGAAAACAACAAAGCCTAAACTTTCCACACTGGTATTTTTTCCTTTAACAAAGGAAAAAGGGAGATATATGAATGTTTTTCTTTAACTTGAATTACACTGGGTTAGAGTGTATAAACTAGTCTCATATGACATATCAGAATATGTCATTCTAAATAAAAGCCCACTTGAAAATTAAAAACTTTTAAATGAAATAAGAGTCAAACGCAGAAAAATCACACAGCCAGTGCATCTCAGAATAGTGACTGCAATGTAAAGAAGGTGTCACACAGTCTCATCTCCCCATATGTCACTTCTATAGCAGGTCCAGGTGTGCTGGGAACACACAACCCTCTCCCATCCTTCCAAACTGCTGAACAAGCTCTGCAGATACACACACTTTGTTCTGTCACAAAATAATGGCCTTTTCCTTAGTGACTACTGGAATCTTGGAGAGCAATTTCTTTTTTTTCATAGCCAGAAAGATTCAGCACAAGAGAGGACTAACACAGAACTAACCAGCTCAGTGAGCTAAGCTGCAGTGCCAGCACACTGCAATGAAAGAGCTGATATCTGCAACAAAGGAAAAGCACACAGGTGATCTCATGAAGACCCTTAAAACATTCTCAGATCACTCAGAAACCTTTTAGATTTGTATCAAACCTGTATTTTTTTACATATTTGGATGCCTGTGTGTGGAGTCACTTTGCTCCATCTGGCAACCTCTCCTCAAAGGATTTGGAGGAGCAGGAAAGCACGTGTGGGTCTCGAGAGGTACAGAGGGGAACTCACGGCTGCCTTCACATGTTTGGCTCCAGCCAGAGCTATAAATATACTCAGGTCCACGTACACACACACAATATACATGTTTTATATAGATACATACAAAAAGCTGCCTTAACAAAAGACATCTAAACCCATTTTTTTTCAAAAGCTCTTAAAAAAAAACCCAAAACCAACCCCAAACTCTTTGCTCTTCCCTGCTGCTCAGGAATACACAAAGAAAAGAAATACATGTGTTTCCTTGAGATACTTTAACAACCCCTCTTTGCCTTCAGGTTTTTTTTCTTCAATGGTTTATATATGGCTTCCCCTAAAAAAAAAGATTATTACTATGAGACAAATGCTCCCCTGCATCTCTGGAAACGTGGTAAGAGGGTGTTGGCTGCCTTAGCTGTGCCCCACTGCTGGATGCTGGATGTTATCACTACAGTCACAGTATTTATCCTGACAAGGAGCTTCCTTATGGACAAACTGGTGTGTAAATAATGAATACTGGAGACTTCATCTCCTTCAGACACTCTGATTTATGACCTGTTTTCTCACATGCCTTTCACTTTACAGACTTGGCGCGTGGTTTTACACGACCTGACGTTTTTGGAGGACTCTGTTTAACCCTTGCTTTGGTTGGTCACACCTGACAAATAAAACACACCTCAGGGCTTTCTCCTCCGAGCAGTCACAGAAAATTGCCTAAAATATATATATAATATATATATATATGTGTGTATATATATATATAGGGAGCCCCTGGTGGCCTAGTGGTTAGATCGCAGGACCTTCACCGCTGAGGCCTGGGTTCGATTCCGGCCAGGGA
>JAWMRA010000028.1:3786790-3974490 GCA_035584735.1 Pseudotriccus pelzelni | reverse complement strand
AAAAATCCAATGCGCAGGCTGGAAGGTGTAAAGACCTTCCCCGGATCTTCGTTCGCGAAGACTGGCCATTACTTTACTATATATATATATACTCTGGCCACCACAAAGCCTCTAACAGCAAAATAAAAACACCAACTCGGGGAAATTTAGCTGAGCTTCATGAGATGGGGCAGTTTCAAGAATTTATTTTTCTTTTTTAAATGAGAAAGACCAAGATCATTCTTTAGTTCCTAAACGCGTAAGAAAGATAAAGAGTGCGCATAAAGTTTTTCTTTTAACAGAGTTTCACAGAAGAAAAAAAAAAAGAAAAACATTTTGGATGCAAACCATAACTGCAGGCATCATTAACTGTGACACACATCAGTGCTTTGGTTGGAGCAGCAGGTAACGACCATAGATGCTCTTCCTGAGCCGACTGATATCGGTTCTTAATGGACACAGGCCTAAAATCTGCTCAAATTCTCTTCCAAATGTCTTTACAGCACAGTCCTAGTTAGCCACTGATGAGTAAAACATTTGAAAATCCTCTTTTTTATATAATAACTACTTATCAAAATTGTCATTTTAACATATCACCAACAGTGGAGAAGTACCATAGAATGCTCAGTTCTAACTGCAGTGAGTGTTTGCTTTCAGCTGGTTAGCAACAAAATCCCAGTAATCAAAAGGCAAGGGAGTTTTCTGACTTTATTAATGATTTTAAGTTTTCCAGTGAATGGGAAAAAAAAATCCACCTGAAAAATAGTTAAAATAAAAGAAATTATCAGGAAGAAAGTATTTTCCCTTTCCCATATGTGATGCTTAAGTCACAGACACACAGGCCAGGCTTTGAACTCCCAAGTGTGAGCTTCTCCAATATCAAGAGAGCAGTTTGCTCATTACTGATCAAGTTGAGAAGACAAATGTGTGTTGTGGGAAAAAAATGAGGCTGCTACCTCTTTACAAACTCTTCTTGCACTGACCAATCATACATTGCAAATTTTAAAGAAAATAAGTGATGCACTTGTCAATACAGTATTTAAAAGGTACAAAAAGACATCTTCAGGTTGTTTTCCTCCCATATTCTCAACGCAAGCAGATATTTTTTAAAAATCAACCTGAAGTTTTTAAAATAATCCCATTTATTTATTTATTTACTTATTTGTGCCAGCACAGCTTAAGATTTAGGTGAGGAAGCCACATAAGGAAATACAATCAGAGCTGAAAAGGAATCATATTAGACATCCTTACGCTGAATGAAACCTTATGCAAGTTCTGCACGTGCACTCCCCAAAAGCCTGTGCAAGATGAGGATGGCTGACATGAGCCCTTGTAAAGTCTGACCTACCCCTCATAAAACAAGTACTTCAGGCACTGGTAGAGATCTGTATAAAAGACAAACGGGACCAAATGTATTTCTCCAGGCGCTGCGGGGGGACCACACCGTGGAAAGGGCAACTGAATTGTCTTGTTTAAAAAAAAAACCAAACTATTTAGATAAGGACAAGGCTTTCTAATCATGAGCTTCTGATCCATAATACCAGAGGAATATGCAGGATCAGGACCTGGGAAAGGCTGGCTGAGATGCCAACATCCCTTACAGGACTGTGCTGGCAGCTCTGAAAGTTGATATATCTGAGCATCTCCAGAAAAATAATCAGATTTCACTGTCAACATATTCAGTCTGAAGTGTTTCAATCAGTTCCAATTCCAAGATGTGTCATTCCGTAATGTTGGAATGCAATGGAATTAAACCAAAGCTTTATTTCCTTAACGGTGTGTCTAGATTTCATTTTGGATTTACTTAGCACGAGAAAGTTACAATATTTACAGTCAGCATAATAACTTCCCGTGGCAAATTAAAGGACTGTTTCAAGACATGTTCACACCTTGACACTCACCTTATCTACTGAGAGCATGCTTGATGAAATTGTCTGTCTACAGAAAAAGATTTAGAAAGAAAGTACTTCTTCATGATCCAATTTATACGTTTCCATGAAAAACGGCATTTTATATTAAATTCAGCCCTTGACATACTGTAAGCACTGTACAGGCCATATTTTCCATTCTGTAACTCTCAATATTAAATTCATATTTGTTTAGTAAAAGGTCTTAAAGGTGTAAGAATTCTCAAGTCTATAGTTCAAGCCAGCACTCTGAAAAAAGAGTAGAACTGCAGTATAGTAGTCAGTAAATTACTTAACTAGCACAATTTTAATCCCATGTCTGGCCTATTGCTCTCATGGCAATCATCAGTGGGTGTAACAGAAGGAAAATAAAATTTCAAGTGTACACTTTTCAGCATTAACTTTTAAATTAAACCAAGGTTTAAAAATGGATTATTGTTTTTCTCTCTGTCTTCTCCTTAAATCTGCTGACATCTTTAGCTGAGACTGGCACTTCTCAAAGCAACACCAATGATTTCTGAACCCGGTGATGCAGTAATTTATCCATATGCTTCAGTGAGAGCCACCTGATTGATCCAAATTGTCTCTATCACTCTGCTGCAGAACATTCCATAAGCAATTAACTGCATTTAGCATTGTCATGGTTTAAAAATATAATTTGATGGGAGCAATTTTCAAGGAGTTAAGAGGCTGAATCAGACAAATGATTATAACCAACACTAACAGGAGACAAACAAGACAAACTCTCTTAAAATGGTTCATTACATTAGTAAGTGAATATTCATTTGCTGATGGCAAAAAAACCCAACTGCTTAGTAATCAGAACTCTGTTTGGAACAGCAGTCTATTCACAGAAGGTTTTCAGATAGTTTCTCTATAAGAAAAGAGTAAAAAACCCAACTTAGTAATATAGGCAAGTTTATTGTGTATTAAGGAAAATGGAACAGGGCACAACTATTCTAGATGGTTAGACCCAAACATCAAAGATAAGTTTTGCAAGCCCAGAAAAAAACAAGTCACAAAATTATTTGCATTGGCCAAATAGTGAATAGGCCTAAAAAGATGCAGGACAAAGGGGATGCATAGGTCTGACAATCACTGTCCAGTTTCTGGCTCCAGTAAGGAAGGATATCAGAACACGCAAATGTGACTGACCAAATATCACTGCTCAGAGCACGGCTTTCCTCCTCTTGAAAACACCATCTAGACATTCCTGGGATAACATGCTGATCGACACCTTCAGAAGAACTTTTATCTCAGAGAGAGCTAAAAGCAGCTGCATCAGACTAAGGGGAGGATTAAAGGGTATCTGTAGGAAAGACCTCACCATCTTAATGTAACTGGAGAGAAGACAGTGCCCTACAATCACCAGCTGGAAGCATTTTGATTAGGATTTCCAAAAGGTGAATGGATATTGATTCCCTCAGAATCCTAAGGAAATGGTTGCTTTCAAAAGTTATAAAGGAATTTGAACTGGTGAAAAAAATATCTAGAGCAGAAGCCACAGAAACAGCAGCACAAGATGAGTGTGAGCTGAACCAGCTGCCTTTAGAGCAGCCACAGCAGGTATCCAGGGGGGAGGCACAGCCAGGGCACACCTGCAGTGACACTTCTCCAGCTGACACACATTTGACATAAAGAACCAAACACACCCAGTAAACGGTCCACTGACATCAACACTTCACTTAATTACGTTCAAGAATAAAAAGGAATTAGTGGGAGGAAAAAAAGTAGAGTATTTGGAAAGAATTCTGAAGAGAAAGCTCTCATGAAGACACTTGAACATTCCCCATTCAATTCTTTTCCTTGCTCTTACTGTGTTTCCTACAATGCTAAAAACAGGCAGTGAAAATCAGCATGTGCAAAGCACAGCTAACATTTGCTTTCAAACTCCACCAAAATCCTAAAAGTTGGAATAATTGCTCATTTTAAGATGGATTTTGGGTTTGTTCTCTGTAACTTATTCCATTTGCTCAGAACTAACCACAGAACTATAGCAAAGGCAAATTAAAATAGCTGGAACTTTGGCTTTGAAGCATCCACAGCAACCTATGGCAGCAGCTGAAGCCGTGCCAAAGGTGCATCGCTTGCTTGGATAATTAATTCTGTTTACCACCCAGCCAAAATGAATAACCATATATTCATCTAGTGTGGAGTATTTCCCCCCTTTTTTTTTTTTTGCACTGGTACAAATCATAAATTTATTTCCAAAGGGATCCAGATGCAAACCCTCAACATTTCTGCAGGCAAAATAAACCACGACTTATGTTCTTCTTGGCAAATCCACCACGCACAAGGTGCCTGGAGATATGCTATGCTGATTATGAGATATTATTGTGAGGTTTTATTATCCTTTTAAACAATAAAACAAGAAAAGAAACCAACATAAAAGCAAGCAGCTCTGTGCCAGATGTAAGAATTTAATGCTATCCATTCCTGACTAGCTAGTTTGGAACATGTGCTTCAAATATGAAACTTTTCTAAGTCTCCCCAGGTGAGCAGTTGATCTTATCTTGCAAATTCTGCTTCTTTTCAAATAGTGCACAGCACAACCCAGCAGCTAAGTGATCCTAAGAATGTTGTAGCTAAAATAAAGGGGGGGGGGATTTTATTCTTCAGCACCATCTTCCTCAAGCAAACATTACACTCCAAAGAAAGATTTCGCTGCAATATCAACTCGGAATCTTAGGAGGGAATAAGGGAGTATGGAATAGTTTGGGGCTTGTCCTCCCTCTGTCCTTTTCCATATTTAACAGACCTTTCCTACAAGCCTTCTTGCAGTTTGCCTAAAATCTCCACTCAGTCTTAAAATCCCAGAATTTAAAAATACTCTTCAGTCACGCACAGTGAAAAAGGTGTTTGAAGGTGCAGTAAAATAGTCAATATGAAAGATTGGGGCCAAGCTCTTCTTCTTCAACAGGTCTGAATACAATTCCTGCAAAAATCGAGCTCTAAAACTGGGGGTTTGATATCTCTGAAGGACACACATACACAAACGTAAAAACTTCCTTTGCATTTAAGGCAATCTTACCAGAAAACTATATGCAAATTAAAGAAAAAAGAGCATTTCTTTGAAAAGCTTTGTGGATGGACAGCGTTTTCCCTTTATTAAATTCTCTTGCATAAGATCTACCTTGAGGGAAGAAAAGCACCCTTAAAAAAGAAAGCTATTTTAGAATCCCAGCTTGTAATTTTCTTTAAAGTGGACACGATGGAGACAGTCAAATGGAAGCAACATCTACATGAACAAGTAGCAAATCAGCTTTCACTTGTGATAAATAAATTATGAAGATGTTTGTTCTCCTCAGCTGACATCTGTAAAGGCTTAACTGCTAAAAGGAGCATTTAGCTCACTTCAGAGAAAACTGAAGTATCCTGCTAGTAAATTCTGTTTTCCAACTGGTTCTTATTTACAGTGGAGTTATTAAATATTTATTATGGCAGAAAGCAAGTATTTTCAATTGTCTTAACCCAGTGTCTTTCAGTGCAGTAATAGCTTGCTTAGGTTTTTTTACATGAACCTACAATGTCATTGCCAAGAAAAGACACAAATGGGCCTCCACCACTTGACAAGGACTGTACACAGAAATACGTTTGCCTGATTTTCTGTCAATTTAGTGGTTGACAACTTGCTAAACAAGGAAGAGCAACACTACAGTAATAGTTGACAGATGCTGTTCCCCTAACTTTCCAATTCCTTAAACCTTTCCAAAAGCAAATGTAGAAATTGATCTGCTTGTCTGTCAACGTGCAATTCCAAGCAGGGACGTTCTGACACCACTGGCCTATCAGCTTCCATGGGGTATTTTCACATTATCCAAATGCCCATGAACCACAAATGACAAACCCCCCCCCCCCCATTCAACACAACTACTCGTCCTTTCACTTACAAAACATACTGTTGCACACTGACACCTGTACAGAGTTTCTAGAATCTAAATTTAAAATACGAGCACAGTGTTAAATTACACTCAAGTCTGTTGGATTTTCTGGCACCTGGCTCTGAGGAAGACACAGCATCCCCTTGTCAATCTGTGCTGGTTTGTATCTTTTAATGTATTTTTTATTTGATTTTTTTCACTGTCTGTGGCCTACCTGTATGAGAATGAAAGGGAAAAATGCTGCTGTTGAAGGACACCTAACCTGGCCAATAGGTCTAAACCACCGGTGCTGATTTCTCACAAAACAAAACATCTTGTCTATTAGTTTCAATTTAATAAATGCTACATGACATACAAGTTGTGCTCTCAATAATTAATGCCATTTGTACGAGCTTGTTGCCAAAGCTTAATATATTTGCCTTTAGCAAAGATTTTTTAACTACTCATATGTTTTATCTCTGGAACTGAAATGCTGATTTTTCACTATTTATTAGGAAGCCACAAGCAAGAACAGATCCTGAATTGTACTCACAAACTTAAGGGCTGTCAAGGTGATTTCTTTCTAATGAGTCACCGGAATTCAGTACAGAGAGGAGGATTAATCTCAAGTACCTAAACAGGGGCACTTCGTAAATAACAATTTTTGGCATCCCAAACAAAACAAACCGAACAAATTCCTCCCCCCCTCCATTTTGAATCACATCTTTAACATAACACTGAGGTACCTGCTGGTTTTGAGAGTTCAGGTCTGCAAAGATCTTTATATTCTTACCAGAGAAAGAGGATGCCAGACTGACTACACCAAACTCAGTGAAGCTGAACTGTCCTGGGGAGGCGCTGCTTATATATATATTACGTTATATATATGTATAATATTATATATTGCAGAATACTAATATTGCTTTAAAACAGAATGAGCAGCAGCTGAACACGTGGAGTGGGTGACCTTCATTAAAACCCCTCCCCAGCAGTGGCCTGAGGTGTTGCCTTCTCCTCAAGTCCAGAACACACACAACTACACAACAAACACGTGTTTTTTCTCCACCTCACTCACTGACCTTATTTTTCCTTCCACATTAGCACCACAATTAAAATTCCTGTAGTATTAACTACTCTTAGAGAGCACAAAACTCACAGTCAGGGATAGGCAACTGTATCCCATGGTGGTGGAAAATCCCATAGAAAACATATATAGATATTTATTTATTTATTTTAAAAAAACCAGCTGACTTTTACAAAGATGTTCTCTGCTGGCACATGAAGACGGATGTGGGTTAGCAAAGAAAATAAAAATGCACTGGAAATACGTACAAACCTGACTATTATTATTATTCCCCACTGAAAATCACAGCACGAATATTTTCTCATCCCAACCATTACTAGTTCAGTGGCAAACGAAAAAAGTCAAATGAGAAATCACAGAAATAGAGATATTTTTTCCTTGTTTACTCTTCTCACATTGATCCTATAAACACACACATCTCCATGTTGCATTCCCTTCTCAGGCTATCCAAAACCCTTTCTTCTGGGGAAATGTTAATCATGACCCCAAGGTAAAAAAGGTTTATAGGTAATGCAGTTCCTTTGGGAAGGCAGGAAATAGGGGTTTTTTATGTGATTTCTGCTATTCAGAGGTGGTGTGCAGGCTACAGCAGAAAATACCTCCATGCTTACCTTAAGAAGTAGTTAATAAAAGAAGTCTCCAAGACTTAACACTCTCCACCTGCTCCACAGAACCCTTTTGAGGAGTAACACTTAGCACCTGATCTGCTCCATGTGACCCTGCTGGTGTCTGATGAGGGACCCTGAAGGATATTGTGGTCCCCCAGTTACTTTAATCATTATTTCATTCCCTGACTGCTGTAGGTGGGCAAAGAGCCATTTTAAAACATTATAAAATGAGGGTGTGGGACATTAGATAGTGGTACCTTACATATTGCAGTCACTGACTTGTTCCACTTTGAATCAGTACAGCAAGAACAAATAAAACTGGTTTGGAATAATCCAGAAGGTCCAGAGATACAACACACTTGAATGTTTGATGGCCAGTGTCTCACAGTGTAGGGTTTGGGAGTTTTCAACTTGCCATAAGCCCCCAGTTGGCAAAGGCACAGACATGAAGGATGTCCTGCCCCAGGCTCAGCCCTCACTGCCACAGCACTCAAACAATCCTGTCCCAATCCCTCCCACTCAGGAAGTAACAGCAGCAAAGGGCTGTGCGTGATGCCCACAACCCGGCACACAAGGTATTAAAACACCCCTTACATGGGGATTTTTAAATTCCTGAGGCATTAAACCTCTGAAAAAATCTTTTGAGAGGATGAAGAGGCAGAGCAGAAGCTCAACTATGTGCAAAGAGGGCTGATCTAGGACTGAAAACAGATTTTCTTATTTACTGTAAGTGACAGCTGGATGAATTACATGAGTAATCTGTGTCTCTCCATTCCCTTCTATCCATCAAACTGTATTTATCCATCTCTTCTGCCCATATTCAACTTTACATACAGTAACAGCTTAAATTATTCATTTTCTGTTCAGTTCCCTCTAACACCAGTTTCAGTTCACTGACCTGTGTAACTCATTGATTTAACTAATGCATTATCTACAATATTATATATTATTAAATAAGTTTGGCCTCTTAAAACATTTCCATGACAACGTATCACAATAATACTCACATTTGTCTGGCCTATAAAATGATTTCTTCCTTTTGATATGCCTCTCAGAAAAAGTAAATTAAACAGAGACTGCTCTAGTCCTGTAGCAGCAGTCAGGTTAGCAAGTGATACTCTGATCTTGCTCTCCCTGAATAAACTACAAAGATCTCAGCCCCTGTATTCCCCCTGTCACATGCATTACTAGTCAGAATTTTCTGCTACACTGACATACACCAGTAAAAAATGTAAAATCTCTGAGGATACAAAATGCTCTCAATTTTCACCAATTCCAAAAGAAAAGCAAGAGGCATTTCATGAAAAGACTAAATAAAAGGCCTTTTTGGAGTCACAATAAATACAGAACCGCGCTGAACCACTGCCAGGAAAAACTGCAAACTCTGCCCTCCTCACCTAACTCAAATGTCTTGTACCTCCAGGGAAGGGAATTCCTGCCAACATCATATTCTGTGTTTTCTGCAAAGTCATCACTGAATCTCATGTGTAGGACTGCAACAGATTATAGAAGAAATGAGAACATCATTAGCACAGCTATAAAAAGCTGGAGAAATTATGTGGGGCGATGCACTCTGGTGAAAACATTAAAGTGAACTCGTAGAGCTTGAAAAACCCAGCTGACGTCTGTAGCTTCACCTGCTCTTCTTTCCTTTCTTGAATTAGGAAAGCTCCGACATTTTGTCCCCCTAAAACAATACTTTCTGTCAGTTAAACACCAGTGTGGTCTTTAGGAATACTGGGCAGGATCTGAGAACATTCTACTATACTGTGAGAGGGAAGGAGGGATTGGGACACTGCAGGGCTGGCACCTTCCAATGAAACCTGAGAGCGTTTCACTACTTAAATATTTGTTTTCCCAACAAAACAATTTGTTTCCATCCATCTTTTTTTCTTGTTTGTCAGGTGTTAATGTCGATAAACTTAAACTTCCTTGCAACTCTTATGGAAAAACAATCCAGAAGCTGGTGGGACTTTGCTCATTCATTCTGATACCTTTCCTCATGCAGCAACTCTGGCCATACAAAACTAATACCATCTTCACCCTCCAGAGTCATCTCCTGTTGGGCTATTTTGACCTTTGTTCATTAAAAAAAAAAAAAAAAAAAAAAAGAAAGAAAAGAAAAAAGAAGAAGGTATGTGTGGGGTGTAGAATTTTAAATCATAACCAAATAATCTTAATCTCTCTGAAATGACAGATTATCTGAGCTTCCAGATGCTGTGAGTACATAGCTCGGGGTCCCAGAGCTTTTGGAAAGGTGACAACGGAGCAGGTTACGCACCTGAAATTATCTTTTTAACAATAAGACGGAAATAATGTTTACAGTCCAAAAGCCTTAGAGTAAAGCCTCATACACTGTGCCTGAATCTCTGCCGAGGATGAAAGTCATCCTGTAATCCTGAGAGCTGGGCCAGGCCAACCTGCGCCCTCCCCGGCACGCAGGTGGCAGCTGTGTTGATCTGGTGCCCTCTGCTGATCACTGACTCAGCCCAGGAGGAACCACAGCTGGGCCCACTCCATCGACCCCGTTTCCAGCTGCTTTAAGCACCCAGGCCATGAACTGGTGTCCTTTAAAACAAGTTTTAATGGCCCCACATCACCCTGTTGTCACGGAGCCCGGTGCCCCTTGGTGCTTCCATGGCGAGGAAGCGGGAGCGGTGGGGACAGCAGGTGTCAATCCCAGCGGTCCCACCAGTCCTCCTCCCGTTCAGATGCTGAGCAAAGGCAGATGAAAGCAGCCCAGCTCCACCTCCTGGGATGGAGCAGCCTATTCCTGGAGCAGCACCCGCCTCCTGCAGCTTCTTCGAGAAAGAACAGCCCCGAGTTGCTGTGGCGCTGCCTCTGCTTTCCTGCCAGCAAAGTGCTGGAGCTCCTTCCCAGTCATGAACTGGAGTGAAGGCTCATTAAAGGACAGCACTGCAGGTTGCTGAGGACAACTATCAAATGCAAAGCTCGCAGTTCCCATCCGTGACTGAAATCCGGACAGGCTCGTTACTCACAGCACTACTGGCACCCAGGGTGTGGATGAAACTTCACAAAAACCAAAAGCCTAAACCAATGCATGTTTAAGCTCTTCCTCTGCCTGTGTAAGTGTTATAAGGAGGATCCTGCCCCATGACTTAAACAACCAAGATGCAAACCAATATTCCCAGTTTTAAACTGGCAACTTCTTCAGAGCTCATGATCTACCACGCCTGGACTCTTTCCTTCTCAACAGCGAGTGGTTCTGCTGCAGCAAAGGTTCATACCTGCCCTGACAATCCATTTTCTTGATGTATTTCATTCTATGTGCCCAGTTTATCAAATGGAAATGAAAAAGAGCCAGTTGCATTCCATAAATAATAGTTTTGACAGTGACTCCATGAAATGTTGAAAGCATTTCATGGAATGCTTCAAATATTAAAAATTGAATCCATACATCATTCTGGCTGGAGCCTGTGAATGACTCCAGAGTCAGAAATTGGAACATCTCCTTTAAAATTAGGTTTTCAGAACAAATAACCACATTTATAAGTTCTTTAGTATTTTTCACCAGGCACTGTGTAATTTTGGTTACCATCTGTTCTTTACACAAATATCTACAATAAGAATTCATGTGTAAAGAGAGCACCTCTTTTTCTAACTCTCAGATTAAGGATCTTACAGCGTCTTGATTGTAGTTAGGAAAGGTATTCCACATTCTCTGTCGTGGCAGTTAAAAAACCAAACCAACCTGCCATAAACTGTCTTGACCACTGGCAGAGTTTAAAATAGGATTCTAATATATTTTGGGCTTCCTTCTGTAACTAGAAGACTTAGGTATGCATAATTATGATAGAACTCTTTTCTGATTCATAACAAATATACAACTTTGCTATTAGAAATCTCACTCTAAACAAAACACAGTATTTACCTCCCTACACTGCCTAAAAATATTGACAGCGTGTGGAATTTCACATATAATGGGAAATTTCTGTGCCAAGGGGTAAAACATCTCTCAAATAAGTATATGAGATCTGTGTATCTGGTAGAGAAAATTAACACCCTGTCCTGACCTCACCTTTTCCATCTTCCAACCACGAGACACTGCTTAACCCACCAAACAAAGCTCATAATTAATCTTTGACGCACATCCATCTGCAGAAAAGGCTTCCTCAAACCAACACACGTTGCATCATCGGTTCATTTGTTTTCTGCAAGCCAACCCCCTTCCTCTCCAGCAAGGACAGGAGCTCAACCTCAGCACCCACTGGGACAGCAACACCTGGAGAAGGAACCACGCACAGGTCAGGGCTGGTCCATCCGTAGTTATTTAATGAGTCAGTGGCCACACACTTCCATTCCATACATCACACGTTACGGGCAAAGCTGGGCCCGATGTGCCATCATTCAAATGCAATCTGATATTTTCACCACCCAGTTTGTTGAAAAAAAAAAAAAAAAAAAAAAGGCTCTGGGATAAATGAAAGGTAAAATCCTTGGAAAAATAAACTCGAGTCTGCAAAATATTAGCGAATGTTTTCATAACTTCTCCAGCAACTATAGTTTCTAACGGATCAAGTGTGACTGTCTAAAGCTGCATGGAGAAGTCTGAGCGGCAGAGGTGGACACATTACAGCTTTTCCTATAACACACAGACATCACATCCTCCAAACTTGCTGAAAAGCACTACTTTGGTTATAATTTATATTTTATATACTTGAAAGTGAACCACGCTGGGAAACTCGATATCAAGTTTTTCAGCTGTGTTATTTCAGGGAAGTTTATAGACTCCTGTAGTTGTGAAGGCATGAGAAACAAATGGCTGTTTTTCCCACCTTAAAGCAACTAAAAGTATCTTTTTTTTCATACTAGTGACCGAAATATGGAGTTACAACTGAAATATTTCAGGCAGTTCTCAGAGAGCACAGGTTCACTGTTTGTATATTTACTGAGAAATAATGCAACATCTACAGCAACTACAGTAAGTGACATGTTATTTGTGTTTATTTTTCTCCCTAAATCAAGGGGGTTTTACCAAGAAGATGTTTATTCTCTGCCTGCCTTGCACTGCTGCCACAGCTTTTTCCTTCCATTCCTGAGTTAGTATTTACACTCTGCGCTGTGTTTCCCATTATTACTATAAACACAGAACACTGTTCTAACAAAAATAATTTAAATCAAAGCCATGCAGAGGTCCCATAAAAGATCTGAAAGAAAAACTCAATGAAGAAAAAAAAAACTACGACTGCCTGGATGGCCAAGAGTATAACCAACAAATCAGGTCAGTGTCTCTGCACTTCCAAAACTCACAGTTCCATCTTCTACCCCAGCTCTCCAGAGAGCTCTTGGGCTTGTGAGAAGCTCCAGACGGGTAACACAAGGACTGAAGAGCCTGGTGCGTGCAACAGTCACTGCTCACACAACTCTGTCTCTTTTATTTACTGAACAAGCCCATAAACCATTTCTTCTGTAATTCAAATGAGAAATCACACTCTGAATATAAAGTTCAGCTTTCAGTCATGTTTACAGGGCTGAGGATGTGACAGGCACCTGAATGCTGTCACAAACACACAGGAGCTGACTCGAAGCAAACCAAGCTCATTTAACATGATTTCAGATCGTGTTCTATACATTACACCCCGAAAGACCCTCCAAAGGAGCCCATTTTCTCTGCCAGGGCTGATGTTTACCTTTGCACTGCTGAAAATCAGCATTTTTCTGTAGCAAACACTATGAAAGCAAAGATTATTTTTGGTGCTTCTGTGTTTCGGTTTGGTTTTTTATTCCTAAAAAGTGAACATTCAGCTGCCATCAGTTTAAATGTGGTCTTGCTCAGACTTTTAGATTTACTTCAAACTCCAGACTTCGAGAACAAGATGTTAAAACCTCTTCAGCTGTAACACACCCCTAAATACAACAAATGCAAACTCTGGAAGAAAATGTTTGTAAATATATTCAAAATAATTTACCGTTCCAGCACCCGCAGTTGAAGCCCATGCTCTGTTTTATTTCTGGCCAGCCCGAAGAATGATTTATTGATATTTAAAGTTTCACTAACTTAAAAACACCGAATAGAACAGCCCAAAACTGAGTGTGACAGAGAAAACCTAGCATTAGTGA
The DNA here is from genome assembly GCA_035584735.1 of Pseudotriccus pelzelni. Classification (NCBI taxonomy): domain Eukaryota; kingdom Metazoa; phylum Chordata; class Aves; order Passeriformes; family Tyrannidae; genus Pseudotriccus; species Pseudotriccus pelzelni. Next base: position 3,960,971 of record JAWMRA010000028.1, on the reverse strand, counting down.
CATCTGGCAGATCCACTGGTGGCAGATCATGACATCTAACACCAGGTAGCCATCAACCTACTCTGGCTTCTTCCCCTTCCCAGTGAGGGGAACCATAAAGCATAAACCACTTGACTCTCTTCTCCTGCTGTAGAATCAAATCAACTTAATGCTAAGAAGACATCACAGCTAATTAAAACACACTGAAAATTACATTTCTTCAGCCCTTCACGTTATTTGCAGGGTACACCTGGAATGTCGAGTTGCTTGCAATTGTCTCCCTGTTCAAAAACCCCACATGTGGTACCCAGTTAATTACAGAAGACTAAGCCAGGGAGCTGAACAAAATCTGCTTGGATATTTTGGGCAATTTTGCTTGGCTTCTTCTGTCTTAAAAGACTTTGAAAAAGAAAAAAAAAAAAGAAACAAAGGACCTGCTTTTCCTGCTAGAAATAGGGTTTGATTTTTGTCTGGATAATAAGAATTTATAGTGTTGCTGAAAGGCCCTGGAGACAGTCCCGGAGACTGAAGTAATTTATTTACTCACAGAACAAGCACAAACCCTACAAGCACCTGCCCCAGGAGTCCCATTTAAAGCCTCTTGGACCTGACCTGGAGAGACACTTCACAGAGGTGAAACAGGGTCTTCCCATTCCACTTGGGGCTTCTGCTTTCCCTTTCCTTATTTTATTTTATTTTCTAAAATATTCATTTAAAAAAAGAAAGTGTGTGAAAAGTAAGTTTTGCATCGGGGGAGCAGCTGAAAGAATTCTTCAGAAACACGATTTGATGGTTTGCCTACTCTGAATGAAGCATCAGGTCCCCTCGAGGTCACTGATGTGGCTTTAGGTCTCTGTTACAAAGCAAACAGCAAAGTTTGCAACCTCCAAAAAAATGGGGGGTGAAAAATAGTATATGAAAGCCCCCAGACAGACAGCAAACCCAGAAATAACAGCCACAGTCAGGAGAAGAGCAGTTTGGATTTATGGAGTGTGATGTACTAATGTGTATAATGAAGCAGACAATCTAATGACTCAGAGTGCTAAAAAAAGGGGGGAAATATAAATCCACAGAAGTCACAAGATAGATTTGCAAGATTAATGGGGATAAGCCAAACATTCCAGATGTTCTAATCCAGGGTTCTTGTCTCTGTGCTACAGCAAATCACCTTTCCCAAGGAAAAAACACCATCTATCTTTCAACTTGCACTTTTGTTCCCATTACCACTCATGAATACTCAATTTTCATCTATCTGCTTTTTCTCCTACTTGTAATCAAAATGAAGGAGCAAATGTCCTTTGTATAGAAAACATTTTAATAAGTGTCTCTGAAGACAAAATACTAGAGAGGCATCCATAATATGTAATTCATCAAGATGAAGCAAAACTATTATTTTTTTCTCCATAATTGCTGTTTAAATTATATGAAAATACTTGTATCAGTTCTAAAACTGCCACTGTCACCATTTTTCTTCTGCTGTAAAACCACAGTAGCACAGATAAGTACACACTCTGTTTACTGGACAAAATTTACTGTTCTAATTACTGGACCTGTTACAGCTAATGGAAAATAAGAGTTATTGGGTTTTGCTCTGAAGAGGAAAGCTGTTCAACAACGAGGTAACAGTGGGATACAAGAGAGACCAAGGAATCCGATGAGTCTGTAACTTGCTGTTACTATGGAAACCCGTGATTATAACAAAATATTCACATTTTAATCATGATCCCTAGAGGACTGACATCCCTAAATTGATTCTATTTTTAAATTCAAGATTTTGCTAATTTACTAATCTGCTACCAACCACAAAAAAGTCACCCAGAAAGCCTCAGAAGAGCCACACTTGTATCGAGCTGCAGAGTTCCACGTCAGTTGTTGCAAACCCATCACTCTCTTCACTGAGAACCTGGACTCCAGCCTGCTGCATTCTGAGTTCCAGTTTTCAAAAAGGAAGGTCTGTCCTCTGTGTTAACCCAAGGAATTTAAACTCTCAGAAGAACGAGCTGTAACAGCCATGCCCAGGTTTTCTAAAGCCCCTTTTTGGGAAGGACTGAATAACACAGGACATAAAGTGTCCAATCACATACAAGGTGCCCCAACTCCCACACCTCAGCACTATCTGCAGAGCAAACCTAAGAGTCCACAACATGAACTGGACACAGGGCACAGCAACCTGGAAGATTAAAATCGAAGCAAATACTTCAACACTTAGTTTTTAAGAGTTGCCTGCTTAGATTGGAATTTCTAGGAAGCGTTAAAAGTTTCTTATCAGTGTCACGACCAAACTTTTACTTTTGACCGGAATTTAAGAATTTGATCACATGGCTACTTGAAAGGCCTGCACTACTCCTTGTAATTCAGTCTCTAAAATTCACTGTGACAAATCTGAAATTCCTGCCCTGTCATGTTTGACCCTTTTGTAACAAAAAAAAGAAAGAAAAAGTAAAAACTCTGAAGCTAAAATAAGTTACATGAAAAGGCTTTGTATAGAAAGCCCACGGTAAACAGGCTTAGGTAGGAAGCAGGATCTCAGAAGGGCCTTGGATGTCACAGATTCATGTCTGCGGTGGGCACAGCGTGGTCGGTTTGCGCTGAAGGAGCCCGAGACATCCTTGGGACAGAGGCCCTTAGGGGAGGCCAGCCCTTAACACTGACCTAAACCTCAGACAGACCTTTAAGGAAAGGGCTTGGTTGTATTTTTTGCTCCTTTTCTATTCTAAGTTTGCAGCGGGAAGGCAGATTTGTTCTGTGCCATATTTACCGACTCTTCCTTTCAGGTAGAGCAAGAGAGACCTCGGCGTGACCTGCCAACTTGGGAGGAACAGCTTTCAACAGGCCCACAGCCTGATTTATAATCAAAGCATGTTCTGGGGCTGCCCAAGGACGAGCAGACCTTCTTCCAACAAATTGCAGAGGACCAGGGGGCTCAGCAAAGTCATGGTGTCAGGTCAGGGGTGCGGCCTCTCCACAGCACATGAGGAGCAGCCGGTGGGAGGGGGGAGGACTGTGATTTTACAGCTAATTATGCATGTGGTTACCACATTGGAAACTCAGCTTCCCACATAACGAGCATTCCCTGCTACAGAAAGTCGCACGCCAGCTTTAGGTCTCCCATCCCTGTCTGCCCCAGTCGGATGGAATCCGGGGAGGATGCGGAGCCAAGAATGTGCAAACAGCGTGGCCCGACTCTGCTTCTCATCTCTGCACTGCAACAGAGATGCTGAGAGATAAACAAACAACCCTGCTCTGAAACGAGGGCTATAACAGATAATCTGCAAGTACATTGTTGTCCTCAACTAAAGAAAAAAAAAAATCCGTTTTTAAAAACCTGAAAACGCAAAATCCTGACTTGTGTTTTTCAGAAGAGCAGTTAAGAACAAGTTTAATAAGTTAGCTTCCAAATAAAATAAAGAAACCAGCCTTTATTAAATTATATGGAAGGGGGTCAGAGATTAAAAATCCTCTGCCTCTCATTATTAGACTTGAGATGACAGATTCATTCCAGAGCACAGAAGGAAATATATTATCCCAAAACAGGATATGAAGTTCAGTCCCAGTAGATTAGTCTCTGTTAAGTAAATTTATTGTCTAATCTTTTAACTCTCCCCCAAACTGCTGCCCAAGATTCTCTTCCCTAACAGTACTAAAATCCCCTTCCCTTCCCTCTGAAGCCCTACCCCCAAAGCTTCCCAACATCCAGCCCTCTGGTCTCATTCCCACCACGGCTCTGATGGTGCATGAACCTCCTAGAAAAACAAGAAGGGATGGGAGTAGGAGGGAAAGGACTTTCAACTGCAGTCACCAACTAATAAAAGCAGGCTGTGCTCTGAAGTGCTAGGCAGAAGAGAAAAGCAGGATAAATGTTTTCCTTACTTTAAGCAGCAGCAGCAGCAGGGCTGGTGGTGAGCTCTGCCTGAGTGTTTGTGTGTGTGTGTGCCTGGTAACCGCTCCGTAATTTGGACACAGACATTGACAAAAACCTTCAAAAGAGCCCTACTCCACCGAGCACGTTCTGGGAAGAATTAAATGTACTCTGTGAGGCTACAAGGCACATCAAACAAAGAGCAACCCTATCCCTGGTTTGTTTACCGAGGCAGAAGCAATCTTCCATACAATGATACGTTTCTAATACACTGTTTAGTCTAACTTTAGACTCCATGAAATCATTTGGGAAGACGTGGATTCCCAAAAAATTCCAGCAGAAAAAGGCGGTCCCGCCTTCATCCTCCCTTTCATTCCCTTTAACTGCATGAAATTTAATTGTGTGATTTAATAGCACGAAAGAGCCGCACTGTGGCAAAAGCAAAATAACCAGAAGAGAATGTGCTTTCAGAGTGCTGCAGCCAGAAATGTTTCTACATGGGCTCTGTGATGCTTCTGTCACCAAGGAGGACACATATTTCACAAAGATCACAGGTACGACATGCAACATCCCTGCTGCTTGATCCACTGGGTAAGATTGCTGGTGTTTTCTTCCTAAAACAGTGAATTATAAAAATACTCCTATCAGGCACTTGGCTCAGCACCTTGCCTGTTTTCACTTAGATGAGCTGTGATGTACCATCTTCATGCATGAAAAAAATCGCAGAGAGCTTGGTCTCACCAACAGAGTGTGCTGTCAGTTCGTTATTAGACCGAGGGCAACACCATTAAGAGAAATTTCTTTTTTTCTAAATTGTTTTATCTGAAGATCTATTGCAAATACCCCGCTCTATAATAAGATGTTTAAATAGCCATCTCCACTTAAAACAGTTGATTTTCACAGCATCTGTTACAAAATGCCATTCTTGGCTCCGTCCTGCCTGGCTGATGATGTGCAGTGCTGAGCTGCACGACTGTTTCTGTGCAAACCCGGCTCTTATTTACTTTGGGGGTTTTCTGTTTCTCTTTAGACTCTGCGTGGGGAAGGCATGGGAATCACAAACAACGCATTTGGCAACTCTTCACATCACCCATGGTTGAGACAACCAGTCCCAGCCACAAAACTATCCTTCTGTAAACTATTTTTTCCTCAAATGGAATAATTTTAACATGGTTTCTTACTCAACTTGCACCCTGCCATTTCACTCACTGTATATTTTCACTATGTACAAAATGCAAATATTTACTACTGAAATTTATTTCTAAAAGAATCACCGTGGAACAAGTTCAGGTTAAAAAAAAAAAAAAAAAGCATTCAAGGAAAGAATCCTGCTCTGTTTTCTGTATAGCATTGGATCTGTTTTAATCCATAACTTCTTTTTAATGTTTCCAGAGATGTTTAATAGATTTAATGTTATTGCAATGACAAAGTGTTACCCAGATACATTTTCAATGAACTCTTAACACCACAGTCCAGAAAAAGAAAGCTCTGTACTCTTCTCATTGCACTTGAGTGCAAATAAGATACACGTACATAGCAAAGCCTGAAGGTCTCCAGCCAGAAGCCTGCATAACCCATTATACATATATTCCAACTTCCCTTTCCTTGGAAATTCATTCTTCAAGCAGTTACACATTTGTAAGTAACCAAAAATACATTTGTTTCTATTGCTATAAGCCACTCAGCAAGTGGCCTCCCCCTGGTTTGTGTGTTCAGGCATCGCTTTGAAAACAGGCTTCGAGTCATCTGGTGAAACAGTCTGTGGGGCTGCAAAGTAAACTGATCTACCAGACATCTGTACATTGCTCCCAACACGATCTACAGGAGACACTTACATCTGCATAGAAATATTTATGGGGACATACAGGAAAGGCTCACACCACACACCCACCCCTGAGTGAGCCCCCTGGCTCCTGGGCGATCAGCTGATCGAGATCCTCTTAGCACAGCTCTCGTTTCCTCTGATAAGCCTTGTGCTCAGTGGAAAAGGCCACAGAGGCTCCATGCAAAGAAATTCATGGGTATCCAGAGCACTGAACGTGCACTGTTAATGACATTAGCACAAATTTAAAGCAAGCTACCCATCGGGGATTTGGGGGGAAGCACACTGTGGGCAGGGCCTGTCCCCATCCAGATGTACCCAACAGCACCGCACAGCTCTGACCCAGTATTTCTTTTTGTCAGTTTAAACAGGAATAGTAAGAATCAGCTACAAAAGCTATATTAAAGGAAAAGACAAATGAGGACAGCAGTCCTAGTTCCTGCCTGAGTCCCTCTGCACCTCCCAGAACTGAGTCCCCCAGTCCTATTTCATGGCAGAACCTAGGAAGCAAATCATCTTTGCCATTAAACACGAGCAAATGAAACTAATTTTTCAATGTATTATAAATATTTGGGTAAACTGATTATTTAATGTAAGAATTCTCGGATGACCAGGACAGAAAAAAAGGAGAGCAAATATTAGTGCTTCTTAAGCTAAAATTCAGATGCACAACGCAAATCAAAAACCCAGAAACCAAACGAGAGTCTACCCATGGATTTTAGACCAAACACACTGTGTTTGTGAGGTCTGATCTCTTGTATAACACAGACTGTTCTCCTGCTAATTTACAGGATGTATTCTAAGACTTTAAAAAGGATGTGCATTCTGTATCAAACACTGAATGATCATTCACACGTGCAGGATCACCAATACTTTTATGCTCTACTAAACTGAACTCTCCCATGGGCACTGCACCAGGTCCATCTAAACTATGGAATGCTTTAGTCTAACCAGGCTGAAAGGTCTGGCCTGAGGGACTTGCTGCTTTCAAAGGTGATATTGATATCAGAAATATTAATGCTATCAGTGAACCCCTCTGTTGAAATAACGTCCGGCTCTTGAAGCCATGTGAACACAGCTGAAACTCAAATGGTGCTTCCTGTCTCCATCACTCCAAGCAAAAATGAACAAAAGGACACAAAATAACACCCTTACCAACCAAAAGTCCTTTTAAAATCACTCATTATACCCTTTCCATTGGGCTAGACTTGATTTCACTGACTATTGTACCAGACTGCAACACACCGAATAACAAAATATTTGAAAAGTCAGTGCAATTACAGCACGAGTACTCAAGGTGACTCATTAACACAGGAATGTGGCCCGAACATGACAAATTCACACATCTCTCCGTTTAATCCCACTGGAAATGATGAGTGTACAGACAAGTAAAAAAATCCATCAGAACTGTAATGCCCAGGCTTATTTGTTTCCCTACACTGAGGCACAATCAATCACTGAACGAGGCGCTGGTTTGAATTCCAAATGACTGCTGAGTTCTAAGTGACACACCATGCACAGCCCAAAAAAACAGGCATGGTGTGAGGTGCAGAGCTTGCACAGGACGTGTGAGTGGTCAAACATGCCATTGTGGTGCTGTAATCCCAGCACAGGCATTCCTGCTAATGGGGAGCCTGTGCATTCGATACCCAGACTCCATCAGTCAGGACAGATAACCATCGTGCGCTGCAGCCATTCCTGAAACAACATCTCACAAAACAGATGTAGACAACTTATGGAAAAAGTGAAAGATGCATTGGAAGCATACTCCAAAGGAAAAAAAAAAAAAAGTTCTCATCCTACTAGGTTTGGATTAAAAAGTTAAGAGTTCCAGTTTCATAACGAAAGCCAAGCACGCTGAGAGGGTAAGACAGAAATCCTGCCTAAGAAGGATTGCTTTAGAAATCAGTCTCTGAGTTCAGAAACTAATTAGTTCAGAAACTAATTGAAACCCCAGTGCATTATAAACCCAGATTCACTGGCCATTTCTCTGTTTCTCTCACAAAGAAAATGTGTCATTTCAGAAGGGTCACAACAAAGGAAAGGAAAATGTAAGGAAATCTCATACAATAAAAATGGAGTGACTAATGTGGATGACTCAGTTAATTGCATGACTTTCGACTAAGCGCATTCACAGGGACAAAAATAACACTAAATCACAAGGAATATCTGGGAAAAATTATTTTGGATCAGTAAAAAAACTTCTGCCAGAACAAACGTCTGGGTCTTCAGAGCAGTATCTCATGTGCAGTGCAGCCAACAGCGGCAGAAACAGGGTCTGTGTCTCATCCCGCTCATCACCCAAGGCCCTACAGCCACAGGGTGATTCAGGTTGGAAGGGAAGCCTGGAGGGTCCCTACTCTAAAACAGCTCTGAGGTCAGACCTGGTTCCTCATGGTTTTATCCTGTGTGGTCTTCAAACCTGGGAAGGATAGAGACTGAACAGCCTGGGCACTCTGAGGTCCACAGCTCAACTCTGTCCACGGAAAACAAGCTCCGCTTTGATATCCAGATACTGAGGTTCAGGATGCAGCACACAGAGCCACAAAGCATCCTGAGGATGAGTCAGGGTTGTGAAATGTAGCGAAATTCCTACCTTGTTCTTTCCCTTACCACCTCTCAGTATTTACACTATGTTACATACAGAACATTATTGTTATCTACCTCCTGTAGGTGAGAAGAAAAGCTGCTCCTTGTGAGTCTTCAGGGGCCAGATCTGAAGCAATGTGGGATTGAGAACAGCTGGTGTAGTAATAAGAGTTCAATTAGCCCTAATTTGGGCCTACTTAACCCCTTCACATGGCTTAATAGAGAGTACAAAGCGCAGATCTGTTACCCTGGTCCATCCCTAAGCACAGGAACAGGAAATATCCACCATGAATCCAAGAGATTTCAATGCCATCAGGAATAGCAGCGTTCCCTGACGGATACCATATCCTTCTCAGGGGTTCAGAAACACACAGGATTCTGCACTGGCACTGAGGAGAAGGAAAGGGAAGAAACCAGCCTATGAGTGTATGAAATTGAGGAGCATGTGGTTATTGCCATAATATTACACGTATCTTTACAACTTTATCTCACATACACTGAATATGTTTGTATATATAATCAGTACGATTAAACAGCACTTCAATTTCCTTTCGAAGTCTTTTGAGATGCTAAAATACCTGATATCCAAGTGAATTATGAAACAACTCTATTCTTCCCCCTTAGTTGCTACCAAAACCTGGAAGCAATCACCATTCTAGGGTGAATAATTAAAATAATTTGAATACAGCAACATACTAGAAAGCCATGACCATAAACTCACAATCCTTGTAGCTGTCACATTTGGCTGCCTGTACTGAAATGTAAAATAATGAAATTGTGAATGTGATCATAAATTCAGTAACAAGTATAATTGCTAGTCCTGGAAAAAACTATTAGAGTGGTAACTTGATTTTCTTGTCACTCCCATTCTGCATTAAGCAAAAGAATGAAAAAACCAAAATGCAATCAATGTAATGATTTTTGCGACAAGCATCTAATTGATTTTTCTGCCGCTACTATAATTTACAAATAGTCCTGTAGTAATTGTTTGGTTTAACCGGATATATAAAACAAATGCTCTTACAGTGATGTTCACTGTGTCAAATTTTATCCATAGAGAAATTACTTAAAGATAGACAAGGCATTCTATAAATGAAACATATCATACAACAGAAAAACTAATATACACTAATAATACAGTAAGAAAACAATGCCGGCTAATCTATTTTCATTTTTGACATGACTCTTGCCTCACTAAAATTCCAAGGAGCATCAGTAGGCAGTACAATTCAAGCAGTAGATAGGTCAGCACATTTTGAGGAAACACTTTCCTTCAGGTTTCAAGAGATGATTTTCGTTGCTAATGTTAATGCAGGCACACATAATCATGAGACTCCATCCGTTTTCCAAGAAAAGCCAACTGATCAACATCATCATTCGTGGCTGATATTTTTGCATGGGGAGTTGGGACAGCTTCACCTGTACCTGGGCTCTACAGAAAACACGGAGTTCCATGACGAGTTAATAAAACCCTGGAGCTGCCAGTTCCTCTGTTCAGCCCTTCCAAGCCACCATCCCCATCTGCCAGCTGTGCCTCCCTGCTCCACAGGCCTTCCACAGGGATAGCCCTGAGGGAAACACTCAATCCCCCCCCCGCCACCATCTGCCATGTTCTGAAGGAGATCTTGAGCCTAAAAATGAGTAATGTTCATGAAAAATGGAAATTTCTCATCAGTGACTGAAATACAGAGTTTCAGAGAAACTTGTATCACAACCACATAAAGGAATTATTTTTCTTAACTGATCAAGAATTATTTATTAATTCTGAATTGAACCAACAAAATTTTAGGTTTTGGTGCAGAAAAGTACTGGGGTCTGGTTTCTCTCAATATTTATTTAGTGAGTTTACTGCCATCACTGAAAGCAAAAAATGATACATTTCTGTTGGTTTTACCTCCTTGTTCTAGCACAAGGTGGTCCATGACGCAACATGGGCAATACATCATCTGATCAGCAGGGACGTCAGATGTTGGGGGCCACCTGTTAATTAGGAACATTTATCACCTGACAGCTATGGATCTCTCCCTCCTGGAGCCCCTCTGGAAGGATGAGGCTTGCTCCTGATAAATGCAATGTTTTGCATGGACAGGACAGGTGGTATCTTTTCCGTCAGAATCAGGAGCTGGTGATTATTTAGTTCTGCTTATTCTGTTTTTCCAACACTGGACTTGCAGACTCACTGCTAGGACCTGAGGACAGCCAAGCCAGGTGCTCACACAATGGCTGTGGCAGGTGTGTACACTCAAAACAATGATTTAAAGAGGTATTTCTGCTCCAAAAATTCTTGAAACAGGAATAGTGAGGCATTTATGCTCACACATATAAGTAAGAAGCTACAAAACAGAACACGGCACTTGATGCTGACCTGTGAAACGACCAAGGAGCTGCCTGCAAGTCCAGCAGAGAAGGATTGGTAATTACATGAGCAGACTTGCTATCTGAGCTGGGCTCAGCTTTGAGTTATATCATTCATTATGTCAAGAACATCAACATCTTTCTAGTTTCACATTTCTCAACTTTCCAATTCAGCCAATAACATGAAAGAACATTGAATTTACCAAACAACTGGGGCAATCCCAAGGAAAAACGATGACTCCGAGCCGCAGGCTAACCTCAGAGATTCAGTTCTGTTTGTTTAGCTTTAATGCATCTAAGATCCTTCTCATGATACTTTGCTATAAACAAATAAGTTTTCCAATTGCATTATGTTTATAACAGAATCTTGACCCCTCGTAGCCCATAGTAATTACAGTACTCTATAATAATTACAGAACTGCAATGATCATAGTGCTCCATCTTAACCTCTCAGAAGGGTAACAAAATACCATCCAGGCGTGGATCACATCGGTGGAAAACACCTGATACGAAACATGTTCAGCTCCGGTTCCACAAGGTTTTTGTGAAAGAACGCTGGGGTTTTGTCTGCCAGATCTATCCTTGATACTCCCTGGCATATGGCAGCACACACAGCCAACTCAGTGCAACACTGGGCAAGAGCCTTCCCCAGCAGCATTGCCACAGAACGGGAAATCACAACGTCAGAATGACTCTCGTGGTCCCAATGACCCTTTTTTTTCCCCCATACATTCACAACCATGGGGTTTTATTCCTTTAGGAAAAAAAAAAAAAACACCAACATGTAATTCAATAAACATATTCCTGAAAGAAACCATTCTGGCAAACCACAGCTTTCCTGGCTCAGTTGTGTTCAAGCCCGAGCACTGATGTCACACCTTTTTCAGACAGTGAGACAGGCAGAAAAAAATTGAAGGAAAGAATAAAAATTGTTTGTGAAAACAGCCCCCTTCTCTCAGGGAAAACCCTTCCAACACATCTCCTAATCTACTCACACACTGGAGGAGATCAAAATCTTCAGCAGGCGCAGAGAAAAACATTTCATGAGATTATTCTGCACAAATGAGATATTTTTAGAGATTCTAAACCATAGGAAGGTAAAGAACTGTCCCTGAACCCACTCTGGGATCCAACCTTCAGTTGCTTCAGTAGCCTGGTACCTGAGAGTAACTGAGAGAAAAAGTTCTAAACTTTACAGAAATAGCCAAGTTTGCCACAGCCAGAACTCACCCTAAACGCTACGGACAAATCCTTGAAAAAACTACCTGCACTCTGGAATGAAGTATTAAGATATTATAACAATTTTACTGTTTCTTCTCAATAAAAACACACAAAACCTCTGTTTTTCCAAAAGATATCTCATCGATAGCGAACATTTATTTTGGCAAACACGGACTTGAAACAGAAGTTTTTCCTTTTGTACAGGTGTAGCTACATTTGTCCCTTAATCAGCTCACCAGAAAGTGAGCGTTACTGACAGCCTGCAGCACTCGACAGGGGAAATAAAACAAGCAGGCCCATCAATAGAGGACAATCAATAGAAATTAAATTTTCCCAATATTTTCTTGAAAGAGTAATGCAGGAAGGAGAGAGATTTTGTTGTTAAGGAGGATTGCTGAAATTGTTATTGAACAAACAACTGTTTTCATTTACTATGCTAAATAACTCTTTCACATATGTTTTAACCCAGTCAAGTGGCACATTAGTTATACCTGTCTGGTTTACATTACCCAGTTAACATTTCCTTCATGCACATCAGCAGAGGGGAACACAGCTAATTCACAATACTTCATCCACGAACATCAGAGATTGCATTCAAAAACCCACATTGAAATTATGTGACATTTACCATTTCACCGCTCACTGAATGTCTAAGTGTCTTCATCTCTTCTACCTGATTAACAGCTAAATCAGCAGAGTCTAGACACGCTTGCAGCAGATGCAGTGCTGACAAGCTGCCCCACAGCGATGCTCTGGGGTCCTCCTTCCCTTTGATAGCAGCAAGTTACCCCACCAAAGAGCAACTCACTGTATTTACATAGTCCTTCCCTTCCCAAGCCAAAGTTAAATGAAGTTGAAGGCAGCATCTCCAGGACAAACCATAGTCCCAGCCCTAAAGGATTAGAAGAAGCCATTGTTTTCATGTCAGACATGTTTTTATAATACAGACCATGTCTATTCCTGTTATTCCATTTTCATCATCACACCAGCTTTTCAGCAGTCAGCCGACCCTTTCCCACACCACAGTTTTAAAGGCTCATAAACATTATCTTTATTATATTAAGAGAGATTCGAAAATTGTAAAACAGATGTGAAGTCACTGCTGCCAAGAGCCTACACACAGTGTGATTCAATAGGATGTGGGTGCTGTAATGTACTCAAGACAACTCATTCTAAAACTGAGTTCAACTTGCTGAACAATTATTTTCATCTAGAGAAACAAAAGCTTAAAATAAACAAAGAGCTCCCATCTGCACAGAACTGAGAGTGATCCAATGACCTGACTACTGACACTCCACAAAGATGCTTCTATTGACAGGATCTGCAGATAGAGGAGTGATGAAAAAACAAGGACTGATTTTTGTCTTTGCTTTTGGAGAAGCTGTATAAGGTAACAGCATCCACCACTGGTGAAGACAGACAACAGGAGTTCCATCACCTGTGTGTAGTAGCTCCAGGTTGGTCAAGTTTTCCTCTCACACCCCTCAGGCTCATGAGGGCTTAAATCCCTGGGAGGTACCTGCACAGATCAGCTTTTCCCGGGCCCTGTGCTGCCCACGTTTCCCTCCCTGGCCTCTATGAAACCCTTTTCCTTTGGCCCCACTGCTCCTTGAGCGCTCATGGCCTTTTCTCCTCACCATTTGGAGCCGAGTCAACGTTCTTCCCACAACGCAGAGTCGATCCATGCGGCACTTGGATTTCTTTTTCCATTTCCTCTCGGCAGCCGGGAGCTTTGGTTTTCCATGTTTTTATGTAAAATCCCGATGTGGTGATATCTGCAGGAGTTTTTCGGCATGTGTCTGCCTTGGAATTTACCACATCCATCCGTAGGTGGTCAGCTTAATTTTTGAGACAGTTGAGAGCTTTATGTCAAGCCAATACAGGGCAGTCTCAAGAATCAGCCTTTCCTCAGACAAGGAAAGGGTCAGTCTTGGTCATTGAGTTGGGAGTTTTGGAGGGGGGTTTGGTTTTTTTCTGTTTGTTTGTTTTTTCTTTACTCCAAGGCAATCCTGTGCCCCTTGTTAGCAGAATCCCAGAATCATGTTAGTAGACAGAACATCTCTCAGTAGGTGTCCAAGAGGACAGATGGTCTGTTCGGTGGAACAGCCTCTAGACACCGGGTGACACCAAAAGCAGCTTTCGGTTCTTATTTAAAACCAAAGCAAACAGCAACACAAAATCCCAGCATAACAAACTCACTGTGCAAGTAGGGGATGTGCCTGCAGCAAAATTTCCCGATTTTCCTGAAAACATGCATTCTGCTCTTTGGACTGAAGCCATCTCCCTTTCTGTTGGCTCTGCCCCCTCAGGGCCACGCGCCGTTCAGCTGAATAACTGTAAGGTTCTCACTTGCAGGCAAATAGGAAGGAGTTTAATGAATCACAACATTTTGTTCATATTTTGCTTGGAGGAAGCATTTTCCACATTTTCTCCCTCTTAGTGGAGTTCAGAGAAATTCCACCCAGACCCTGTATAGCTGCTTTATTGAGACCAAAAGTTCACTGTCGGATCCTAGGGTTTCCCTACCCACCAAAATGAAAGAGAAAAGGGGGCAGGGAAAAGAAATGCTTCTAGGGAGAGAATTAACTAATGAGCTCGGGTTAGATTCCTCCAGAGACCTGTGAAGAGCAAGGCCGTGAATGGTGTTGGTGCATTTGCACAATCCCAGCTCACATGCTGTGGGAATCCTCTTTCACCTACAAAGAAGTTCTTTGGAAATTCCTTCTCAGTGATACAGGATTCACTGGAACTCCAGGTCCCACTGCTGTTCAGTGACAGAGAGAAGGAGCTGTGGGAGAACTCACACAGTAGAGTGAACGGCGCAGCCCTTTGCCAGTTGCTTTTATCACCCCAAGTAAAGGTTGGCAAACTGGAAATCCAAGCCAGGTTACCCACAGCTGTTGCTTTGACTCCTGCATTGCTCTTTCCTGGTTCAAACAAGTGTCAGAGGTCGGGGGCAGAGCTGGCATTTTGGATACTGGAGATAAGCATGGCCAATGAGGAGCAAAGCTACAGCCTGACTGCTGAACTGGGAACTGGATTTATGGAAATAACTGTACAAAACAAGGGATCGTTTCAACAGTAAGAGTATTGTGACTCCAGGGAGGTGAAAGAAAAGCCAAATGTAGCACAAATTCACTGAAGGGCTGCACTACCTCCACTAACATGGGATGGTAAGGATGCAGAGCTGTGTGCAGCTTCATATTTAGATATATATTTTTTTCATAAAGTTCTTTCAAACTTTTAATTAAAAGTTCAGAAATGTGGGGTTTTAAACAGAGGAAATTGGCTCGAAGGCATGTTCATTTGTAATACAAAAGGGTCTTTCATTAATCCCTAATTAAATATTTCTCCACACTTAAATCAGTTAGACATCCACATAAGAAAGAATGAAAACACAAATCATGTCCAAGGAAATGCTACATGCAGCTCAAGAAAAAAACATGGAGTGTCCAGTTTTACTTTTCCTGCTTTTGTCCTTCTCCAATACCTTTCCTTCCAGGCAGCAGCTCCTGAGTGCCCTGATGAATAAGTTACTCCTCATTTCCAAAAGACACTAAAAATCAACAAAGAAGATACTGGCTACCTTAGGAATAGCTCTTCTTTCCAAAATTATTATTGTGCTTTCAGAAGTTCTTACACTGAAGGAACAGAGAGGGCTATCACAGATGTATGTGAAAAGGATATAAAACCAAAGCTCTAGGGTGGGTGGAACAAAAGCTGCTGATGTTTACACATAATTCATATATTAACTCTTTTTTTTTTTTAAGAGCAATGAGAATAAAGAGGCTAAAAGAGGTAGAGAGGCTTCCAGGAAATCTGTGTTACTAGCAATTTTTTTTCAAGCAAAGCTTTTCTTAATAAAAGCACAGTAAGGGCAAATTACATTCAGTAGCAAAGGAGATTAAAATACCAAGCCTTCTTACACATTTTTCCATCTTGCTTTTACCTTGACAGATCAAACAAACTACATTAAAAGCACTATGAAGTTACCCAACAAACAAAATGCATGAAAAAACATGTTGCAAACAAATACATTTTATATTTAGAGAACAGCTTAGCATATTATGGGGCAAAGGAAAATTTTTGCAACAAATTTGTTGCAAAGAAAACTCCCAAGTATAAACCGAACAGTCTCATGTTATAAAAATTAATGAGGCGAGCAGACATCTTCAGCATGAGGCTCATCTCTCAGCTTCTTTTCTTGCTTGTGCATTGTTTCCCCCCCTTACAAAACTTAGATCTTGTACTTGAGATGCACGATATGGATTTTATTAATCAGCAAAGCAATCTATGATTGCTGCTCCCCCATTCTCGCTGTCAGGGACCACAGGCAGGTGTCAGCAGTCAGTGCTGTCCAGGCTGCATCACAGGGCTCAAGTGTCTGCCTCTAAAATCAGTTCAAAGCAATTATGCTCTACAGGAAAATATAATTTTAGGTTTTGTCTTCATTTTAAGGAAATATTTTAAATATAAATACAAAGCTCAACTCATCAGGAACTGAAAGTGTAAATTTCTTCTGGTTTTAATTGTAAATTACATCCTTCGGTTCCTTCATCCGTCCATGGAGGAAAATCTGTGTCCAGAAACACAGGTTTCCTGGTCTGACCCCCTTGAAGTTTGTCCAACTTCAGAAAGAGTTGGAAAGAAAAAAGTAAGCCAAGGAAATTACTGCTCCTCTCTTCTCCTCAGGGACACAGCAGAGGAGGAGCAGAGGCAGCACATACCTGTGAGTAACAAGGACTGGCCATGGCTGCTGAGTCCCTCCTGCCCAACTGGTTCTGCTGTGTCAAACAAACCTTTTTCCAGTAGTTGTAGCATTTTACAAGCAAATCCCATTGATTTAAGTTGCTTTAAAGTTGCTGTAAGAAAATCAAGCTCCTGGTCCTTGCCCAGGCTCTGTCCTTATCCTGTGAAGCCTGTGTGCATCCCAGCTCTTCTCTATTAGAGGTGTGAATCCCTCTGGGAGATGGTCAGAATCCCGGTGCCCCCCACACCAGTGCAGATGGCAGGGTAGCCTTAACTTCCACAGAAAGTAAATGGTAAATCAAAAAGCAACAGTAAATTAAAACCCATGCACAGCATGGCACGTGCAGCATTTCCACAAACGGGTTGGGGGAACAGCGATTTTATTAAAGAACGTGCCAGTCCTGTACAAGAAATGTGCCAGTACAAACTGCTCTGCCCAGCTATGCTGGCACCCATGGATGTCCAGCACAGGCAGGAGGTGGATCCACAGCCCTCCACCACAGCTGGGGGTATTCTCCTCCTCCTTCCCATTCATCTCCCTCCCCATCCCTGTTTCTCCTGCCTCACACTTCTATTAAGTTCTTTGCAGATGTCTGACGTGCCTGATTTGGTGGCTCATGCCCAGCCTGCTGTCACATCACCCATAGCTCACAACTGCAGGGGAAGGAGGCCAAACTCCCCCGTGTCCCCAGCACTGCTGCAGAGTCCTGTTACAGGAAACCCTTCCTGGCAGGGGTGGTGCTGGATAACGCTGACTGACGAGCAGTGACAGCACTTGTCAAAGCTTGGCACACGTGGACACGCAACAAACGTACAGTGAGCTTGGGGAAGCACAGCAGAGTCGCTGTTTAGACATGAGTTATCTGATAATTCTATTTCCTGTGTTAGGGAGAGTGTATGAATGTGTCCTGTAATTCAGCGTTAGCTAATAGGCACCATCTCTTGCTTAAATTTAAGTCTTTTGAAAGCCCCTTGGAATATAACCAGAGGTTGCACCAGAGGTTCAAGCCAGACACGGCTTTTTCTGGGTATTTTCTGAATATATCTGGAACTGCTGTGCCAGCAGTAGCAAGAGCAAGCACAGAAATAGAATCATGTAAGTAGATACAGGAGGAAAGCAGAAATGCAGCAAAGGATGAAAACACAACAGTAATGGGAGCCTTCCATTACCTCCATGGAAACAAGATAACATCACCTCAGGAGAGCACGCACACAAGGGTAGGATCAGCAGCAGCTCTGCTGCACAGCCAGGGAACCCACAAACAGCAGAGCAACAGTTCCCCCTGGGCAGAGGGTGGCACTGGGGAAGGGGCAGCACCAAAGAGCTGCTCTGCAGCACTGACCACAGCTGGGTCAACTGCCACACCCCAGCAGCGACAGCCGAAAGCAGGAACTGCAGGAAAAGGAGTCTCTTAGAATCTCAAAAAGGAGTTAAAAGAGGCAGTCGAGGCACTGAAGTCCACAGTGAGCAACACGGAAACTATTCAAACACACTGCACTGAAGATTCAGAGATAACATCATTTATCAAAAAGAACTTTAGGAGGACCAAGAGAAAGCCATCACTTATGGTTAAGGACACCACAAAAATAGAAAACATTTTACAAAAGCTCCAAACAATGCAGGAAGGACCATGAACTCCAACAGGTTAAGTGCAGAAACACAATCAGGTAAACCAACCCCACAAAACCAACACTCAAAAGAACTCAAAGAGAAACCCTTGAAAGTAGAAATCCAACTCATTTATCAAAAGCAAGAACAATTCCAGAAAGCCAAAGTACCACATGATGACCAAAGCACACAAGTGACATTCAGAGATAATGCCAGCACTAAACCAGAAAAGGGTTCCATTGTATCCATGCTCCTGCTGAAAGGGAGCTCTCATCTCAGGACAGCTCTGTGCTGGGAATGCCTCAGGAACATCATCAGGCTTTGGAAGATATCAGTGGAGTGAACAGCAAGATACTGTCAGGATGAGAGGTTACCTACCTCTAATTCTACCTAAAATTCTAAAAGGCTTCTAAGGACTAAGCAGTCAAAACCATGGAAACATCAGCTCAAGAGCAAAAAGTTCTACTGGTAGAACTGGGAAAGGTTCAGGGCAAAAGAAAAGAAACAGCCTCCACACTGGAATGATGAGGTGCAGCATGAATATTAGAGAAGGAAAAGGAGGAAATAAGAGCGGATACAACAGTTATTCGTGTGTGGCACAGCTTGATGAGGTATAAACATTCTCTGCTTCTTGTCCAAAGCTGCCATCACACAAACCAAAGGCAGCCACAGGCAAAAAACAATGGCAGCAATTCTGCAAAACCAGACAAGCAGTGACGCCTTCTCGCCAAAATACATTTAGATGTAGAAGTCAACAGGAATTCAAACAGATACTGGTCAAACTGATGGAAAAAAATTCTCCTAGAATTAGTATTAACTATAAAGTCATCTGCTGCCTCCAGAAGCTTGGGACTCAAGAGGTCTGGAGTCCACCAGCATCCACGGGGACCTTGGACACTGCTCTCCTGCTTGCCCCTTACGTGGATCTCCAGGCACTACCCTGGCCACAGGCAAAGGCAGAATGATGAGCTTGACAAACTGCTGCTCTGCTCTGTTTTTACATAACAGGCATTAAGATAAAGTGGAGTGGCTGCTGCTGCTTCATATATTTGACTGGCCAGCCTCTGAAGAGGATAAAAGTACATATTTAAAGCATTTGAGGCCGTGTCTGTCTGCTCTGAAACATTTAGTTAGCAAAGAAGTACTAACAAAGGCTGCCCTATATTACCTACTCCACCAAAGCTGGAAGGAACTATAACTTCAGTGTTCCTGTCATCTTGCTGCATTACAATGAAGCAGGAGCAAAAAATGTATAGAGAAAGTTAGTCTGTATCTCAAGCAAAGGAATCTGGCACAAACTTGAAATCTGGAGTTACACAGGCACACCACGTGCTTCTGCATCCTTAGTTCTTCACAAAACCCCAACAGGGCTAACCAAATCCTGAGAGGAGACTCAGGGGAAAATGTGACCCAAAAATCAGTCCTCACTTGATCAGAGTTCTGTGTGTTACCACTACGGGTACAAGTCTGAGTTCATACACATCATATGAACTGTATAAAACCTCAGGACAGCTCAGATCTTCAAGGGCTGCCATTTGCAATCCTCTGATTCCCTTCTTCCCACCACATTTAAAGGAGAATGGGAGGAGGCAGATGCACTCAAAGTGATGGTAGAAGGAGATTCATCAAGTAAGCAAAAAAGGCAAAATTTCATGGTGGAGAACACATCAAATGTTGGGCACAGAAGATGGTAGGATTGGCAAAGACCCTTGTATGATTTGGTAGCCAAGTTTCCATTATTTTTTAATGCTGTCTGTGTTTCCCACTTGCATCTGAAAATCCTGCTCAGGGTGAACATGAAATGCCAAAACACAGATAAAACAAGAAGATTCTCAGAAGAAGAAACCAAAAACTGTGGTGACAAAAGGTCCAGCCAAGTAAAGCAGATTTTAAGTTCAAAGGAAGGAGATTGATTTTAACTGTGGTCAAAATACTTAAACCAACTGGAACTTTTGATGACAATTAATTGAAAGGTTAATTGCAAAGGTTGAATTTTGCATGACTTCAGAAAGAAAAAAAGGTCTCAAAAAAACTTTTAAAAAATGAGTTACAAGCTGACTCTACATATTTCACCATACATTTAAAAAAAAAAAAAAAGAACTTCCTTTTTACACAGAGAAGTTGACCTCAGTCAACCCAATCCAGCTGGCTGGATTTTGACTGACAATATGATTTAAATGACATCTTACTGCAGGTTTTGGTACGCAGGACTGCCAAATTATTCTACTTCCAAAACAACACTTATAATACTCGAGTTTCACTGCCCAGAATCAGTTGAAAAGTAAAATGACGACACAAATATTTTTCTGCTGTGAATGAGGATTGTGAGTTTTGGAAGCCTTTCTTCTCCTATATAAACCAACCTGGTGTGGTTCTCCCTTCCCTGCAAGTCATTTTTTCCCAAGCAGTGGAGGTGACACCATTTCTGTGTACACACCTTCACAGTCAGTGATTCAGGTGCAAATCAATCAGCAACACGTCTTATAAATTAATATGCACAAAGAGCTTAGCGCTCTGAAGCACAGGAAAATGCAGAACTGTCAAGTGGCCCGGGCCATGAGGTACATGAAAACCATGTGTGCCATTTAGTCTTCACTCCCCCTTTCTTTTGCTATTTAATTCCCTAAATTGTATCAATTTCATGAAAGGAAGTGCCTGAAACCTCACCCGCCCTTTAGGCCAAGAACATGGAAAAATAATAATACTTGAAGTTTTTCTACAGAAATTATTAAGCATCTAAATCATAATCCGGTGTTTTCCGCAGATCATCTTGAAACCATTTCATCATTCCAAAGCAAAGGTGTAATCTTCGTGCCACTTGCAAAGATTTAGGAAATGTTAAGAGGAGCATTTGTTTGACTTACAACCCTGCTGGGTGTTCAGGGCATGTCGATTTGCACAGGAACATACAGGGACTAGAGGGGGAAAAAAAAAACCAGCAACTGAAAAGCTGTCTGGATCTCTTTACCCAGGGCTCATGTTTTGCTGCTGAGAAAATCTCTGGGCCTGGCTTTAAGCCTGGGAAGGCTCTGTCAGACGAAGCAAAGGAACGAAGAGACGCCCGAGTCGAGCAGCACCAACAGGGGACCCCCTGAGGCCTCTTGCCAGATACGGCAGCAGCACATAGGAAAAGTTTAATATTCCAGGAATGAACCAGGGTCGAGTCTGCACCCAGCAAAATAGCCAATACCTCGCCAGCCACTGCCCTGCCATCTCCCTGGAAGGCTGCTGCCCTTGGGAGATTTCTCAGTCAATAAGCCATAGCAGTCTGTAACCACTCCTTGCTTTAACAGAATTAACAGAATTAAACTCCCTGCTTTATGATGTTTGCTGCATTACAAACGTCATAAGGACTGGCTCCTTTTTGCACTGAAAAATTCCATTTTTTAAATTCACTTGTTTCTTTCTCTCCCACAACAGCTGTATCTTGCTACTTTGAGCATAGCCTTGGTATTGAGACTGTCACCAATAACACCTCTAATTATGGCCTATAATGACCTTTCATTGAGCCATGTCTATAGAAAAATATCCTTTTTACTTAGTAACTGACACAACCTGAGGAAGAAACCTCAAACTTCGATTTTTCAAAATACTTGAAGCCTTAAAACTTGTGGTTTTTCCCAGTGGTATTACCAGCTTTTACTTTTAGATTATCCCAGTTATAGCATAGGAAAACTTAGCCAGCATAACATTACTATTTGCTTTCAGGCATTTAAAAGAGATTTTCACAACTTTTCTAATAGGAATACGAACATCATATAAAACTATGGGATAAAAAGATTTAATACTTTACACAGTCACTGGTGCAGAAACACGACCCATAATGCAAGAACAGCAGGGATCTATCTCTTCCCATAGAACCTTTGAGCATTCCAGTTTCAGGAAATACCCTAATCATAATCCATATAATGCTGTAGGAGAACTAAGGCGAGATCAGAAAGCATGTATACAAACCAGCTTTACATTTTGGTCTAAAATATGCTGAGATATCTACCATAAAAACAGTAACCATCAATTAGATTTACCACAAATGTCAAACATATGTTTAAGCCAAACCAAATCCTATCACAACTGTATGAAAACTTGGGAGCAAACCAGTCCAATTTCATATAAAAACTTAATTCACACGACTTGTGATGTTTGACTGAAGGAGCTCTGTAAAGGAATATCTACTTCATAGCAAATTTCCCCAATCCCAACTTTAAAGCTTGTCTCCACAGAGGGATTTTAAAAATCTGTCAATCCAGAACATAAAGTGGCATTGTAGGTTTATACACAAACGTGCTGGTGTTGTTACACTCACTTACATGCTCGTGACACCTGCCAAATTGTGTTTTCTCTGAGTAAAAGTGAACTGTGCTGGTGATGTGTTATTCCAGGAACAGCACAAAGCTACTGCAAAAACGGCTGACAAAACACGTAAGCATTTTTAAGGAGTTATTTGTGATAAAAGCTTGAAAGTTGCAAGTTCTCAGCATCAGCTGCTCAGTTTTCTTCTTTTAGGAAGCATTAGAAGTATTTGGTTTCTGTACGATTCCCAACGCAAACCAACTATTTTCTTTCTCAGTGCCAGATCCAACATTCCTTGCAGCTTTTGAGGATTAAGTCACTTTCACTCTTTATCCCATACACGAAAAATAAAACCAAAATTAGTACAGCAAGCCAAGAAATCAATATTTTACATAAAGTTTTCTGAATGGTGCACATTCAGAATATATACAGAGAAATAAAGTTTGAAACAAATTCCAATAATGCATTAAAATTACATTTAATGTTCTGGTAATTGCACATTCATGCTTAGCAAAATGTTTCTCCCAAATACTCCAATCCCATCTTGGAACCAGTTGTGGTGCAGGAATCTCCAAAGTCCCACAAATTGATTTGGCTTTGTGTATTGTTTACCAAAGATAATAACAGTCATCTCATAGTTCAACAGTATCAAACACTGAAAAATTATTAGTTAGAACCTCTAAAAAAAAAAAGCCTGATTACTGACTTTATACCACCTGATTGACCAAATCATTTTTCAACCCTGGAAAAATCTCATTATTTCTTTTATACCACCTTATTCCCCAGTTTTTCTTCTCAACCTTGGCACATGCAACCATTCAGGTTTTCAAGCTTCTTACATCCATTAGAGCTTTAAGGCTTCATCTTCCAAATGAAAGCTTTATTCGTAAGTAATGATTGGATTCCAGTAACGAGAATTTTATGAAAGCTGCTTCAGTGAGATTAGAATTAATATCACCAGATGGTTTTAGCAATAGCTACTCTTTTTGTGTCCTAGTGCAGAGAGTTGCCTAAAGCTCGTGGAGCCGATACCTGTCCCAGAGCCAGCACTGGTACCAGTGGGGATTTGGGGCTGTCCCTCAGCACTCATAAGCACCTGGTTGGGTTTTGCTCTTTCTTCCTTCTTTCTGGGGCCAAAACTGGAAGGTGAGTTGTCTCCTCCGGCATTCTTGGCAAGCTAAGGGGGATTCAGTGTGAAATCAAGGGTATGGGACTGTGATAACACGGTGACATCTGCCTGTATTGTGGGGCTTCCCACATTAGGAGCTCTGCCTTCGTTACCCAGTATCACAGATGCCTTCTCTATTTTTACCTGGACATAATTACAACTTTATAACTACAGGACTGTTTCAACCACACACAAACCAGCGATGTTAACAAAGGATTCTGTAGTTCTAATGGCTCATTAATGTGATTATCACAGTACAAGCCATGTCTTGCAGTCTAGCACTTATGGCTTACCATTAAAAAGCTGCAATAAGTAATAATAAAAGACAGAAAAAAAACCCTCTGAGCACATCAATTCAGAGGGACCACATATCGCTAGTAATACTTAAAATTCAAATACTTCCTCCAGTGTTCTACTGTTATTATTCTAAAAAATTCTCCAGAAACAAACTTTTTTTCACACAAAAAGCATTTTCCAGCTGGAACAGGTTGCACAGGAGATGCTGAGACAGATATCCTGCCATGAAAAACCAACCTGGCAGCTGGAAGACACCTCTGCTTCAACTGAGAAACTGTGATGGAGCTACTGAGCAACACCCACTCACTGCTGTGACCATGGGGATCAGTAGCAGAGTCACTGCTCATCTGTGTTGGTCAAGACCAGTTTGGTTGGCTGACTTGAAAAGCAAATCACACTCAGATCCTCGTTTCTCTTTCACCTGAGGAGAGACTGCTGGCCTTTCCCACTACCAAACTGAGCAACCTGCTCAGAAATGGGACGGAAAAAAGCCCAGAACCCACGGGGGAGCAGGTGGAAGAGCGGCTCGAACCGCTTCCTGACCTTTGCCTGCTGCGGGTGAGGGATCACACATCTCCACTGCAACAACTACGTGAACCACGAGCGTGTCACTGAGCTCTGAACGACGCGTGTGCCGCCAGAGCAGATTCGTGTTACACGTTCTGCTCCAGCACTGGGACAAGGCAGGCTCAGAACGTGCAAAACGAAACAAAGCATTCTTGTGCAGACAGAGTTTGATGTGAGTATCTGGAGAAAGGAAGAAAGCAACGCTCTTCCTCATAAATCACTGAACCCAACTTTTGGAAATCGCCTCTGCTTCAACAGGGATTAGCAGCTCCGCAGATTTGTTGCCATATGCTCAGTGAGTCACTGATCTCTTTAATATGGCAAAGGACCTATTGGAAGCGGGAAAAGAAGGGAAAAGGAAATATAAATCACTTTTTTCTCTCTACTCTCATATAAAAATCTTTCATTTTGGTTCATGAGACTGTGGTTTCAAATTTAATAATGACCATCTTTCGCTAGGACAGCTGAGCAGCAGTAAGTCTTCATCATGATAAGTGTTGTCAAAGAAATTACCAACCAGTGGAAAAAGATTCTCTTCTTCCAAAGTGTTTGCATCTGATTACTGAAGAGACTAATACTGTACAAACAATCACATTCACAGAGGCCCCTCTACAGTATTTACAGGACGATCCAAAACTAACCTGCCATCATCTATAAACTTTCAGTCTTTGCACCTCATAAAAAGGAAAACAGGTCTGTAAAACTGCCTTGTCTAGAAGTGCATAAAGAGGCTACCAGAGGGTTGTCATCCCCACTGTTACCTGGGTGGAGATGTGACCGTGGGCTACTGCAATGGCACAGCACTGAAACCTTGCCCAGAGGCTGCTGCCAGCACTGCCCTCACAGCCCAGCTGGCTCAGACGTGCTGCAGAAGGTCAAAGGAGGGAGAAAACAATTACACAGAAAAATTGAAGGGCACAGCACATGGTGCAATGCTTAAATTGTCAAAAACTGAGAAAGGAGAGCAAAGCAGCTGATGAAATCCTCTGGAGGCCCTGCTGTGGACACCTCAGCGGTCTCCGAGGGCTGTGAATGCTGAGCAAGGACGGGGCCTGGGTTGGGGGGGTTTTCCAGACCCTGGGGCTGGGCAGACAAAATTTTCCAGACCCTGGGGCTTGGCAGCCAAAACACGGCGCTGGCCCAAAGGTGCTCTACAGCTTGTGAGCCAGAGCACTGTGCACAAAAGCAGCTCCATAAATCACAACCTGCCCATTAACTCAGGGGGAATATTCTGGCATTTAAATGGTTTAATGGTCTAAGAGTGAAGCTGTTGCTTGTCATTACTGCCATTTCAGACATCCCGCTCTGAATTCACTGAAGGCAGGAGTCGTACTCCCTTCCAGACACTTCACAGTGCATATCATCATTTAATACTGAAAGGTTAATTTATTTGCCAGAACTTCTGCATTTAAAAAATCTGAAAATAATCATCTTTTTCCCCTCAGCAAAAATGCTTGAAGACAACTCAAAAACCACGTAAGTAAAAAAAAGTGCATTGCTCATGGAGTAACCACCATCACCTGTATGTGTTCTATAGGTGTATCCATTAAAGCATCCAGACTCATCTGGCTGTGGCAAGAAAGTCTTAAGAGGATATTTAGAAAAGTATTTCCCTGAAGGCACAGGTGCAAATAGCCAAAACAAAGGGCCCCAACCTAAATATTTAATAAAGACAAAGCCACAGAAAAGGAGGCTTCGTTCACCACAGGTTTTTTTCTGGCAATTTGACAAAGGAGAATAAATAAAAATTCTTTTCGGATTTAAGTATTGAATGCTGAATCATCCAGAAAAGGAACAGCAATTTACAGGGTAAATTTGTAACACAAAGCACAGATATTTTAATGATTTTGCATCAAATAAAGTGAGGGCTGGTTTTGGTGAGAGCGTACATTGATGTCTCTCGTGATTTCCATTTCCACTCAGCATCTCCTTCGCTCAATCTCACTCAACGTGCTTTTACATACTGAAAAAATCTAAACTGATTTTTTTACATACTGAAAAAATCTAAACTGATTTTTAATACATAAGAATGCTCATCTGTAAAGCTGACATTAGATGAAAACGGCCCACCTGCTCCCGTAAGTGGAATGAAGCAGAAAACAAACGCTCAGCACTTAGAGAAGTAACACTTCTTTAGTATTAATTATTTACTACTGGCACTCTAGGAGGCTGCACACTGAACTGCAGTGAAGGTGTTCTTAATTACTGACTAGGCAATGAAATATTCTCATTGACAAGAATAAGGTCCAATACTCACCATTAGATATTTGTGTTGCAATTTAAAAAATGCTCGGTGCTGTTTGTTGTGGGTTTTTTACAGGTTATATTTTTTTCGGGCGACCTTTTTCTTTTTGGTTTTTGTGCTTTTCCTTCCCTTTCCCCCCTCTATTCTAGGTGGTTTTTTTAGTTGTTTGTTGCTTTGTTTTTGAGGTTTCTTTTTGTTTTTACTGCCCAGCATCCCTTGTCTCCTCAGTTATATCCTCATTTATACCAACTTTGTGAGGGTTCCCTGAGAAGAGAACCCTTTATTCACCAAACACACAAGATGTTTTCTCAGTTTACTCCCTTGGCATCAAAATTTTGCCTCCTCTTTTTGGCAGACTTCATTTTGAAGAAGGCAGCAGTTCCAGTCCTACCCCTTATGCAGGCCAAGAGTAAATGAGTTCTTGGCTCCATTTGATCCCTTCTTGCTCACATGGGCATGAAACTGGTACATTTATAATTTAGGAAACCTAAAATCTGTGGATGCTACACAAAGCTCAGTGTTCCACTGTGCAAGGCTGCTGAGTGAACCAGAAACACAAAGAAACCTCAAAGCTGTAAGATCCCTTGTTGTTTCTGGAAAAAGCATAACTTTTTGGGCTACTTTTTTTGGTTCATCATCTTTTTTTACACCATGGACACCCGCTAAGACACAATAAGCTCACAGGGTTGAAGAGTCCCTAAGTTAAAATGCTGACACTGATTTATGAAGCAGCGAGCCCTGCAAAGACTCAGACTGTCCCCTTGTGAATTTTCTCTTAAGCCATGGAAAAATATAATTATGAGGAATATATGTTAGCAGGAAACTGTGGTCTGATGGTTCAATTATTGCTTTTACTACGGCATGCTACCAGAGCACATCGTCATATGTTAAAATTTCAGCAAGAGAATCCAAGTCACGTGACGAGTTTTATTTATACATTCTAATGATGCAATTAATAATCTTGATGGGACTGTTTGAGCAATCACAGCAGATATTCGCCCTATGCACACCAGGGGACCACACAGGGATGTGTGTAATCCTGTAGGAAGCAGCAAACACCTTTTCCCCTCTGTGATGGAAATACAGAAATGTGTGTTAAGGGCATCTCACATGGCCTGTGCAGGAGGTGGCTCCTGGAAAAGCAACAGCAGCAGTTTCCTGTCCCATTACAGCCAACCATCCACCTGAGCTCCAAGGGAAATTCCTATTGCTCCCTGACCCCTCCCGTTGTCAGGGCTTCAGTTACTGGTCAAAACAAACATCAACGTACAAAAAGGCACAACCTTCTATTTTCAAATGTTGCTTGAAGCTGGTTTGAGCATCAGATGGAAGAACACAACTGAGCTCAGTAAGCAAAGAGGAAAACTGTAACTGCTCTGCTTATGGAACTCAGCTGCTGACTTCAGATATTTGATAGGCAAACAACCACTTTGTGCACAGTTGAAAATAAATGTTGACACAGCAATTAAATTTTACCTGTGTATTACACAAACATAACCCCCAGGATAGGAGCTATAAAGCTCAGAGTAATCTGACCTTAGCAAAGGTCAGTAGGTAATAACCTCACACGAGAATGAGAAGAGCTGGAAGCCAAGGCAGCAACAGGCAACTTTGAAATGAAGAGCTGCAACATATCCTTTCTGTAAAGAGATTCACTCAATTGACATCAGCCACACAAGAGAAGGATAAAGAAAGCTGAAAATTCCTTTCTACACGTTATTTTTAAACTCAAAGTATCTGCGTGATGCACTGAACCGAGCAGTAGCACCTGATTAAAATGTGCTTTGTATTATTTTCTCTTGGTATCGAGGTCAGCAGCAGAGGAGCACAAAGCTGATCCTGACAGCCCTGCTCTCCAGAAGCTTTGCAACCCACAGGCAACGTGGTCTAGTCACTCGTCCTCCAATCTGTGTGTGCCACCCTGATAGAGCCAGGTAAGTGTTATTTTATGTGCACTGCTAGATTGCACAGGGGTATTAAGATAATTCTGTTTAGCAAAATAACAAAGATATGCCCGTGAAATTATCTAAATAGGTAATTATACACCCTTCAACTGATTCTAAACGTTAAGTGTCTTAGATGAATAGGTCCCGAAATTTCCAACCACTGAAACAATTTCTTTGACCAAGGGACACTCCAGGTAGTAATTTCGCTGCATCCTAATTTGATGTAGAGTCAAAATGAACAAGCAGCAGAGGAGACTGGAGGCAAGTACCAGTTAATTGTTAATTTAAGAAGAGCAAAGTTACCCCAAGTGACCACACCAAAATCAAAAAAAGCATGTTCATATGCAGTAGAAATTATCCTAACCTAGATCAGTTACATTTTGTGATGGGAAGTAATTTTGGATGATATAAAGGTTTGGATACCATAAATTAATAAAAATAGATGTTTCAAGTAGCATAAGGACTGATTAAAGACATACAAGGATCGCAGAGAAGAGAAATACCAGCTTTTCAATAATAAATAAAAACTAATGAGACAAGCCAAGGCAGAGTCTGAGAAACAACTTCCTAGAGGTATGAAAAGTACTATTATATTTATTTTTATGGATTTCAAAAGCAAGAAAACTGCCAGGGAGAATTAAGGGCAAAAAGGGGATAAAGATGCAACAGATAGGCCCCTGAGACTTAAGGCCATGGAAGAACAGCTGAGTGTAAATAATTACACTGAGCTCAGTAAGTTCCCACTTTGCAGCTTTGCCTTAAAATAGGTGGGAGCCAGAGGAACTGTCAGAAATGAGAGAGGCAGAGGATGAGGCTTTACAACACTGTTAAAATTCACAGAGAGATCACCTGGAATAGGTGTTATTCAAAGAGTAATTCTGACACGGAGTGACAAGTATCTTGGCCTTTTTTTTTCGTGCCAGCTCAAGATAAGCTTCACATGCTACTCTACCCAGCTGCTTTTAGCTCTTTAAAACCAGCATAACATTTCTGCACTGACAACTACAGAGCACGACTGACTTCAGCTGGAAACAAATGGAAGGTGACAGAGGCAAAGACAACACTCAGAAGCAGTTTAGAGGAGAAAAGGAAACAGACTCCTGAAATTTTGGTATTTAATTGTGATTAATTTGAATCAGGATTAATAGACATTTATTGACTGAGTACAGTGAAAACCTGCTAGCATGGCCTCTATTGAATTCAGTCCTACCTCAAATTAAGAAAAGAAAACCTATCTGAAGTAGCCAAGTCTGTTCTTCAGGGTGACTTTGCCGTAAACAGCATGTTTTAATTTCTGGAAAGCTTTTTGCAAAGTCCTTCACCAAAGACACTTACAAAGGCTAAGCAAGCCCAGGATGAAAGGAAAGGGTCTTTGGGTGCATTAATAGTATTAAAAATCAAGACACAGGAGCTGGGAATAAATGGGCAGTTTCACACCGATGGGGAGCTGACAGGATGGTTCCAAAGGCACCAGGGTTGGTCAACATGTCCACGATACGAAGAGAGTAGATGAGGCAACAAGGTGTGCAGATGATTCAGATTTTTTCAGTGTTGTACAAATAAGTTAATTGCCCAGGGCAGCAGGAAGCCTCCTGATATGAAGTGACTACGGATAAAGTGCATGTATCAGTTTATCAAAGTTGAGAAATGCCTCCAAAACCAAGATAAGAACACAAGATAATGACAACACTCTCAGGCACATGATGTTATCCTTGGGGTGTCCTGTGCAGGGACAGGAGTTGGCCTTGATGATCCTGATGGGTCCCTTCCAATTCAACATATCCTATAATTCTGTGAAGAAAGCTCAGAAACACGGAATGCTCTCTGCACAAGGACAGAAACAGCTGTGGACTTCCAGCTTGGACAAGACTGACAGAGTGGACACACTGAGACTGCACGTAACATTAAGCAGAAAACAAGATTTTTTTTTTTTTTTTAGCACTTCTCACATGTGGAGAATTAAAGCACTGCAAATAAAATCACCAGTGCACCCGAAACCAAAAAAATTTACCTTTTGATATAACACATAGCAGCATGAAACTTCTTTCTAGAAGAGTTTGTGCGGATAAAATAAATAAATAAATAATACTTGTTCCCAAAACTGAGATGCAAATATTTGAAGGGGGGAAAAAAAAAAGTAGATGGATGGAAATTAATAAGCAAACCAAACTAAACCAACGAAACTTGCAGCTACTATTTGTGTGCGTGGAATATCTTCAGTATCATGTTTGTGGATGGCAGCAGAGCTGCAGGTAAAGCCAGAGCTCGTGTGCCCCATCTGACACACCGACCACAGGGCTCTGGGCTTGCTGGGCCACAACAGCTCTGGTCTGACCAGTCGGACAGTGCTGCCAGCTCTGTTTGCTCAATAAAGCCTCAGCCACACAAATCACCCCTGATAGCAGGATTTTAACAGGGTCAACTCAGCAAAACAAAATAAAGTTCAAATCACTTGCTGATTACTGCCTACTTTGAAGTATTAACCTTAATTATCTTTCAAAGTCAGCACTTGAAAAAGGTTTTGTAAGTTTAGGTAAGTGTGTTTTGAATGTTTTATTCTTTGAAAAAGCTAGTCTTGAGATGCCATGATAGTTTTATTAACAAACTAAAACCCATGAAGATTTTACCAAGCTAACAGCTTTTCTGCCTATATTTTGTATGTAACACGAAGTAAGGACAAATCTCTAAGGTTTTTCTTACTTGCACATCACCTACACAGTGAATCTACAAGCAGAAGAAATGCAGAGCAGGGGAACTTAACATGCAAAATTTTTTTTCCATGGTGAGATGAGTTATCCTAAATATCCTAGAACTGAATAAAACACGGATTCGAGGTTGAACTGTGAACAAGAGGAGACTCACTTTCCAGCTGAAGGTCACACAGGGTATATGTCACACCTGGGAAGGCACACATAAATCTCATTATGTGGGAGAAAATGAAAATAAATTATTTTCCTATCAGGTTTTATTACAGCACCATTCTGATCTCCTGGAACAGGGTGCAACGTTATCCATCGTCACTGTAGCTTAAAAATTGCTAATTATACACCAGGAACTCCAAGCAGCTAAAGATAAAAAGAGAGAGGATGATATTCAGACGGCAAAGGACTAATGCAGCACAACTGAAAAACATGACAGACCAAATGCACACGAGAAAAACGTTTAAGGGACTTCTAAGGGAACAAAACCCGCCCAGGTCAGTGTGACAGGAAGGGTTTTACCACCTTAGCGGACACTTTCATCAGGAAACACAACAAGAGAGAGTTTAAAGGGCAGATGTAGAGGAGCAAAAATGGAGGGCTCAGCAAGTGTTTACAGGGAATTCACTTCCTTCCCAGTATAAGGGAAATGTGTGTGTGTGGGGGAAACTTTAGAAACTCCAAAACTGAGGGTGACAAAGTCTGGTTTCACAAGCTAAGAGGATGATGGATTGCACCCTCACTTCTCAAGATGTGTTCTGCAACTGCAGACTGACAGTTTCTGCACCACACACGTCCAGGGGCTCCACCTCCCTGTCACAGCAAACAAATTGTCACACCTGGCCAGCAACAGGTTGACAGTGACTTCTGCAGCAGCACCCTGAACTGACACCAGAAAGCCAAACCATGTTCTTCAATAAATGATGCAATAATGAACATGGAAATCTCGGTCCAGATCAGTATTTATGAATGTGAACTTAAATAAAAGGCTGACTTTAGAAATATAACACGCACATAATCAGGCTTAAGGATATCACAGGCACAGCACTCAAGTCTTGCTTGCTCTTTTCTTTTGACTTGGTAACACAGGCAGCCTATAAATCCTGAACATGTACTACACTGCAGGCTCTATACAGAAGTAGGTCAGTAGCCTCCAAAACAATTTTTAAAATATTTTTAGATATTTGTCTTTTTAATCTGTAGCTGAAGGATATTCTCACATACAGAATCAAAGCTGAACAGAGCTCATTATCCCTTCCTAGAGCTTGAGGACTCGAGGATAGAGCTCTCTTTGGTTTCATAATTAAAACCGAAAGATGAAGCCTTTCTTTCTGGAGTCTCAACTCCCAGCTCCAATTTCAAACCATTTACCTTGATGTTTATTAAAATCTCAACATGTCCAAAGTATAGAATTACTCAACACTCAGCAGCTGCTTGACCTCTCTCATTTAATCTCCTCCCCAGGTGAATACCCAAATTGAATTAAATGTTTACTAAATACATGACTCAGGGTGGAAACCCATGCCAGGTCCTAGCCTTGTGCTACAAGGGATGCTGCTGGTGACCAGCAAAGAAGGAATTTGGTTTTCTTTACGCCAACAGGCAGTTTTGTGGTAAGAAAAATAAAACTGTGCCACATTTATGGCCGAACAAGCAGAAGGAAAAGATACTTCTAAAGAAGCTTAACAGATTCTTTTGGAATGCATTTAACTACCACATTTCCACGCTTTGTTATTTTGACTTTCTATTAGCACTCTTCAGCATAGGAACGCCTACAACTTCAGTAGCAAACCTTCCAGAACGTACAGCACCTTTACTGAGCCTGCTCCTCTTACAGTGGCTCTGTCCAGGTCCAAGTCTTTTATACAGTTACTCACCCAACTAAACCTCAAGACCTCTGCTGCAGCTTTTCTGCTTTTCTTTTTACCTTGAAAATGAAGAAATACCAGCTCTATGAGCTTGTGATTCTTGAGTTAACCCGCCAATTTGCTTCACTTGATCTCCATCTACACCTTTAAACAGGAAACTTGAGAGATTATCTCAGCCATGCTTCCTTCCCACATGCAGAACCAACTCATGGAGAAGAAAGTAACCCAAAGAGTTGCTTTCACTGACAGTGTTCCCGTAACATGGTCATTTATGCAGCAAAATCTAAGACAGGAGAGCTTCCTTTTGGTTCAGTCACTTTGCTGCTTGCAGGATCACCTGTAGCTGCTGCATTCAAGAACAGCGGGGCCATGCCTTGAGCCACCCTTGCTGTGCCCCATCATGTGTCAGGAACATAAAATCTCCATGTGCTTCTGGCAGATCTCATAAGGTCAGACAGTGCTTTATCCAGGCCCACTGATATCAGGCCTCTTAAACTGTACCAAAATAACTTTTTTTTTTTTTTGCATTCTTCCTGTATTATTTTATGCACATTGCTGCCTTTTATTTCTTTACGTTATCAACAGAAATATGTTACTCCACTCTCACTTTTTCCCAGACTGGCACTTAGAGCCACAGATGTGCAAACGCTCACAGTTATCCCACCACACCCTTATCCATTTCCCAATTGCCATGAAAAACTAACCAGTAGATACATCAAAAATAGGCCAAAAATAATCTGATATTAGAGAAGCAGACCAAAATCCCAGACTACATTCATCTCCTCTGGCAGCCACCACTGAGTTATGTGCTGCCATGTATCAGGTCCTTTAATCTCTGCAGAGGCCAACAGCTATTCTCAAACAAAAACTGTGGTATTGCCCGATTTTATACCCTCACACCAAATCAAATAACTGCTCTGTCCTTTGGTTTTTGAGCATTTCACACTCATGAGCACAAAAGCCATGCTCATACAGCTGTTAGCCGAGTTAACATGCACAATATTCCTTTCCCCAAATCCAATTACAAGCTGGGCTGTACTCAAAGGGAGCTTTATTTGTAACATTGACAACAGTCATGGCAAAAAACCCAGAACAGAAAACACTACAAGAAGATAATACAGCAAAGTACATGGACTCGAACTGAATTAACTGAAAATGGATCACTGACTACAGAGATTTCAGGGGACAGCACTTCCCAGCCAAACATTATTAAGCATCCATTTGATACCCAGCACCCCAAAATCCTGTAAGAAAATTCACACCTCCAGCCAGAGACCTGCTGAGCAGTTCTGTGTTCCTGCTGCAGCACATTATCTATTGATTAAATTTAAATTAACACAGCAATGCCATTTACCTGACATTTAACTTTACAAGGAAGTTACATGCCACATGAATTTTGAAATAAGATTAGGAATATAATAAATCAAGCTATCAAGAAGTTCAATAAAATGAGGGCAAGAGGAAAAATCTTGAAATCGTTAGACAGAGGTGGAGATGCTAAAATGCTTATACTAGATGAGGAAAAACTAAATACACTGACAATCTTAATAAACAGACTTAATTCACACATTTTGGAGTCATTTGGAAGCATCCAGTATATCAGAGTATCTTTATAATCCAGATCTCAGCTCAGTCCTAGCTCTGTTACCAAAACTATCTAAACTGAATTAAAGGATTTCTCCATCTCAAAAGGGGGGAGGGTGGGAGAAAATTTATCCACCATTTTTCTAGTTATACTATTTATTGAACTCCTGGTCCTCTCACTGTCAAGCTGCTGGGTGCATGAGCAACTACAGGCACTGAGGAAAAACCAACTGCTTTCCAGAATTTCTTAAACCCTGGGGATTTTGGTACAGGGTGCTGGCTCACTGCGTCCCATGACCTTGCAAAGTGCAGAAACCCTCATCCTTTCAGTCTCCCTGTGCCTGGAAAACAAAATACTTAAATCTGAGGTAAAGCTGGTCATGAGCGTGAAAGAAACCAGGACAATTATATGTAAAGATGAACAAACACATCTGTATTATTTAAGTAACAGCTTCAGTCTTTGAACCACATTGGTAAGTTTGTCAAAATGGTGCAAGAAATAATAAACCACACTGAATTTCAGCTGCTTCCAGTCAGAGGAAGCAGTAATTTAATGCACAGGGAATAAGCAGACTCATGAACTGAGACACTAAATCCCCGTGTATCAACCAGCAATTTATCTCAGTATAAATCACTGCAGGAGAAACTCTGTGTTTAATGTATTATAAAGATACCCAAAGGAAAGGAATAACCCATAGAAAGGGATTTCAGCAGCATAAACTGGGCTGATGGAGCGGTCAGGCCTCTGCAGCAGTGACCACTGAGGAGATGGAAACACATCTGCCCTCCTCCCAGACTGTATCCAAGGAACCACCTCTGCAGAACCTGCCCACAGTCAGCAACCCCACAGGGCTGACCCTCAGCCCCTGCAAAGATGCTGGCAAAGCAAAACCTCACCTTATCAGGGAGAGAGACACGGAGCACACCTAAGGATCAAGAGACACAAGGATACACCAGGCAGGAGGGAGAGCTGCAGCCACACAGGGCCGTGCCAGTACCCAACCTTCAGGCTCCTCTCAGTGCAGGGATAAAACGCAGCAGGCCAGCCAAAAGCCAGTCTCCCAAGGGCACCAAGCAGGACTCTGTGCATCACACCCACCCCAGCCATAGTTTTATCAGTGCAGAAGAGAGCAGGGCTCACTGTGGTGCAATGAGCGAACCCCAGACTTCACCTCCAGCCCATCACCTCACAGCGACCGAAAAGTTGGACAGGAAACATATCTTAATCTGGTTCCTGTCCATGGTCCCAAGCAAAACCAGCCCAACAGTAATCTGCATTAAAATAAATGACCACCAGGTATCTGTCTCCTGCAGCCTTGGCAAATGTAAGAACACCCCCCACCTCAGAGGGCAACATTATCTCTGCCATCTGCAAAAGACATCAGGTACCAAAGCAAAAATACGGCTCCATTTGAAGCAGTGACTGACTAAGCATTTGCCAGATTATCCCACAATGCCTAAAACAGAGCAACAGACAGGGAGGTTTTAAACTTGCTAAATCCTCTGCTTTTTTCCTCATAAATTATGCTCCAGGACACGAGATGTTATAAATTGCCATTACCAGCAGTCACTTTTCAAGCTATAACTTTTGAATCTCGTGGAGAACGGGCAAGAAGAGATCTCACATACTTTAAACTAAAGCACACATCCGAGATAAGCCCACAAACCATTGCAGATCTGTACAAGTCTTCTCGCAGTTTTCTGAAGTATGTTTAAGAATAACAAGGCTGAGACTGAAGTGGGAGCCAAAGGAAAACCAAGCAACGCCACTTCAAGCTTTCCTTTCAAGACAAGCAGCAGGCACCGTAGTAAAAAGCACCCTGTGAGCTGAGAGATAAACACAGTGCAGAGCCCAGGTCTGGAGCAGGAATGCCATCCGAGGTAAGCAGCACCGAGGAGGCCCAGGGTTGCCCAAATGACACTCACATTTGTCTAACACGGGAAGACGTGGCTTCATCAAAATGCCATACAAACATGTCACTGCTGAGGAGCAGAACACAACTCCGCGGGCAAACACATCATCTGTTACAAGGGGCTGCACTAAAGAACAGCGTGGATACACTTCCCAGGCTGAATGAATAGCAGGAAAGCTTTACAAAGAAAACAGAGCTTTTAAGACTTGGGCTACCAGGGATATTTAACAGCACTTCACTTTTCATCCAGGCTTCATTTCCCCCTAAGAGTGCACGTGCAGGACTTGCCACTGCTCCTCTCTTCAGGCACAGCCTAATCCGGTATCAACTGGGGTTTAAGTCAGAAGCTGCTGCTCTGTAAGGAAGCCCAGAACTGAACCTAAAAATCCACATGGAATTAATATGGGAGGAATTTATCATTAAGGGATGAAGAGTGTTTGTCACAGGGAAAAAGTGACATAATACAGACATAATGGGTACCTTGATCACTCAAGGGAATTGCCATGTGGACATCCTTTCTACTTCTGTTAATCCTACAGACTAGAACACTCTGGGGAAAACCCCTGCTTTTTATACGTGGTTGGAAAGTACCTCTGGCATAGGAAATAATATTTTTATGTTAAAAATACAGAGAAACACTGTTCACCTAAATAGACCATAGGCTGGTCCGAAAGGACATCTTAATAAGCATCTTTTCTCTTAGGCTGGCCACACACAGATGGATCAGAAAGAGACAAAAGTACAGCCAAGGAAGTTAGAACAAAGTCAAAGTTAGAACAAAGTCAAAGATTAGAAGATGGTATGAAGAACTATTATACGCAAAGTGGTACAAAGATCTGAGAGCCACAAAGCCAACAAGAAAATTTTTAACTTAACAGAGAGTGGCATGGCACCAAAGTGTAAGTAATCACGAAATAATTACAAAGTAAATTACTTTAACAAATTGCCAAGTAAATATGCAAAGCTATCAATGCTGGAAATCTGCATGCTCACTGTAAACAAGATGTTAGAAATTACTGGCTTTTAATTAAATTTATTCCGTAAATTTAATAAAATTTTGCTCCAACAAAATCCCCACCTCTGCAAACACGGCCTTTGGCTGGAATTCTGGAGCACTGTTTAGCAGTATATACCATAACAAATTCAGTACCTTGGCCAAACCTAAGTCAAGTTGCTTTAAAGCAAATAGCACCATTTTCAACTTCACTAAACCCAGGAAGAGTTAAAAATCTCATGCCTCAGTGTCAGACCACCCAGTGTTACACAACGCCCTATTTTTGGGAAATGCTTGTAAAAAATCGCATCAGTATTAACACAGAGAAGGCAGCAAACAAGTCCTTAGGAATTCATTCTGATGGCAACAGACCAGAACTGATTTCCCCGGGTTTGCAGCAAGGTGAGGACACTCCAGCAGCCCATGGGGGATCCACTCAGGGCAACTCCCTCCCCATTGCCTGAACAAGATGAGCTTTTTACTCCAGAAATCTTCAACAACCAATGACCTGCTCCCCTCTAAAAAGTGTCAAATCACTCTGAAACAGGACCTACTAAAGTTCCCTTACAATGGGATGTATTGTATTAAGGATTTTTCCACGAGTGTATTCCAAAGCCGAACACAGGGAGATCAGAAATTCAGTGCTGGCCCAAGATGCGAATTCAGGGACGCAGGTAACGAACCATGATCCAGCCTCCTGCCCTGCACATCTCCAGCTAGGGGCATGCTGGCGATGTCCTGGGGACTGTGCCATGGGCACCATGCCAGGGAAACGCCACAGAGATGAGGATGGGGCAGGAACACGCACTGGGTGCACAACCTGAGCAGGCCAAGGGACAGAAATAACTTGTTCTCAAATATGCTTCCAATTTCCGCAGCAGCGCCAGAGTTTTGAGCTCCTCCAATGCAGGGGGAGTCCAGTGGTACTTGATATCCACATATGGACACATCGTTATTCCTATGGCAGACTACAAATCCATTTTCCAATCAACATGTCAAGAGCATAAGACTGCACCTTATGCTCAAATACTACATAAAAAAGCATATATTCCAAAACCCAGTGAAAACAGTACGGTTAAAATACAACACCCAAATATTTAGGCTGTTGCATAAGTTCAAACACAGACAGTAGATTAAACAGGGAATTCAGAGGCAGTTGTAGAGTCCTAGAGGCATATCTAGGTACATCAAAGCTGAATTACTTGCTATTTACTCATTTCAACTCCCGTGCTATGTAGTCTTGGCTTCATTCTGCATCTTGGAGCTGTTTGCTTTTTAACAGTTCAAATGAAGTAGGGTTGATTCATCCAGAGTAGGAAGAGAGCCCACAGTCAGACTGCACACTCAGAGACCTGCTGGGTACCGACAGCCATTCCATGGCAAGTCCCACTGTTTGATGGATAAACCCCTCAGTTTCAGGAGTTGTGAATTCACACGGAATTGTTGGCTTTCGTTTTCAGAAAGATTCTAGGAGTGGTTGGTTTGGGCTTTTTTACAAGGCAAAGCTGAAAATTGAACTGTATCATGAAGAACAAAAAGGAACGAGAAATAAAGAAAAAACACATTTTATTTTGAGTGCTTGACGAGCCAATTTGATGTCAGTTTGATGAAATGGTAATTTTTCATTTTAAAACGAGTGCTCGTACACGAAGTGTTAGGAGATTCTGCAGCTGTTTTTCCTATTATTCTCCTTGAGATTCAGAATTCAGTTCCCTGCTAAGTTTGCCTCTATAGCTCTTTGGAATCCAACAGCATGTGGGTCACGAGCTCTCTCTTGCATACGCTGTGGCCAAGGGTGTTCCAGAGGCGGCTGCCATGTGGCTCAGCAGGGAACACCGAGCCCCAGGAGCCGGTGTGGGAGTCCTCTCTGGGGCTGTTGTGGCTCTGACAGGGGGAAATCTGGCAACACCAGGCTGGCAGGAGGAAACCTTTCTAAACAACTGCAGCACACAAACAACTAATGGAGACGTGAAGGACCTAATTTTTGGAGATAGCAGTGGCGACCTGGTCACTGACAACCTTTACTGATGGCCGGTAGCTCAGAGAGGGATTTCTGTTTGTTTGGCATGTACCAAGGCACACCTTTGTTCCAGACATCTGGAGCTCCACGTGAAAGCTGTTTTCCAGGCACACTGGGAGAGGTAACCCAGAAAACAGTCGCTGAGCAAGAGGCTCCCAATGCAGCACAACCAAGAACGTGCCGGAATTGCTGCCGTAAGGATTTCGGTTTGAAGTTGTGAACTCCTTGGAAGCTGCTGGATGCTGAAGGGTTAGACTGCCCGACCCCTGCTCCCCTGGCCCCTCCTCTGCTTTCATGTTCTGTCACACCCAGGTGCAGAGAATTTCTCTCCCCTCCCTGGCAGGCTGCCCCCACCTTTCACACAGCCATTCCCATTCCCATCCCTCTGGATGCCGTGTACACAGGTGCAAATCCCAGCTCCTCCCTCAGCAGGCTGCAGCACAGAGATGAGCACAATGGGAATGTCAACACTCCCTGCTTTCTCACAAGTATTCAGAGCACAAAGGCACAATTCTGACTAAGAGAACCCTGTAAATTGAACGCTTTTTTAAAACTAGGTTCTTATAGCAATATTATTATAAAAGCAGAAAGTGGAAAAAGTAAATATTCAGCATTTGTTTAACATTAAAGGGCTATCCACAAAAGTAGAAAAATTCCATTATTTTCAATGGGAAACTTGATTAAAGGAATTTAATCCTTAGAAGAAATAATTTCTAATGATTTCCAATAATTATGTTTTAAAGTCCTAAAACTGTTGGTCTGTTTTAATGGGCGAGAGACTTTCAAAACTCTGATTTATGGCCTTTAATGAACGTTACTAAGTGGAAAGATTACCCTGTCATAAAAACAAATACTAACACCGATGCTGAAAAATACCCATACCTCTAAGGTTAAAAATATAAGTTGTGTGGCACCAGCAAGGCCCAGGAGCCCTGTGCAAAACTGGAGAACAGACTGCAGCGATTTCCAGGTCCAAATGTTGGATTTGGGGGGTTACCTCCTTCTTAATACCAGTCATTTTAATCTCTATTTATAAATTCAATAGGCAACCACAGAAGAGTAAAAATCCTCGCAGAAATGCCAGCAGTCATTCCTGAGGCAGAGCACACTTGAACATGGGGATGTACTTCAGAGGGAGGGAAGATCTCTCTCCACCACTGCCAAAGACTTTCCAATACAGAGACGGAGAAGAAATGAAATGAAATGCAGACATTTCTTTTACTATGCATTTAAGGCCTCCTGGTCTTTCCAAGTTAAGTGGAGTTTAATATTTTCCCTGGACTGCCAAGTAACTCGTGTGAGAAAACCACATGCACTTCAACATAACAAGCTGCCTCTGCTCGAGATCTCTGCTCCAAGAAAGAATTACACACCTCACCCACGGGCAGGGTGGTCTGTCACATTAATGCTGAAACCTTTTTGGCAGGGCAGAGAGCATGGACGAGTGCCTGGCTCACAGATAAAAATAAAAATAAGGAAAAAATTCTGCAGCACTTCCAGCACTTCATAGCCCAAAGCTAAAAACATCAAAAAACTCCTCCCCCCAAAAAAAAAGAAAACCAAAACCAAGACTTCTCATCTTCTCTGTCTGCAAATCCCCCCCTCGCTAAAAATCTCAGAAATGAAACATCTTTGCTAAGCTACATAAACCTGAATGCTGAACTCAAGATATTATTTGTGACTGTGAAGAGAATATAGAAAGCTCTGAAAAAGGAAAAAAAAATAAAACTCCAACTGTGGAAAATATCCCAAAGTGCTGCATGGTGGGATCCTGGCTCAGCTGCCTCAGCCTGGGAGAAACCCTCCACTGGGAAGCTCCCTTTGGTGTTCTTTGGGGCTCCTCGGGGCTGTTTGGGGGTGCAGAGCCCCTGTGCAGGAGCTGGAGGTTCTTTGGGTGCTCTCCCTGCCGCACTGGGACAACATGACTCCAGAGGGCAAAGGCACGAGGTTGGAGCTCTCCCCCACATCCCAACAAATCCCTCTGCAGGCCAGGGCTCTCCCAGACACCTGGGGCTCCTCTGCCTGCTCAGCACAGAGGTGTTCAAGTTCAGAAATCTACTCCTCCCTCTGAGATAACGAATCCTGGACACTACTCGGCTTTAGTGCATGCAGATATTTCTACACAAATCTATGTAGACATTAGTAAGTAACTCTGCTTGTAGTTAGAGGATACCTACAGAAGGAGTGGGAACCAAACACTGCTACTCTCCCTAAGATATGGAGTCCATGTTAATACGTTTTGTATTATCTTTCAGCTTAATCAGTTGGAAGTCCAGAGATGTGAGGAGAAAACAGACCAAAATAACAGTAGAAAGGCTATGGGACTGACCACAGGATGATCTATATCATCCAGGTTCACGGTTATAGGCACTATAGAAAGCTAATTTCAACTTGTGTTCTGAGATTTGAGCTTTGGAGAAATTCTTCAATAGGGATAGACTCACAGTGGGTGTAATCTTTCCTCCAGTACATGTCAGGAAAAAGTTTTTCCCCCAGAGGGTGTTTGGGCACTCAACAGGCTCTTCAGGGCACTGGTCAAACCACCTGTTTGAGCTCAAGGAGCGTTTGGACAACACTCTGAGGCACAGGGTGGGATTGTTGGGGTGTCCTGGGCAGGGCCAGGAGTTGGACTGGATGATCCCGATAAGTCCCTTCCAATTCAGCATATTCTGTGATTCTATGATTCTACTTAACTACTTTTCTTCAAGAAAAAGAAAAATCTTGCTTTCTTAAAGATAAAATTAACACAAAACCTATCTATTAACCCTAACTGATAACATGATTGAGGATACCAGGGGCTTAGATCCAGGCTGCTTCAGAAGAGCAATTGCTGTTTACAGACTCTCTCTAATAAGCTGTGTAATTTGGATTTAAGTTTGTTTCAGCCAAAGTGTGGTTGTTTGTATGCCTGTATCCCACCACAGAAACTGGGTAAACTCACCCAGTCCTCCACAGCAAACAACTGCAGCTCCTGTTCATCCCCCACGTGGCACGAGAGCAAGAGCGCTGCCGTAAAAAAGGCTGGTGAGAGTTACTGCAGAGAGTTCCCACTGCTTCCAGTTCCTGTCCCCACATTGCTCAGGGAAGGGCAGACATGGATGATGGGAGAAAGCTGGAAACCAGGGCCTTGTGTAAGAGCAAAGTAAAATGTTGTGGCCTGGCTGAGTAACTGCAGCTACAAGAATTCAACAGGCATCTCACATTCACTGGTCAAACAGCAGAGGGTTTGTGTTAAGATCAGAACATCTATCCCAAGTTCTGGGGAATGATCAAAGGAAAACAGCAAGGGGAAGGAGGAGGTGAGATCATTTTAAAGCCCACAGAAGGAGGGAACACTCCCTAATGCTTCTGCTCTGTGAGCTGCAGCTCTGCTAAGCACTCCTCCTCTGCTGGCTCCTGGTGCCCAACCTCTCGCCATTTTTGCCCTGAACACCCTCATTTCCGTCTCCTGCCAGGAATTTAGAGGCATGCAAAAATTCACGGCATTACCTGAACGATGAGAAAATTCCTGCCAGCAAACCGGATCTTTTTACTCTGCTACACCCCCAGGCAGGCAAATCAGAACCTCTGAGCATCTTCCACTCCTTTCCATCTCTTCACTTAGACTCAACACTTACTTCTTGCATTTTTCAGTCATAAGCATATCAAATTACATATTCTGATGCGTCATTCACAAGTGCTGATGGGAGGAAGGAGAAGCAGGCAATTGCTTCATGGGACCAAGAGGTCTCTTACACCATTTGGCTCAGAGGGCAAAGAACCCCAAATACAGCTCTGCAGCACGAGAGAACCGGCTGGGGAAGCAGGGCCTCAACCTGATGTGGAAGAGGAGTCATTTGTTTCCCCAGCTGTCCAATGCACACACCACTCCCTTGGAGCACATCAGAAATTTCCAGATTAAAAAAACTGTGCCTGTCTGCACTCGAGACTTAGCATTGATAATAACAGATATTTTTATCCATTACATGGAAAAGACAAACAGGAAAAAAAAACAACTGCTCTTTAGTTCCCATCACCGTTGTGGTGTTCTCTGACATGAGTACCCTTCTGTTTAATTGTCTTTGTTCCTCTGTATTCCATTATAAAAATGCAATTACACTTTTGCAAGCATAGATGGTTCTTCCTTGGCACTTCTACAAGTAGGGGAAATACACAGAATATTTTAATTAATCACATTCTTTTTACAGTTAAGACAAGAAAACACATTCTACCCTACTTCATAGAACTTCCAGAATTCCCTAAAATGCCCTCCAACATTTCAGCAGTCAATTTTTTTTCAGTCTTCTTGGCCCGTATTGATCAAATAAAAGCTGTGTTTTCCATTCTAAAATATGTTCCAACACAATTATTCAATTCTTATTATAAATCCTGATTTTTATATATATGCTATTATGATCATTGCACATACTATTAATATTATATTCATATATTCTAATACAATTATGAGACAGCATTATAGAGGTTATAATTTCCTTCCTCCCAGTCTTATTATAAGAGTTATAAGCATCTCCTGGAAATCTCCACAATTTGTAAAATCCTAATGAGCACTGAAATTTCCTCAAATGCTCCAGGAAATAAGCAGTCCAAGCCAGTACTAGACAAAACTTCAGCAGAAAAAACACAGTAAAACTTCCTTCATATATATTTCCTACTCACTCTGGTCAAACCTCAACATTAAGAAGGGGTCAGAAGAGAAATTTGTACAAGCTTTGTTGTAATTTTACCACCATTTCTAACAGGAGCCCTTCTGTGCCACACAGATATTCTCATCCATGCAAACTCAGTGCTTGTTGTTCAGTTCAACTCTTGGATATTCTACATTTAACTTTTTCTGGCAGGGAGCCTCTGACATGGCCAAAAGCTACGAAAATCAGCAGAGAGATCCAAAGCCAACAAGCAGGTGTGTGTCTCAGCTGCTGTGCTGTAAACACACACAGCTCACAGCTGGTTTTGTGTAGACTGTACTTGGGGCATCTCTTCCCA
The DNA here is from genome assembly GCA_035584735.1 of Pseudotriccus pelzelni. Classification (NCBI taxonomy): domain Eukaryota; kingdom Metazoa; phylum Chordata; class Aves; order Passeriformes; family Tyrannidae; genus Pseudotriccus; species Pseudotriccus pelzelni. The sequence continues at coordinate 3,916,214 of JAWMRA010000028.1, read as the reverse complement.
GTGCTCCCCATCCTCCAGCAGACTGAGAAACATTTCAGCTGCTTCTCCACACGCTCCTGCGATGTTGCACTTCTACCACTCTGCTGCCCTGAAGACTCAGTTCAAAGTCTTGCACTAATATTTCATTTTTCTAATTTTTATTTTTCTTTTTTTTCTTATTTTTATTATATTACTATTTTTATTTTTTGGCTTATTTTTATTTCCTTATTTTTCGTTTTTCTATTCTTCTATTTCTGTTGAGAGCTCTGCAAAAATGCATGACCACATGAACTTCCTCAGTGAAAACAGGCCACAGAATCTGCCTATTTTTACCAATATTGATGCACTGAAGACAATCAATTCATTGTATTTACAGCAGTATAAAAGCATTCTGGCCTTCCCCAAGTATATGAGTGCAAAGGGATGGAGTATCACCACCTAACCAAAACAGGGATACAGCAGGAGAGGTTCTGCACTCACTCAGTTCTCAACATATTTCACAGCATCTAATTTTAGCAAAGAAAACAGATACAGCCCTTCTCCTCCTGTGTGAATACTGGTTTTAAAAACCATTCCCTCTTTTTTTACGCTTCTAAGAAAACCTCTTCAGATTTAGTTCATGTAATTTCTAAAAATAGGGCAATTGTAACTTTCTGCAATAGAAACAATAATAAAATGATTCTGCAGAGACATGAATTATTTGCTCTGCCTAAAATTCCTCCACAAAGGCTAAGAATATTGTGTTCCTGGTTCACCAGAGGAAATGACAATAAAATATTCTGAAATCATCTGAAATCAGTTATGAGAACAGTTTGCTGAAGCCCCTGTGAAGACAGAAGACAAGAAGATGAAATAAATCAGAAGCAACGAAGCCTCCCTTTTTAAAACACGGCTTATGAAATAACAACAATAGCGTCTATCCAAATTCCAGGCTTGGGGACATAAGTAGGAATAAACTCAAGTTGTTTAAAGTTGGCCTCTGGCAGTGGCAAGTGTCGGTTCAGGGCTGCTGAGAACCCTCAACGCTCATTTATGTCAACAGGCATTAGCAGTTCTTAGGGCAGGATTTAGTGCTTTCACTTCTGGCCTCTGCCAGCCAAACATCAAGTGCAGAGTGTTGGAGACGGGATGCTTGGGACACCTTCAGAAATAACACACTCATCTGCGCGACGGAACAGGGCAGCTCTGATACACAAAACTATAGAGCTCGGGTCTTTTAAAAAATAAAATAAAATATAAACCTCTCTCTGATGTAGAAATTTGGGGCTGCGCCCTGTCCTGCCCCAGCTCTGCCAGCGTTGGTCGAAAGCAGTAGGTGAAAAATCTCCACACCATAAGGCCCAACTGAACACATTTCCCTAAGGGGAGAGGAAATACAAAAGCTAAAAAAGAACTGGGTGGGGTTTCCCAGCTTAAAATGCAGTTGTTTCACAGAGCCTGATGCTCTAAGTGCTGGTCTGAACTTCAGACTATTTCTAAACTACGTGTCTGGGGCCTGAGACCTTGCCTGTATCACCACTACCAAATTTCTTGGCATAACAGAGATCAAAGTGCTTTATAACATCTGCTTATGCTCTCTTTGTGCTCCAATGATTTAAAGGTGGCAGTCTGAATCACTCTCAGAAACTCCCTGGAGTGTACAGCTTAGCACAACTTTAGAGTCCATGTAAGTAAGAAAAAAACCCTTAAAAAAAAAAGAATCTAGTCTGAAGAATCTGTAAAAGTAAAAAAAACCCAAACAATTCAGAAATTATATATATATATATATATACACAACAATCCAATCAACCCTTTGCTGAAGATCTAAGGGAAGAAATGGATTTTAATCATGCAAGGGAAAAGAAATCTCTTTTTATGATGGAAAACACAACTCTAGAGTCAACTAAAAAGTGTGAAATCAAATGTCAGTCAAGCAAAAGAGAATGCAGTGCAATGACTTCATTCCTTCTCGTTTCATAAAGAAAATGTAAATATAGAGCATTTAATGTCTCAATAGAGAAATGTTCTTTTTATTCAAATGTTAAGCAGGGATTAAAGATACAATAGGTTATAACTCAATCCTTGGTTATGTTTGGTTTTCTTCAAGCATCACGGGATATTTTGGCATGAGTGGGTTTTTTTTCTTGGTTACCTTCCCAAAATCAAATTCCTTTAATTATACACTTTTTTTTTTTTTTGGTCCTTCAAAATAAATTCAGTTTATTACCGTCTTTTTAATGCTACTTGAAGCACAGCTGAAACACACACAGAGATGGCGAAAATTGCAGCTTTGAATTGCCAAATGACACGTTCACACAAGACCTGATGGGGACAGGGGCCACACACTCCAAGTCCCAATATTAAGACTGATGTCTCAGTCTGATAAGACTTCTCCTGGCTTACTTGTCTTTAAGCTTGTACCTCAGAAGCAAAGTTACAGCCAATCACACATAGCATGAGGTGATTCTGGAACACCCAGAGCATCCAAGCAGGATTTAATGCCCACTCATACTGGTCTTCTGGCTGGTCCCTCCACAGCCTGGCCATGTCCCCAGCTTCCCTGGCCTAACACCAGGGCAGGACACACAGCTGTGCCAGTCAAACCCTCCTGGCCTCCAAGGGCAAACCCTGGCTCCCCCAGGCCTTGGTCACAGCCTGGTAACGGGAGGAATGGAGTGTCTGCACTTGCTTCTGTGTAGATGTGCTTTTATTCCACAGCCTCTTCCATAACCCATTAAAGGGGCTCCTGGAAAAACTCTTCCCGCTGAGATATTGTCAAAATCTGGAAATGGAACTGCACCTCACACTCCTGCCTTGTGGTTTCAATGGGAAATGTAGGTTAGAGAGAGGTTTTAGATTAGAGATGGCAATTCAGAGCAGACCAACACCCAGCTAAGTATGTTCTCCTCAGACAAATCTAGATCTGTTCACTGGCAGGACACACCGTGAGTTCACACCGAAACCTCGCTGCTGTCAAGAACCGCATCCTCCCAAAAACTGCATCCTCCCAAAAATGCCATCACTCAGGTACACAAGAGAAGGTCAGGACCTTCAATGTCATCTATCAAACAGATGTCAGCATCTTCTCCTCTGAATGGAGGCTCTTAGGAGCACCAAAAGGTGTTCTTCAGATGGGGGTGTTTATCAGACACCCAGGATCCCCCAGGCAGTTCCTCTTTGAGTCCCATATCCCCAACACCACTAAGGAAGCACAGCAGGATGTTCTGAGTGTGACAGCACCTACACTGGGGAGGCAGAGAGGTTCTCTGAGAAAGCTGAAGCCCCTCTTTGATGAGCCCATGGGCAGAGCTGTGGCAGGCAGGAGAGAGACAGGCCAGCAGCCAGCATGAAGTCCCAGCCTGGTGCATCCCCACAGCTGCCTGCAAAAATATCTTCTGTGACTACCATTCTCCGGCACTTCACTTATTGTGGTGGCTAAAATCAAATAAATCTCCTGTAAGATCCTAGCAAAGGACTGGAGCTGCTTAGCAGAGCAGGCTGCTGCTTGCTGGCTCCATAATCCCACTGCAGCAGTTGCAGATGCTTTTCTCCAAAAATAAATCCTTACCACGCTAACAGTGAAAATAATCAACAGCAAATTGGTGTCCCAGTTGAACCGTTGTGAACACACAATTTTGTGAGCAGAAGTCAGGTGGTTCTCAAGAGTTAAATGACTTGATTATTTCACTCTATAGAGTGAAAGACAGGAGACAGCAAAAGAACACTGGAATATTTAGTTAACCTAAATAAAGCCTCAGTAAGGAGCTGGAAAATCCATATATCCCAAAATGTGTATGAAGCAAACAAGAAATAGATCACAGCAGTTCTCTGAATGCAGTTCTATCAGTCATAGGAGGAAAAACAAAGCTCCATCTGCCTCAGTAATGTCTCCTCGAGTGGCCAGGAGCACTTGCCTCCAGTTTTGTCCTGCAAGGGAGAAAAATATGAAACTTTCTTGTCTCTATGCTAAAGGTTAGCTCTAAACTACTGTGATTAATATCCCCTGGCAAACAGAGCAGAACTACCAAGCAAACATTTAGAAGGTAATAAATAGGCACGAAAACCTAGGAATAGTTGAACAGCATCTGACCTATTACGTCACCTATCAAAGACAGGCAACTAAATATCCAGAGAGGAAAGGAAGGTCAGCTTAGACATATTTCAGGTGTTGAAAACCCAGAGTAATCCTTTGGCTGCAAGCACACTCCTAACACGCTGTTCTAGGTACACTAACGTAAACAATCTTCAGCTTTACTTGCCAAGGTTTGTGAAATGCTGGAAATTATAGACAAAGTTCACAGCAAAAGAGATAAGGGACAATACACAGCATTTTGAAGACAATAATTTTATTTCAGATGAAAGAGAACTTTTTTTTTTTTGCAAAACAAGCTATAAACTTCAATAAAAGTGATGCCTCAATTCACAGAAGGTTGTTAGAGAGAACTAGTCTGCCCATATGATGAATTGTTCTGCAGCTCTCTCGATCTCAACCAGTTGGACCCGTGCAGCCAAAAGCCCCGGGCACCTCCAGCAGCAACGGCACCAGATGAGGAACAAGCACACACTCCATCAGTCATCTCAACAGTGCACATGTCCCACCTCCTGTCCAGCACCCCCTACACTGGAATCCAGAGCACAGAATCTCTGCCTCACACCATCTTTTCGCCTTTAAGTTCAGTAAATACAAACACAGCTGAGCTCTAAGGGATCTCAGCATGCACGGGCTCACCCATCTGCTGGGAGTTTGTCTGCGGAATGCTCTAAGGCTCTTTGCACCGGGCAGTTTTTAGCCAAGGGGTGCTAAAATGTATGTAATTTCTCCTGTGACTGGTGTTTGGCTCCCACGACCCTGGTCCTTCTCAGTGCCTGACTGGCCAGGTAACACTGGCAGAGGGGGAACACACTCAGCTCGTGTCCCAGTGATGGCTGCTACGACAGATCACCTCTAGCTGGGTATTTTGCACCTGGGCTAAATTCAAAAGGAATGTGCAGAGCAGAATGGCTGCTACCAAGAGAGTTTCTGCATTTTTGGCAGAAATCTTCAAACCTGCCTTTCTGCGTATGTGACAGAGTTTCCTAACTAGGCCACTCATTTTAATATGTTTTCACACAACTAACACTAACCAGAAATTATGTAAAGCTCAGCTCTTCTGAATGCATGTAACATCAAAAAATGTGTCAGGTATCTCAACAACAATCTGTTAGGAATAGCACAATCTATATATAGTTTAATATCTCCTGAGCTCAGATGCATATTAGCAGCCTGTTTTAGCTGTAACTACCACAGGAGCTATCATACTGTCATCAAAGTTTGCCCACTCTTTACATATTCAGAATTGTATGTTTTCTGATCTGATGTTCAGGGAGCACTGGATTTTACACACAGTGTCCACTTCATCACATGGAACAATTAATGCAAGCTGCTGTGGTATTCCCTATCACTCTAAAGAGCAAAACGTTACACTCTTAGAAATTAATACTGACTTGACTTGGAATGTTTTCACAAGGCATCACTGAATAAATCTTGGAGCTGATTTACTGAGACATCCCTTCCACACAGCTCCTATCAAAAACAAGCAAAACATAAGCCTGCTTTGGTCCACACTGTTTATATTAATTTCCAGTTTGCATCACAAAAATAGATGATCTGTAATCATGGCCTGTCAGCTTGGTTCAACAAAATGAACACTTCTTTTAGCTTGTGTATACCTCCACCCTCTCTGTATATTGGTTTAATAAAACAGTAGTTAATCTAAATAAGAATGTTAGCCTTCTGTCTCAAAATAATACACCCAAGTCTCAGGAATGCCTTATTTTAGAATCTATAAGGATGATGAATGACTCAAATATTTACAAGTTTCAAAATAAATTCAACTGGAAGGGAAAAAAAAAAGAAAAAAACTTTGTCTGATCCTGCTCACACAGCCACAGTCTGTGTTTTCGTAGACACACTTTCTGTCCACCCAAAGCCTCCCTCCCCTCAGCACTGTCATTTCCTGCACTCTGAGACAGAAGATGAATGTTTAGAGCAGAGCATGACTGTGTCTGAGCTTCATCTGTGGTCCAGCTGCAAGAGCATCTCCACTGCTCCTCCCTCTCCCAGGGGAGAAGTCTCTAATTGACGGGTAGAGCTTTGCAGAAAGGTGTGGGATTAAAAACCTCCAAAGACCCTCCAAAATTTATGATCTCCATGTATGTTCTCTCTTATTAAGGGATAAAAAGGGAAAGGTGTGACAGCTCTGCCCAATCTCAGGAATTGTCTTACAGAAAAATACATGAAAAGGGAATCAAGCTTTTACCTGTTTGTTATGCTTTGATATTTAATTCATAGTTGAAAGAACTCTTCCTCTGAACTTTATGAAACATAAAGATGAAAACAAATATCCACATTTTCACCCCCTCTCACTGAACAGGCACCACAGTCACGTCCCTCCTGCAAAACTCAGCAGTAAAACAGCAAAGCAAAAGGAAAATGTTTCCTTTCAGGTCAGTATTTACCTTTCCATACAAAACAGCAGAATAACCTTCCCAAACAACTGGTACCAATCAAATAACCTTCCAAAACAACTGGCACCACCCAAGTCTCCCATGTACCATCACAGGGTAGAAGAGAGGTGTTACAAGTCAGGGTGGATCTATAGAATTATTGTAAGAATCACAGGAGGAACAAATCCCAGTTAAAGCTTTCAATCAGTCCCCCAGAACTTGCAGCCACTAACAATCTCATAGAAGTGGATAATAAATTGAAGTAAAAACATTAATTTAAGAAAGCTCTCAGTTTTTTAACCTCTTCTGCCCAAACAGCACATTCCATAGTCAAGATATCCATCATCTACACATCATCTGCACTGAGAACAAAGGGTACCTCTGCTATCTCTGTATGTCCAGGAAGAATTGAAGTCCCTTCTCAAAAACCTCCCACGTTCTCAGCTTTGAACAAATGGCTTCCTACTAGCAGTTGTGCCTGTCACATGCTCTCTCTTCTCTTGCTGGCTTGGCATCCTTGCAAGTTTCCAGAGTCATGGGATGGGTGATATGGGAAAGGAGCCCTGGAGATGCAGTCAAACACCCTCCTCAAGCAAGAGCATCTGCAGTGTGGAGCTCAGGGTTATCCACAGCCAGATTTGGGGTACTGCCAAAATGGTCTCCAACACCTCTCTGGGCAGCCTCTTCCCATATTCTAAAACCCCTGTAGGTAAAAACATCTTTCTTTTGTATTTAAAGGTACTTTCTGGTGTTTCTATTTGTGTCCATTGCCTCTTGTCCTGTCACTGGGCACCACAGAGAGGAGCACGGCTCTGTCTTCTCTAAGTCCCCTTCCCTGGCTATTAATACACACTGGGAAGATCCCTGCACCGTCTCTGCTCCAGGCTGGACAATCCCAGCCCTCCCAGTCTCTCCCCATGTGTCAGATGCTCCAGTCCTTTAATCAACATCACAGCCCTTCGCCAGCCTCATTCACGTGTCTGTCGTACTGGGACCCCGGCACTGGACACAGCCCTCCAGATGTGTCCCACCCTGCTCAGCAGAAGGCAAGGCTCACCTCCCCGACCCACTGCTGATGCTCTACCTAACACAGCCCAGGACTCTGCTGATTTATGGTCACCTTGTCCCCCAGGATCCTCAGATCTTCGACTGCTCTCCCCATGGCCAGTCCCCAGCAGGTACAGGATCTGATCCCTCCCCAGGTTCGGGACGTTGCTGAGCTTCGTGAACACATCAGCCTGTTTCTCCAGGCTGGTGGGGTCCCTCTGAATGGCAGCAAAATCATCTGGTGTATCAACAACTTCTCTGAATTAAAATTCAACTTCTGAAGTTGAGACTAAAGCAAAGTGAGATGCACAAATTATGGGGACGTTCTGGTAAAGAAAAGTGAATCTGTAGTCTGCAGCTCAACATATTTCCCCTTCCACACTACCAGAATGTGTTTCACAGAAATGAAAGATTTCCTTAAGCTGAAATTCACTCATACAACCACTCATACACCACAGTGTAATCACCAGGATCACACTGTGCTGAGAAGTTTCCCTTCAGGTCTAGCTTCCATCTGGGATTTTTGTTTTACATTTTCCAGTTGTCTGTAGAAGGAGGCCCTGTTATAGACACAGAAGAACTACATCTAACAACACCCAGTTTTTCAACTAACAGACTTCTGCTTTGCAGGGAAAGAGGTTACTGGTGATCTAGATAACATTTATTTTATGACTGGTTGCAGTATGTTCTACGCAGAACACAGACTATCAGACAGTTCCTATTACCCGATTAACTACCCCATGAACTACCTACTCCTTCAAAAAACAGGCAACTTAGAATTTCACCCATCCAGTCTTGCTTTGCCCTCCCCCTCACTCCCTCTCTGTCGCTAGTATCTGCTAAAGCTGTCAAATATTCCCTTTCCTGATGCTTCCCAACTTCACAAACTCCTACTGCCTCTAATCTCCAGCCATTTCCCCTACATTGGCAGACATGCATTGCTGTACACGTAGAGACCTTACTTTTTAAGCTCTCAATTTCTGCATGGATGCCTTGCAGAAAAGCTTCCACATTTGCACCTGTTGGCTAAAGATCTCTACAATTCACAAGCTGGAAGTGTTTGTCCTTACACGACCACATTCCCAAAGCTGCAGCACAGCAACACTGCAGCTCAGCCTAAATTCAGGAATGGAGGCTGGGGCAGCCCAAATCCCACCACACAGCAGAGAATGTCCTATTTAATAAGCTACATAAAGAATTTCTTCTTTGGGCAATTCATAACAGGCAGCAGGATCACCAAATCACAGCGTTTCCAGCAACGCTGTATAACATGCAGCAGGAAAAAAACCAACCTGCTAGAATGCAGTTGACTTTTCAAAAACACCATTTCCTCCAAAGTTCCTTCTCTTATTTTCACTCTGTCTTGTGCAGTTGCATAAAATCTTTCTGTGAAACCGAATCTAACACCCCTTCCATCCGCCCGTTAATTAAGGAAAAACAGAAAATGTGGAAGGATTGCATTATGTTAAAGCAGAAAGTACCAGTTGTGTAAGAGCCTTTGGAGAATTTCCAACTCTATTGAAACTTCCCTCTTCGGAGGAAGGGGGGGAAAGGGGGGAAAGGGGTCAGGAAAGGCCTAAATTACCTTTCTGATTATGGAAAGGCTTTACACAATTCACATCACACATTGAAAAAAAAGCAACTAAAAAATCCTCAGAAGCTGAGCAAGGTTTCACAGGAGCCTGAAGCACTGTGAATTCATGAAAAATGAATTTAATCGTCAAAGCTGAGGCCAGGAAGAACTGTTCTACATAACAAAAAAGTTCTCAGCTACATTATTAAAATCATTGCTTAAAAGATCAATTTATTTCAAAGGGTTGACTCCCTGCATTAGAAGATATCAAAGCCACATGATCTAAAAGGATTCTTTACCCAGCACAGCACCCGCCTGCTGTAACTGCAACTGTTCTAAGTGCAATGCTTACAGTCATGTTATGTTTGTGTGGTTTTATTTTTATCTAAATGGAGACGTAAGATGGCTGCAAAGACAGAAAATGGCAGGGCTGATAATACTGACAAATGACTTGCCACTCAATAATAACACTCATATTTCTTTCAACTTTTGATATAAACCAGTGGATTCCATTTAGCCCCCATTCTGAGCTAAATACTGTAACCTGAGGCACACAAAATAAACTGTGCTACCCAACAGCTTTAATCAAAACACACTCTCCAAGGGTTCCAGAAGCCTGACACCAAACATGAAGGTAGGTCAGCAAGGGAGAAATCACTCCTGCCCTTCCCAGCAACAACTTCTCCCCAGGGAAGGAGCCCTATGGCACATCTACCACAGGTTCTTCACAGTGCCCATGTAAGAATGAGGATAATTAAGGACTGGAGCAGATTCCTGCTCCTGTTCTCAGAAAGCATCTAGAAAGCTTCTTTCCCTCCGCCCCTTCTATTCCTCAAGTTCTGCTGACAAGAGGTCACATCGTAAAAAAATAAATAAGCTTTAAAACTGAGCCACATTTAAACACTTACACCCAACTGGAGAAAGAAATGAAGGAACCACACAAGGAAAGAATCATTGCCCACCCTCCCTGACTAGACCGTATAAGACTAATACAGATATTTATCCTATGGATGCTGTGTATACGCAACGTACAGGACCAAGAAATGCAACTTGGATTTATAAAACCATACTGCCTCACAGTATCTACCATGTTTTCTGACTCTGCTTAAAAAAAAGACATCATTCAACACGATTTATGTCTCTCCAATATTCTCTCTCCTTTTAAAAGGACATCTTGCTACTAAGGCACTCTGTGATGTACTGCCCAGTTCCTTTAACATCCCACCACCTCTATTTGCCCCTGCTTGAAAGATGTAATTCTGAGAGTCTACTATTGGTGAAATACACCGATATAAATCTTTATGATGAGGTTTTGGACTTAAAAATAACAGAGGACCCCCTTTGGTGCTTTGCTAACTGTGCTATCCCTTCCCAGTAACCATGGGAAACCAGATAAAATCTGAACCCATTCATCAGAACAGAAAATACTCCTCCTGTCAGTTCGGGAGGTTGTGCTTGTAGTATCTAAGTCGGTGAACAGAAGGTCATTTCCCACTGTTACAATGTTGGATCACTTGTTATATCTGCCCACAGCAAGCCAAAAACAAGCGGAGAAGAAAAACAATCAGCCATCCAAAATAATAATGGTGATCATAAAAAAGAAGCCTCTTTCTCCTTCCATTTAGGGAACATCGAAACAGAATAACAAGTGTTTGCCATGACAAGTCCTGCTCTATATTCTAACAGGGAGTAACTATGAAACTGAAGTTTCCAATCCAATACAATATGCAATAATCTGTTTTTAAAATAGAGCAGGCATACACTCCAAATGACAGCTCTAGCTTGATAAATGTAGGCTTACTAATTTGGAGATGTGTGCACAAACCTGCTTACTTGGGTGATTCAATTTCCCCATAATCAGCTGCAAGTGAAAGAGGTTTCACAGAATATGGGTTTAGCTGCAATAGAACCCCTCGAGTCAGCGTGCACAGAGAAACCTGGGCATGGCAAGTGTGTTAAAATCTATTAATGTGCAAAGACATTTTCTCCTAAGTTGGTATTCAACATCAGCTCCTTCTCCCAATATTACCAGCTTGTTTCTCCTGGTTCTCTGGAAAGCTCCAATAAAGGCTGCCTTTATTTTCACATCTGCTATCAAAGTTTGCTAGTCATAATAACTGCAGTCATGCCCCAAAAGTAAGCAGGAAAGGGAAAAGTAAAGGCTCAATTTGCCACTACAAAGGGATACACAGCTTGGATAAGCTGCTACAGACAGTGCAGTACCTGCTGTCGTGACACACCATGGCCTGAGCTGGAAACCAAAATAAACAGTGGGACTGTAAAGATTTCCAGTTAAACACTCAGAGCTCAAATGCTGTAAGATCCATCCCTTCACTGCTCAGTGATGTTTTCTACAGGACTGGCTTTCAATACCCAGGTATTGAGCTTGTACATTCGGAAAGAGGAAAACCTTTTATCATCAGTCTTTAACTCAAAAGTGCTGATGTAACAACCATTCAAGGTTAGGCATAAATCTGGTTTTGAGAAAAGTGATAGTCTTTTTTCACTATTTCAACTGGAAATAACAAAACTTACAATTTGTGCAAGACTACACTTAGTTCAGGTAAACAATTTGCCTGGAATTAACCAGCAAGAGACCATTGCATAGCCGACTTTTTCCAAGTTTTCACACGGAAGTTGGAGACAAAAGGGCTTGTAGGTAACAAATCTTTCATAGTTTATAACAACTTTGTGAAAAAACTGGGAGACAGAGCAGGAGGAATTAGGTAGCAAGACCCAGCTGGGCAACAGGTTGTGTAATCCTTGTAATACTTGCGGATCCTTATAACAGTTTATAAGAGTTTATACTTGCACAATAATCTCCTGGATACCTGTTACACAGACCAAAAATGGCCAGGAAGGAAAAACGAGGCAAGGAAAATGACGGTGCTTGTTGCAATTGTGGGTGTCCCCAGTGGATGGGGAGGCAAACCCGCACCAGCCACAGCCAAGTGAAATGCTACAAAACCACCCCAAGGTAACAAGGCTGTTACTACACCCTGTGTTTCTTTCTCGCGTGTTGCCATTTGGCTCAAGATGTATGAAAACGCTTCAGTGAAGTAAAGGGGGGGGGGGGGGGAATCACTTGAAAACAGCATTTTCATTGACAGATGACATCCTACAGTAGCATCGTTCCTGCATGAGTACACCAGAGCTATGCAGTTAGAAAAACAAACAGTGCAGATCTGTAGTTTATACAAAGGGCTGAGCTTTCTAAGTGTTTAAGTGGGAAATTATCAAAACCCAGCAATTTTTTTTTTCCTCCAGAGGGAAGTATAAGCCTTATCTGCAGGCTCAGCAGTGTTTTCTCTGTATTTGCTGCTTGTCACAGTTACAAACATTCAGTAGGACCTGGCCCAGCCGTGGTAATTTAGTAGCAGATAAAGATCTATGAAGCCAGATGGTAGCTCATATTCTAACAGCTACAAATTGCTAAATTGGCACGGGAAAAATCAAGATATTTATCAATTCACTATGATTATTCCATGTCTCCCATTCCTTCTCTGCTTTTATCTTAACTGTTTAAGCCACCCTAGACAGACATTTTAGCACACAGTTGGTAATTTTCATAGCTCCAGCTGGGGCCAAGAGCAGCGATTAAGAAGGGGTGGCAGCAGCAAACAATCTGAACAGGAGCTGCTGCCCAGAGTACCTGCTTTGTGCTCAGTGGGGTATTTAACCACAGTCACCAACTTCAGTCTATAAATACAAACATCTTATCCATCATACATATTAATGACCTAAGAAAGTCTCTACTTCATTAACCTTTGTGTTTCTCCTACCCCCAAAATTTCAAAGTTCCAAGACGTTCATGTTTCCACACAAATATCGAAACTGATGTCGCCACCACCAACAACAAAACCTCCCATTGTTTCATCTGAGTCACTGCTTAGCTGAAAAACATATTTGCTGAAATTTGACCAAGTTTGATGACCTTTTCCAGCAATCAATAATCGAGGCAGAAGGAAAAGGTGGTTTGCTTGACCTTTCCAAAGTGTGTCAACCTTATTTGGCCGGGATAGCTTCTAAAAAGCTGTTCTAGTTACCAAGGCTCAGCCTTGTTGCCCAGACTGGACATGTCTGGGCAGTGTCTGCATTAGTCTCTTGAAATGCTCAACTGCACAGGACAAGCTCAGAGGAGGAAATGAATTCACACCAGGAGATCCTCCAGCTGATTAACTTCACCCTCAGTGGTGGATGTCAATCATGTTAATTGGAATCAATACACAGCAGTTAAGGGGGCACAGGGATAATCAGGCAGGGCAGGGACAGGCCCATCAGGTCTTAAAATAAGCTATCTGTTAACAACTTCCAGTGGCATGTGACAAACCTTCCCTGCAAAGGAATGCAAAGCATCTCTAAAATTCCAATTTAACACACAAATAAAGGTAATTTGGCAACACTTATCTTACAATCTAGCAATAAAGGAAACAGTCATTACAAATTAAATGAATGCTAAACTGATCAAAGTAGTAAAATGAGAAATTAGGCCTCCAGAAAAGCTCGTAGGAAATCCCTGATCCAAGTTTTACAGAGAGTAATTCAATACACAGTTTCAAAATTCGTAGCATGTCAGAAGATGAAAAAGGAATAAAATCCTAAGGTTTGCCGCTCTTTAGATGAGAAATCACTCGGGACACGCACAAGAACAGCCACACACCCTCAGCATTCCTCTCTTGCATCTGCAGTCTAACACCAGGCTTTCCTCCCCACGCTCCAATCCAGCCTCTCTCCTGATCTGCAAGGGCAGGATTTGCCTTGTCTGATAGACCTGGGGTTGGAACCAGAGACATTCATGTGTTTTGCCATACTCTGAGAATCCTCTGGGATGGATCTCACAAAAAATTCCTGCAGAAAAACACGTTCCTGTCCATCCATCACAGCATTCCTTCCCCTTCCTCAGAACCTGGTGCTGCCACAAAAGTGTGACACACCTGATGCCAATCCCTGCTGAAAACCCTCACATGGGAGGGAGAAATCACCTTCACCACAATCACAAGACAACACACCTGTCAGAAAATGTCTCTTCGTTTCTTTTACAATGTAAAATACCACTGAATTGGAGCCTCATAAGACAAGTTTTTCTTAGTCTTTTGAAGACAATGTAATACAAAAAGAAGCAAATTAACCTTTGGTCAAAGGCCTCTACATCTTTCCTCTGCTCCTTTACGGAGTGAAATGAATGTCAGATGTTTTATTATTGTATCTCCATCCTTTAAACTACAGAAAATACCTCCAGGACTGGATCGGGGTATTTTACATGTTATTACAAAGGCATCAAATCACGTTTAACAGATTTATATAAAATCTGTAGCCATCTACACATGACCATCCTCCCATTAAACTTACCCTACCCAATTAAGTGCACAGATTAGGATCACAGGTTTTTCCTTTGTGGAATCTGGTTAAGCCCTTCGAGGTGGGAGGTTTTCCCTTGGCCTCCTCAGTCATTATGAAGCGTAACAAAAGAAAAGGAAATCAGGGCATCCCATTCTTCACTGTCACTACCAACTGGTTATCCCCTCGGCAAATAAAGGAATTTTAGAGTCAAAAGTTGCCTTAAGTGAACAAGAAGCAATGATTTCCCCTTCAAAGTCCCAGACCTACCTTCTGAATACGTGCCAGTGCTAAAACCCCAATCAAACCCCATAAAGCAGGTCCATCCCACCCAGCATGAGCTCACTTGGATATCAAGGGAAGCCAAGACATGCAGTTTGCTAATGCACAGGAAGCGGCTTTCTCCAGCCACGAGGCTCAAGGTCACGTGCACGTTGCAACGAAACCTTGTTTTGAATTATTACAAAGAAAGTTGACTGGAATTACTCTGCGCTTTGAGAACTGTAAAAGCACAACTGCCCAGATCACTGGGGTTACACATCAAGTCCTCTGTCTCTCTAAACCCATGTATCCAACCAGCAGCCTTGCCAGACAAACCCAGAGCGTGTGGAAGACATTCCAACCAAATATCATATTATTTAGGGCTATCAAGGCATTTCTTTCTTAGGAAGTGATCTTTCATCATCACTTGATGCAAAGCTGCTGCTTTGGTTTGCTGCAGATGTGGTGCTAAGCTTTTTTTTTTTTTTAATCATGCTTAATTAAAGGTGTCAGTGTGTGTTTCTGAAAATGGTTCTACCTTGATTCAGAACACACACACAAAGCGTGGCAGAGCCCATGCAGGCTCAACACCCACCAGGAGTTACAATGAGTCTTCCTCAGAAAAGGGTTCCCAGGCCTGGACTCTGTGGTGTCTGCTCTAATGTCAAACTCCTGAGTGCTCTGGCCAGAATAACCCACTACATGATCCAGTGAAAGGCCTCACTATCTCTTGACTTTCAGTTTCTTTGTATACAAAATTACACTGAAATTACCCTACACAATCAAACATATTTTGAAGTTAATGATCTTCAAAAGAAATGTGGTACTTGCTACATATCTTACAAAAATAGGTCTGTCCACACAACAGCCATTTCTGAATGTAAACCAGACATTACAACTCTGTGTTTCTTTGGGCATCTAACTTAATTTTATCCACATTCCCACATCAACTACCTCATCAACAGACAGAACCATCACTTGCCAAGGGAAGACTCAGATGTCAAACCAAGAGACTTGCCTACACAGGCTGTATAATAGCACTGAACATGCAGGGTATAACATAACAATGCTTACTGGATTTCGTCACCTCACTACAGCCTCAAACTTCCAGCACTTCAGACAAAATTCATGTAGGAGAGTCTCAATATTCACGTTACTTATGCTCTGCTTTTATTTAATAACTGCTTTCATCAGCTAATGGAAGTGATCTGGCAAGGCAAAGCAGCTGGGCTGATATTGTACCACTCCTTTGGGTGAAAAGAACAACAAAATTATCCTGTCCTCCTGTAGGAGGCTGATTTATTTTGTTGTATTTGCCCAACTAACTTAAAATCTTCAGGCATTTCACTCTAGCAGGACCATGTGCAAAGCACTACCCTATATCCTACACCTTTTCCTTATCCCAGGGATGAGCAAAGCACAACCATCAGGCACAGCATGAAAATGCAAGTAGAATTCTCTATGGTGAGCTTGTTGAAATCCCTACAAAGCCAGTGTGGGATCCTGGATGCAAATGGTGCTCTACGTGCTGGTAAGAGAATCAAATGCCTTCACCTGAAAACCTCTGTCAGCTCCTGTGCTCAGTGGTGGCCACGCTTTACCTTTTCAAGCTGCAGAACCCTCTGAATTCCCATTTATATGTTAAGCACTCAAAAGCTGCCCTCCTGGCTACCCTGTGCTATTCCCTGATGAATACTGGTTCACTCACTGATCTCACTCCCCAAGAGCAGCCACTGCAAATAAGAGGCAAATAAGAGGTATCTGTATGATCTGGGTTAAATGTCCACTGCAGTCGTAGACCTGGAGCAATTCAAGAATCAATTATCAAAAAATACATATAAAAGATTTGTTTTCCAGTAGTTTTACATTAATAGTTCCAAACAATATCCGTTCTCTAGAAATAGAGAACAGAGCAAGGAAGTAGTCCTGACACAGCACAGCAGTACAGAAGAGCTGAATGTCAAATTTAATAGCTTCAGAAATAGCAAACTAGAGACATGATGGAATTCCAGCTAGCTTGTAAAGAAATGAACTTCTCTTCTAAACCAAATCAAGACTAAGGGAACGTTCTGGCATTTTAGTCCTCAACTTTGACTACTTTATTAAAAGTATACATGGATGAAAGCAAAAATGAAACATAGCATTTCTAATTTTATTAGCTGTACAATACCTTGACTTTTACACCTTTCATAACCTTGGAACTATTTCCATGGTTGCTTTCATTAGCTGGAAAGGATTAATACAAAGCCTTTTCCATAGGTTCAAGTAGGAATGTTTTATGCACACTGGAGACCAACCAGTTCCAACCAACCGATTTCTCTGGGTCAGCATTATGGGCCTCGACCACCTGGAGAGATGTGAAGAGGCTTAGGGGTGAGCAGTACCACGGCTCCTTCAGGCTGGAACACTGAGAATTAACTGGCATTACAGGCTGCAAACCTTTAAATTACCTTGGGAACTGTTAAATGCCTCTAATTGATGGGTGAAACCTGTTTCTCCCAAGGCAAGGGGCAGTTGCACCTCTGGCCTATAATTGCATTGATGTTTTGAGGAACTGAGCCTGTTAGAGGCATCAGGACTCACACAAAAGCAGTTAACGGAGGAATTCCTCATCTCAAAAAAAAAAACCAAAAAAACCCACCAAATCGAAAAAGCTTGAAAAGCACCTGATTAGACAAGCCATGTTTCCTATTAAATGAATCCACACAGTATGAGCAGTCACGGATGTAAAGTAAATTAAGTAATGTAAAGTAAAACATTCAAACATCGAGTTAAAAATTGGCAAAGTTATTCTAAGCTGTCTCACATCCACAAAAGGCTGCAATCACACCAAGGGCAGAGTCTCCTCGCATACCTGAACGTGGAATTTCCAGGAATAACGTTAAGAGGGCCGGTCCCAGCATCACGGGAGCAAACTGCAAACGGTTCAGCCCCAGCGCTGCTGCTGCAAGCGCTCAGTGCTGCTTCTTCAGGGTTCCACGAAACACAAAGCAACATTTAATTCAAAGCGAGCAACTTGAAAAAGGTAACATTGTGATTGTTCATCAGTAACATAAACGCAGGATCGAGGCACGAAACTGAAAGGAATAAGAGCCTTGCTTTGAAGCAGTTGATGCAGGGCTTGCTTGAGAACTTTGGGGTCTTTACCCAATTTATTTCCTTTAAACGCAAACCATGTTTTTATTGAACACATGTGGTACTCCATTCTTCACTGGAGTCTCTAAGTATTATCTTAATAAAAGCAATACAACTAAACCCAAATATTTGCTGTTTTTCTGAATTATACGAGAAAGCAGCTCAAGTATGAAGAGCTGCAAAGTACAGGATTACCTGGGATTCAAGTGTATACAATTTACACTCTGACAGATTACGGGGCATCAGCATTACAAAGATCACATGTCCTAAATCCGTTTTTTAAACAGGTCTTTTATCTCAGCATTAGTATGTCAGCTATATGTTTTAGAAACAAAGTAAATCAATCAACATTTAAGTGTTGCCGGGATTTCAGGGCTTGCCTGTTCTCTGTCCATTAAATCCCATCTTTAGTTCTTCTCTGGGGATTACGAGGTTTCTCTGAATTATTTTTGCCTCGCCCACCCAAACTGAACCTGAGCAGAAACAACATTAACTGACAACCCAGAATACAACAGGCTCAGCCACACCTCACCAGGATCAGACCCCCCTCCGCTCTCCTGTCAAGATTACATGCCAAGCTTTACAGGAAGGCAACTGCAAGGGACAGTGGCCTGAAGAAAGAGAAGACATTGAGGAATTTCCTCCATCAGGTGGGTAATAGGACTTAAACAGAAAAGTCTTCAGGGAAAAATAAAGTACCTCTGAAGGCAGAAGTTGAACTCGTTGCTCTATCAGCGAGTGCAGCAGCAAGAACTGATGGGGAACAGCAATATTCTGCATGAGAGCACCAGATGGTACCTGCTCACCTCTCTGCACCCCCAAGGACTCCCAGGCTGGTTTCTCCATGCCCAGCAGGCAGCAAAGCTTCAGTGCCCCACTGAGCCTTCAGATCCCACAGGGACACAGGGGCAGCTCCAGGAGAATGGAGCAGCCATCTCACACCACAGCCCGAGATGTTCCTACAGACACCGGGAGGGCCGGGGCTGTAAATCAATACCTGCTACGAGGGAGTGAAGCCAACTGGCTGGAAACACAGACTGGAGAACTGTCAGGCAAAAGAGAATCGTGTGCATGTGACAAATCCAGTTTCTACATGCTTTTGGTCGGACAAATCCTAGCTTAGACACTGTTTTATCTCCTGTGGATTAGTAAATCAGACAAATGCTTGCTCTATGACAATGGGATCTAGCTTTGGTATCTCTAAATATTCTCCAGTCAGCCTGAAATAACATACAAAGGGGTTGTGTCCCCTCTAACATGCACGTTTTCTCTGTGAAAGATGGATTGATGGCAAAAATTGATCTAGAGCATCCTAGGAATACTGCTGAAAATTCCAATACTAGGACTTGGATCCCACAGAGCCAGGACATGGATGTCATGTAGAAGCTGCTTGGCCCAAACCACAATAATTACACACTGTGCTTAAGGGAAGAAGGAAAAGAGAAAAAGGATGTTATCAGATTACTGCTACGCTCATCATCCAGTCAAAAGCAGGTGCCACCTTCTTTCCTAGACGAAAAGGCCTGAAAGAAGGTTAAAAAAACACCCCAAAACATAAGAGTTTTCAATGTGGCTCTAGCAGTCACAGAATTTCTTGCAGGCACATCATGATTTTATCAGCTACAGCTCAACCACAACATTAATGTTCATGTCTCTACCTGGTTCTTCACAACAATGTGCAACTAAGCACCAGGTTTTCCTCCCTGCCTGCTTTGAGTTGTGCACTCTGCTCCCACCCATTTTACAGGTTAAAAAGCAAGACAGAGCAGGCTGAGCTGGGCACAAAACAACAGTGCTTCGAAACCATAATACAGGAAAGTGTTTCAACTAGACAAAGCTAAGTGGCTTTAAAGCAGCATAAAAGATTGTTTTATTTCTTTGAGTCACATTGTGACTCCTACAGCATAAAAATTTGTCAGACAAGTGAATACAAGAATACATACCCTCTCTCAAATGACTAGCAAATTTGGGCCAATTAAACAGAGGTAACACACAGCCACTGAATTCATACACATCTCTAACAGAGAAAGTCTTCTAGGAGTGGCACCTGCTGCAAAGGCGGCTGTGCACTGGAAAGGACATTAAACCACTGTCAGATCTAAGAGCCTGTTGATACAGCAGCTTGTCAACTCCAGTGCTTTGAAACTTCACATGAAGTTTTATATCAAACTGAAATATTTCAAACCAATCAAGTGTTGGGGTTTTTTTGGCAGAGGGGAGGGGGAGGTTTTCTGTTAATTTTGTTTTTAGTCAGCCTACAATCAATTTCTATTCAAGTACTTAATATATTTCTTATTCTTTACAGGTGAAACTACTCATATTCATGGTATATTCAATTAAGAGAAACAAGCATTTGATTTGGAAAGATCACCAGTGTCAGCTGCAGAGAGGAGGACACAGTGAAACTTGAAAGGGCTCAGCCTTACTACTACTTGAATTTCTTTAAACAGCTTTCTTGTTCCTGCAATCACTTTCCAGGGCAAGCAGAGGGTGGAATTTCTTGGGCTACTGAAGTCTTCCAGGATTGATAACTTTAGGAGAATGGTTACTTTCCATTCCATTTGATGCCCAGCCCTATTACACACCACCTTGGAGTTTTAGTTTTACAGTACAATCCACCTGCAGCCGAACTGGACACATAAGGCAGGCAAGAACTGGTGAGAGCAGGGCACTGAAAGTTGTGTGTGATGCCTTGCACTGTAAATCTGAATCCCTGTCAGGGCTTCAACTGTGAAGTGCAGAGGGAATTTAAATAATGGTTCGGTTACGGGAGCAGGTGGTTGTTCAACTTGCTGAATGTTCATCCTGCTGTTAACAGCTTACACATTTATACTACAGCACATGAAACAGTAAGGTCCTAGAAAGAATATAAGGTGTTAACAACCACTACAAAATATTTTTGTAAGGGTACATTTCCTCCATTTCCCATCAACATAAATTCTGACAACAAAACCCAATATTAATCTGTGCATTCATTCATCTTTAGCATCTGCTTTTCATTTACACATTAATAGAAGGCTACATTTCATTATTAAGTTTGTTATTAATGAGTGAATCAATATTTCTGCCCCTTTGGTAGTGTCAGTTCATTAGTTTCCTAAAGCTGAATAATTTTACTCGGCTATTCCAAAAAGAGACCATTATCCCACTTAAACAGACAACACAGAACACGCTGCTTCACAGAACTCGATGGCACATCTGCATCTCCTCAAGCGCAGTCACTTCTCCAGCAGCAGCATGGCTTTCAGCTCCCCTCCCACAGGCCAATCCAGCAGGAACCACACCAGCCCGGTGGGTACTCAGCACACCCATGGAACCAAAGAGCATTTAATTGGCAAAACCACGCAGTGCCCGTGGCAATGCAACCGTCCGTGTTCTGCCACCCAAAATCGCTTCTGCTACCCCCTCGCTGAAATGAGCTCTACTCTTGTGACTGCTGGTGCACATTCTCCATGCTTACAAAGTCTCTGGTAGCACCAAACACCACAAGCTGTGGAGAAAAGCCCTGACAGCAGCACTCCTTAAAAATGCTCAACTGGTGTCACCAAAAACCGACACGGGTACATTTTGCAGCCAGAAAACCTCTAAGCAGCAGCTTCTCACTAGGGGCATACAGGACTTTGCTAACAGCCATGTTTCACTGACCAAGGAAATTTTGAGGCTACCCCTAAATTTCTCTGCAGTTCTAGGAGTTAGGAAAGAAGCTGAAAGATTAAATTCATGATGATGGAAATGACTGAGCACCTGATACTTTTGGAAATTATCTGCAGCAGTTAGATAGCCTGTCCTTTTCCCATGCCAGAGATTAGAGCCCTGACATCAAAAATTATCATGTGAGGACTCCATAATCCCTTCCACTGCACAGACAATGGGTTTGGTCCAGTCCTCTTTACTGGCTGACTTTTCCCAGCAGGGAACACACATACAAAGCCCTGCCTCTGCCCAGCATGGAAAGCAGAAATTCCAATATCTTAATAATGGCTAAATTGTGAAGGGGAGAACTTTCTTACTCTACTGTGTTAGAAGGGCAGGACCAACTGTTGGCATTCAGTCTTCTTTTTCCTTTCATCGCAAGATTTTCTGTCAGCAGTCTCCCAGAGAAAGCAATGGGGTGCACATTGCACTGCATGTGGGAACACACAGATACCAGAGAGTGTTGTACTGGGGTTATTCATTCACCTCTCAGCAGACAATTCCTCACCTAGCATTCCACAGTCAGGATTTCTGAGGGTTTGGTGTTTTGGGGTTTTTTTTCTTGAAGAACATTCATAGATCTCTAAATGGAAGTTTAACTAACTGAATGAATACAGTTGCCAAACAAATAGCGATGTAAACAACGAACAATTCACTTCAGTAACTTTGAAACCCGGGGAATATGTGAAAGGCAGTTTATACAAACAACAGCTTCTGTAGCTGCACGAAGGGAGGGGAGCAGCTGACAAAAACACATCACTTCTGTGCTTTTAAATAATCTGTTTTGACAGTGTCACAGCAGAGCACATACATTAGTGATTCCTCATTTGTACCAGACTCATTGGTGGAGAATCCCACTTCATTTCCCAACTAAAGCAAACCACATGCGTGTTTTACCACTTCCTGGCTTTTGGAAAAGCCCAATCCTACCTGTGATTCCCAGCTTATGAACCGGCTTCACTGTTTCCTTTGGAAGATGACAGGAATCCACTAATGATGTTAATGACTACAAAGGTTTAAAAATTGAGACAATTACCTCTTTCAGTCTCTAAACAGGTAATCAGTTGTGACCAACTTTTCTCAATTTGCTAACAATCAGTAAGTCTTAACTAAACATTTAAAAGCATAAGGAGTTCATTTAAAAGTTTAAGTAGAATCAGTATAAAACTTAAATGACACCATCTGTTCTTAGCAGACCACATTCTTTAAGTGTTGGAAGGAGAACAGGGCCGTATAGCTCATCAAAAAATAGAAAACTGCGTGCTAAAATTAAGACCTTTTTTTTGAAATTCAACTCCAGAAATATTCTGAGGCACCTTCTTAATTATTATCTACTACTAAAGGGCAATGCATTCATTCATTTGTGCTTGTTACATAAGCCACTGAAGGGCACAGAAAAATATCCCACTGGGATTATAGAGTGAGAAAAAGAACTATAAATAATGATGTACAGTAATAAGAAAACAGGCTTTAATTTGTTCTGTAAAATCAGAAAATGTGTACAAGGATTTAAATGTAGGGGTAATACGGTGTTTTAATACACTACAGTGAAAAGAAACAGCAAACCTAAGTTTTACTGTGAAAGTAAGCACTATTTATTTGGTAAGTTGAACATAATGTATTCAAGTTTCAGGAAAGAATGATTTTTTTTTTTTTTAAATATTGAACAGCTGATATTATCCTTCATGTCACTGTGACAAGGGGTAAAGGAGTTTTGCACAAAATGGAGGCACATCACAGCATCAGCCATAGGAAGACGGATACGCTAAAAATGAAAGTTGAGCACGTTTGTACTACAACTGCAGTACCAAAAACATGTGGTGTGTTCTGTCACATTGCAATTTGGTGTTTTAA
Organism: Pseudotriccus pelzelni; assembly: GCA_035584735.1. Classification (NCBI taxonomy): domain Eukaryota; kingdom Metazoa; phylum Chordata; class Aves; order Passeriformes; family Tyrannidae; genus Pseudotriccus; species Pseudotriccus pelzelni. The sequence goes on along the minus strand of JAWMRA010000028.1, from coordinate 3,892,870 downwards.
AAAAAGAGTTCTGTGCAACCCACAGTGCAAACAAACTGCAGCATATGAAACAGTCAGGAACTTGCATCCCCTCCTCCACAACGGCGAAAACTCACGGGCACACAGCACCAACCATTCTGCTTCTGCTCGGTCAGATTTTACTTAGAAGAAGGTGGAATTTTAAGCTGTAGCCTTTTGTTTGTCACACTACTCAGACCAACTCTTCCATTACCCAGGGCATTTGCAGTGGAATACTTGAGTTCCTCCTCCCTATAGTATTTGTTTTCTCCTTTACCAGCTTTGTGGGGAAAACTCTCTCAAGTATTCCATGCTGGAAGTTTGTCAGAAAGGCTGCCAAGCAGAGAAGTTAAACCACTCATCCCTCACCTAAAATCATCCCAGTAAATACCTGAACTCAGGGAGAATGTGCAGCTGATAATAGTAATTTTGTCTTTCTCAAAAACCACCCCCCACCCCCCCCGTGCTGCTCCTTTGGTGTTTTAGTGAGAGTTTCTGAACAGAGTAAACCCCGTAAATCACAATTCCGAAGGCTGAGGTGAGCGGGGTGAAGGTCCAACACTCCCGCTGGAGCACCAAAGCATTCCAGGGTAGTTTGGGGTGACAGCAGGGCCAAGGGGCTGCAGGTGCAGCCCAATTCTGGTGGCTCGGGAGACAAGTCACTTTATAAACCTTTGCTCCCACTCTGTCATCTGTACAGTTTGTACAAGAGCCTCAGTGATTTGCAGTACAGTGTGAGGACACACACTGTGCTCTGACACAGCCCAGTTACAGCAACTGTTATTTCTGCACAAATGGAAAATCATCTGCAGACACATTTGCAACCCAGAAGTGGTTTGGTTTAGATTTATGAACCCACCTGACTCCACTCCAAAGCAGTGCTGTGTTCACACAGAGAAAACTTTTCAGAAGCACAAAGACTCAAAGTCAATTAATAAGTACAAACGTTTATGCTAGAAATGTGTCTTTAATATCACAGTTTTGATACAAACTCAGCCAAATCACAGTTTGCAAAGGTTTGGGTTTTTCCAAGTGAAGCCTTCTGAGATTTCACCACATACTCCTGCTGGAAAACCTCCCATACCAAAATTACAGAGAACACAAAATAGACTCGAGTCTATTTTAAATCACTGTCACAGCTACTGTCATAAAGAACTCCACACTTTAAATGCAGCAAGCCCAGCACTCAATATCCTAATATCCCCAATATCCTAATGACCAGCACTCAAAATCCACCTCATAACACCATCTTTAGGCACATCAGGGAGAGGTTTATTAACCTCAAATAACAAGCATCAAGTCCCCACCCAACCAGATCTCGAAACTGCAAAATCTCATACGGAAATGAATCTCAGAAGACCTTCAGGCTCCACAAATGTAGTACCAGTGTGTTTAAGAGCTCCGATCTCAACCCTCAGGCAGCAAGTCTGCACTTGTGCACACTGAGAAAAAGAACGGGAACAGAAGGGCAGGAAAGCTCCAGGAACAGCTCTTCCATGACTAAGATTACACCCCTGCTCTCACAGCTCATCTATGAAGCATCAGTTTACTCCCCACACCAATAAATACGTTCCTTGCAACCTCAAACTTGCCTTTTCCACCAGACAGGAAAGGAGTCCCTGCTCAGTTACCATGTTTCTTTTACAAACAGGATAATCTATTATTAACTCTAACTAACAATCACACCAAGAAAAAACATTATCAGTTCCACTTTTGAAACACTTTTGATTTATCTGTGGTCCATTATGTGAAAATAGAGTCATTTAACCTCTGCCTTGGTTTGCCACTCTACCCTGCGGGTTTGGGAGCTGAAATTCTACCAAGTATTTTTGTTTGTTGCTTTTCTTTCCAGTAAATCTGAAGATACCAACTGTTATCAAAGACTGCTATAGCCTCACTCAGAAAAGTACAAGAAGGAATTTCACTCTCATTACATCATTTTCAATGCTGGTACACTCACGTTCTTTATAGATGACATTATTGATTTTCCCTTTTGTTTTACAGAGAGAAAGACATTTAAGTTGCCATCACTTCATTTGTAAGAAGGCTATAAACGAGACACAAGTGAGATGCATTGCCTGGAAATTGCTAATGTGAGAACCAAAATGTGCTGGAATACCTGAATACAATTATTTAGCTATGATTATAATTATCTGCTTTTAAATCACAGTAATGAACTAATGGAGTAGTTCTCATGCAGAGGAAGTCAATGGAAATCCATTACAAAGCTAATTAAAAGACAGTCTTTAAAAAGACTCATGGTTTTGTCTCCCTATTAGGTCACACCAACTAGTGAACTCCGCACTTGGAGAATTTCTGCCAGCAAAGCTGGGAAGCCCCACTCCCCTGTGCCTGTAAATCCACAATAAATTCTGCTTTAAGAGAATCTTCTACTTCAACAAGAGACAGGAAAAGATTTTGTTCTATTTTATGTGTGAATAGAATAACATCAGGAGAGGTGCAGGTACTGGAAAGTCACACGCTGCACTCCTGAGGTCTCGCTGAACATCCGTGCTGAGCCAGCCATGAAGACAAACCCCAAACCTCCGGGTCAGTGAGACATCAGCCAGCCCTGTCCTCTTTCCTTGGCTGCTGCTCTTCCCCTGGCCCCAGAGGCCCATTCACACACTTTGCCAGCCCCAAGGAAAACCTCAGGGAAGAAAACGCCGTAGAGTTGTTCAGAATTTAACAATATTAACTGCACTGAAGCCTATAATGAATTATTTCAGTAATGACTCGTAATTGACCCAACAGATAAAGATTAATGAAAGATTCAACAAGGGGAGGAGAAGTAAATATCTGAGAAAAATTCCACTGCCTTCTTCGGGGTGGGGGACAGAAAAAGAAAAAAAGGAAAAAAGAAAAAAAGATGCCTAGAAGGAAAATACAGCTCGTAACACATTGGTTACAGCAAGGAGCAGGATGATGAATGGCTGGGCTGTGCTGAAAGGGCACATGACAAGAATATATTGTTCTCACCTGTGGACCTCTACTTCTCTCAGATTTTAATGAATCACGGTCCTTTCAGTTCACTTGCAAGTCTCAGCTCTTTACTCCCTGTACAAGACTTTAACATTTCTGTTCCCGGCATTCGCAGAACTGCTGTTGACTGAAGAATTTATGACTCAGCCCAGCTGACAGTATGCTGGAAACAGAGGAGATTTAGTCTGTCCTTCTATACATTCCCAACAACATCTCATTTTTACTCAGGAAATATTCATCATTTCGTAAAATGTTCCCCCCCCGCTCCTTGAGCTGCAACGTGGCCAGCGAGTCAAAGAATAAAACTGTGCTACACGTATAAAAACACACACTTACTGAAAGGTTTTATTTAGAACTTTTATTATAACCATAGTCACAGCGTGAAAAGTAAGTTCAGTAAACCATCAGTAATGCAAAAATTCAATTTCAGGGTGCAATAAACACTTTACACACCTCCCTTTTCCACTGAATCGAACAGACACATCTTTCTGCACCCATCCCAGTCCTGACATCTAATGGGGATTGTTAATCCTCACCGTTTGACAAATAAGCAACTGTCAACCCAAAAAACTGCACCAAGGTGCTTAACCACCTTCCAAGGTTAATTAAAGACAAAGATTAAAGGCTGTAAAGCAAAAGTTTATTTAAGCTTTTCCTTAGTTTCTAATAAAAGAAGAATTGAGCAACTATTGCATTTTTATGCAACAAAACCATCACGTTTTTATTTTAAAACTCTCTGCAGAGGTGTGCAGTCAATTATGGGCTTTTCCCAGAAGCCAAACCTCAACTCCAGGTATTTCTCTCTATTCCAGCAGAAAAGCTGCAGCTTTGCAGCAACTTGGAGTGTTTCAGATTTGGCCTTTGTTGTCATTTTCACTACACCAACCACAGAGATTCCAACTAAATCTGGTGTAAGCCAAAGAGATGCTCTGCACTAAGGTATCAATGGAAGGATAGTAAATAATGATGAGCAGCAATTACCACTAACAGATTTTTGCCTGTGACCACACAAATCCATAAACAAACCAAGTTTTCTGAATCCCAGTGCAGTGCCTTGTATTGATTAAAGCTGTTTCGTTCTTTCTATTTTAAGGCTCATGGCTCCTAATACCTCTCACGTTGGTACTGGAAGGTGTAAGCACACTTTCCTGGTGAAAACCAGGCATTTTCCATGATAAAACCCTGCTTTTATAAGGTTAGGACTTCATTAAACCTAAAAAGTTAGGCTCAGACTCTAGAAATTCAGCTTTAGGGAGAAAAAAAAAATCAGACTAGAGCATTTTACTTTGAGAACAGACACAGTATATCCAATTGTGATGCAGGTGCTGATGTGCAACTTGAAGTAATCATTTTGAACTCAGTTTTTACTTTTTTTCAATACAAAATAGATATCAGTCTAAGTCCCCAAATGAGTCATCTTTCCTCTCATCTGGAAACAACACAGTCACTTAATTAAAAGTGTGTGTGGTGGTGGTGGTGGGGCCTCCAACCATTACACTCATAGTTTTATGGGTTGATATTTTAAAGCTAAAGCCATTTATTTCACTCTAACTGAAGCTTTTGGAGGCAGGGCATGCAATCCAAAGACCAAGTTCTCAGGAGCGCTGATGTTAAAATACTTCCAGCACTTAGGCTAGAGCAGGCTTTCAAGAGCTTTCTGCAGATAACTAGAGATGCTTGCAGTCTAAGCAGCAATGGTGGTGGATTCCTTACACAAAGGCCTTGACTTCAGTGCTCACTGCTCATCTGATATCAATAAATCCTATCTAGAACAGCTTTCAATTCACAGGCCACTCATACAAGATGTGTTCCTCTCCTGCAGATTCTCAGGAGATAATTTTTCTAAATAAACACTGTTGTCATTTTCTGCTTTATTTTATACCCCAGAGGCCCTGACTCAACATTAGAGAGGGTAGCAGTGTCCTACATCTGACAGCATAAGAATTGGACAAAAAAATCCTAGAGCAAAGGCAAGTAAAAGAAAATCTTTGGCTGAACAGACCTAGAAAAGAAAAGGAATACACAGGATGGTGAAAAAGCTTTTCCACAAATGACTCAGCTGCTGCCTGTACTGCAGTCATGGCCTAGAGTTTCCTACCAATCAACCTATAACTCGTGTTTTACTTTCTCTTCAACCGTAAATCCAGAACCCTGACTTGGAAAGCTGAATTTTTGAGGAACACAGTGGTTCTTATATCCCAAAATCCCTGTAACAAAATCTGACAATCCACACTCCTTTCTAACTCTTTTTAATTTTTAACTAATATTTACAAACACGTCTACCTACCTTAGCTTAAAAACTGATGGGTTTTTAATTCAAACCAGACTAAATATTTGCCCATCACCAAAATAATGCCACTCAAAGACTTTATATGTCAGTTCACACATTAAATATATAATGTATTTTTATGCTGCTACTGACCCTTTAAATCAATAATCTGAATTTATGTCGACTGAAATCACTGCTTTGTCTGTTTGACACTTCTGGCATCTGGAATAGCTTTAGCAATTGAAAAATAAACCACAGGACAAAAACTATCAGAAGCACGACCATGCTCAAGATGAATATATCACTTAGGCACATTTAAAGGCTGGATCAGGTATCAGATTTTTTCTTAACTGAGATTTATCTCCCTTTTTCCTTACAGCACACTTCTAGCAGCATATAGCACTACTTTGATTCAAGTCAGCCAGCCTGCTAATTCCAAGGCAAGGTTTTTAAGTCCTCTTACAGAATTAAATTTCAAAAACCGAGGTGGAATTATATATTCCATTTTATATGTCCTAGAATTCCTTAACACTCCTATGAGCCAAAATGAAATGTGACAGGACCCCACTCACTACTTCCCTTGAAAATATTGTTAGAGGATGAGGAAACTCAAAATCACTGTGTTGTTAATTCATCTTACCACAGGATAAAGCTGTAGAATTAAAAAATTACATTTTGAAAATACTACCTAATTTCTCCAACAAAGTTCGTGTGATCATATATCCACCTACAACAACCATCACAAAGGGGTCCTCCAGTTTATAAAGCGCTTTCAAACACAGCAGAGCTTTTCACACCACCTCAAGTCCTGCACAGTGACTCATTGCTTTCAGCAGCCTAAATCCAGGCTTGAATTTCAACATCATTCAAATTGGCATGTGCTGCAATCAAATTACTATCACCAGTCAAGCTAATGAAGCTACTGATAGGAGCTACCTCAAACAAGCCAAACTTACCCATGTAAGACTGTTATTTCTCTTAATACAAAGCCACTCCAGAGCCTTTAAACAGTTTCAGAGATTTAATCACTGAAGCAACTGACTGCACTTTTATTGCAGAATGGTGCTATTTATTAAAAAAAAAAAAGTTATATCTATCTATCAATCTGCTATTTCAAATGATTTTTTTTTTTGAGAACAGTCTCAAAAGTAATTATATCTGCCTTCCTAGCATAACTTGGAAACACTTCTTTCTACTCAACCTCGTAAAACCCTTTTCATGTTACTAAGCCTGAATAACTGCTCTGTTCTGAAACCACAGCACTGCAGCTCACTACAAAGCATTTCAGAAATGGAGCAGTACAAACTCAAAAAATACCCTGACCTTTGTATTCTGCTGAGCTGAAAATTAAGAGCTTTTCTTCTGGACCTCGTGCACTGTTCTACAGTGCACTGAAAAGGCCAATGCTTTGATCTGTTTAATCAGAAGGTGAGCAGTTCCTGTGACTGAAATCTTCCCTAGTTCCACCAAACCAAAGCCAGGGCTGGATAATTCCACAGTATATTCCCATCTCCACCATGTGCTAATGCAGGATCACTCTCTGCCATCCCCACACACTACGTGCATGACAAGGGGCTATGCCTTGCTGTTTATTTTCTTGTGGTAGGGTTTTTTTTGAAGTGGAGAGGGAAGAACTGGGTCCAACCAGCAGAAAACATTATCTCTTGTGCCTCTGGCCTTGGCTGCCACGTTCTGCTTCACCTGGAACCTTCTGATGCAGCAAGAAGGCCCCAGTCTGGAGCACAAATACAGGGTGAAAGAATCATCTAAATCCTTCCTAACAACCCTAATGCAAACACTAAACGGAAAATCTAATCTTAGAGCTGATGAAGAAGCAGCAGCTTTTAAGGACAAGAACAAGCTCGATGACATTTGTGGTAAGGCAGGAGCTCACTGACACAACTGCTGAAGGAAAAGATCCACTCAGGAATAAATAGTGACAGGAAGAAAATGCCTTGGTCTCAAAGTTAAATGGAGGTCTGGAAATAAGATTCCAAAGTACATTACTGGTTATGCCAGTGAATCTCAGCGTGACCTTCACGACATTTTAGGCCAAATACTCAGTTCTCCTGCTGGATTACCTGGATCAGCAAGAGCAGAGGGACACACTGTAGATATGAAACCCGGGATATGGTTTCTTCAGTTCTGTAAAATGAAGGACACACATTCACCTCCAATATTTTCTACCTTTCGTTCTAGGAAACACCACTGCAATAAAGAGTAATTTGTTATCGTGTTTACTGTTATTAATTCAGATGTCCCAATAAAATTTAAAACCCCATTTTGTTCCTACTAAACACACTCCTTGAATGTGAAAAGTAACCATACATTAAAACAGACCTTTGAAATCTGCATTTAACAGGAACTGGGGTAATTCCGCTGTGCTCAGCTTGAGAGGGAGGCTTATGTTCTAGGGGTGGATATCACAGTTCCATCCTGGCTAAACTGTCACACAGGACAAGGTTTTCTGATTTGTGTACCAGCACAGGCACCCCTCCCAGGGCACAGCACCCCAGGACCTCTCACAGAGCACTGCACTGCCAGGATTGCAGCAGGCAGGGAGGAGAGCCGGGATTCCTGCAGGAGCTCCTACTACTGGAAAAACACACCAAGTTTTACAGGCTGCAGGAGCTGGTTATGCATAGGCTGCACATTGTAAATTCTTTTACCCTTATGGAAATTCCTAATGCTGTGTGGCCCAGAGAACAAACACGATCCCCTTTCAAAGGCCCTTCTTCAGAGTTTCCAGCCCTGGGTTTTTCCTACCATCTCTCCCAGCTTTTCTGAGAGTTGACCTTTGCAGAGTTGCAGGACTCGAGGATGGGGTGGGGGGTAAAGGGAAGGAGTTCTCCCAGAGCAGTGCATTCCATACATTACTTGGGTAATGGCACTGGAGTTCGTGTTTGGGTTTAATTCCCTTCCGCCTCATTTAAAATATCAATTCTTAGTTACATTCCTGCCGAAAAGTCGCAATGTTTCACTGTCAATTCCCTCAACTCCCATTTCTCTGAGCACCAAAGGGAAAAACCCCAACAGCCTGGGGTTTAGTCACAGCTTTAACATTTTGTGAATTCCTTCAGCTGTGTAATGCAAACTAATATTTTATAAATAGCTTGGGAGAGGGCTCTCAGGTAGTAAAAAACCACTGAGTGATTTTAGATTTCTTTCTGCCCTCCCACCACCATTTTCTTCTTGTTCTCTCTGTTACAAGTTATTTCAAAGACCTGTCGGTTCATTATACCTTCAGACTCCCTGCTTGTGCACCAGAGGTGATGCCAAAGTGCTTTGAAGAACAAAACCCAGGAACAGATGAGGTACTTTGGGCACATCCTCAGAGAGAGGCCCCAGTTCAGTGTCCTAAAAACCCTGTGCCTGATTTCAACCTGTTCAACAGCTGATAGTTAAAAACTAAGATGCTGCTTCACTTAGTCTCTGTGTTCTGATCCACTTTTATTGTCCCCTCTAAGTCAATCTCCTTATGCCCAAAGCCAGGTAGAGAACAGTATGTGAGTTCCTCTGAACACTTAGTAAGAGGCTTGGAAAATACTAGGTTTTGGGAGTTTAGTGATCCACTATTTTGGGGTTTCTACTCCTTCATAAATAAGAGCAAATTTGTCCTCTGTTCATATAAACCAAAGGCAAAAGTTAAATTACACTCATAAGCTGTCTTTGAAGAATCACCTACTCATCAAACAAAAACCTGAATAACTCCAAACCTTCACCTGAGTGGCTATCACCAACTCAAAAGAATGAAATTGTATTAAAAACCTCTTAAAGGTTAATTCAAAACACCACAGCTCTCTTAAATGAGCTTTCTTTCCTACATCTTTGAACATACTCATTTTAAATTAAGTCTGCTGATTTTTTTTCCGCTGGTATTTTCAAATGCCACAGATGATACCTCTGCACTGTTATTAATTTGACCCATATCCTGAGATACAATAAAACTCAAGGATGTGTTTCCCTGCAGGTTAATTACTGTTTGCCAGTAAATTGCCTCTGTGCTGAAAAAGTGCTCAGAGGTTAAAAAGGCATTAGAAGGTCACACTTTGCCTTGAAGTTAAAAAAAAAAAAAAAAAACCAGAAAAAAAGAAAACCCCACTCAGTTGGGCTGTGAAATTCTCCCATTCCATCCCAGATGCCGGACAGTTATGCCAGCCATGCAGTAAGAAAATAGATGTTTTCAGCTGGATTATGGCACAAGACATTCCCCACGGTACAGTCTTCAGCCTGTTCAGGTTGTTACTCTCACCTGCCCGATTCTCCCTGCCTGCTCCCTTCTCACAGGGATAAAGCTGAGGATGTTTGCAGCCACCACCACCCACTTGCTCATTCTCTGAACGGGAAAAGTCTCCAGCTCAGCACCGACTTGCCAATTGCCAGAGGGCAATGGCAGGCAAAGGTTTTACACTCAAACCACAAAGAATTTCAGGCCACATTCAAACAACAAAGGGTCAGCCAGGTGCTGTCCCCGACAAGAGAACAATTTTCTGGTTCTGAACTTTACCTTCTGCTCTCAAGTCTTCCCCAGGGATATTGTTTCTTTTTGACTCATTAAAAAAAAAAACCATCAGTAGAAGGTAGAGAAAAGAATACAAGCCAACAGAGCTGTGTTAAAACAATGAGATTATTCTTATCAACACACAGTAAATGTGAGCCAGGAAACTATAAATTTTTTATAAAAGTTTACTGTGTACCCTCAAATTCCTTTACAAAGTCAGCAAGAAGCATGTGCTAATCTATAAAAACATTGGTTTTCCTACAACGTATTTTTAAGGTAGGTTAAAATTTTTATGACAGATCTATTTGTTATTTGGAGAACGAGCTTCCTGACAGTGAGTAATACATATAACCTCAAAATTGACAGCAGCAAACAAATATTCCCCACTTGGATCCAAAAAAGAATTTATAGTGCATTTGCTGCACTCAGCAGACTGACCTTCAGTCCTGACATTTTCAGGTAAGAGTTGTTATAAAGCCTGTGCATACACACATGCGTATATATATATAAATAACTATATGCACAGTGTATATGTATGTTTGGGAGGGTATTTCACTGCCTTTACAATCACTCCTGGGCTCTGACTCTGTTAGCAGGACAGTATTAGAGAAATACTAGAGGTGATGAGCTTTGAATAGTTGACAGGGATCTTGCTAAGTGACTGTCAGGCAACACTTTCGTATATAAAGCAGGATTTAGGATTAAAGCAGTTACATTACTATTAAAAACTAAGGCTGAATTCTAATATTTTTAGTTTCATTTGCTCCCAATTTTGCCCCAGGTTAAAATACTGAAATAGTGTGGGTTCTTCTAACTATATGAACATAGGTGTCAGTCCTAATGATGTAATAAAGGCAAATTTCACTTTGCAGTCTTCGCCAAAAGAGAAACCAAAGATCTCTGGAAGAGAAATAGATTATACTGCGGTATAAATCAGCCCATTCAGTTTAGGAAAAGCCCTTAATGAACCTGACCCCGTGTCCAAAGGGATGGAGCCGTGCCCTGTGAGCCGTATTTGCTCAGCACACACCAGCCAGGATGCTGCCGGTGCCAGGAGGGGCTCAGGCTGAGCTCACAGTCCAGCTCCACATGGAGCTGCATCCGCAGCAAAGCAACCAACAGGAAATTGTCCTTGTGATCTCCTGCTCTTCAAAGCCCCGGCCCCTCAAACCTGTTTATTGGCTCCAAGTTTAATTACCCATCTCCGTGCCCTCCACCCGCGCACGGCGGGGAACTCAAAACACTGTCAGGATGGCAGTGAAATGTCACCGGCTGCTGCAGGACACACCTCCTGCCTGATGGAGCCTCCTCCGGCCCCGCAGGACCACATTCCTCAGCTGCTCCACGGATACCTGGCGACTCCAACCCAGACATCACCTTAAATCCATGAGACTTCCATTACAATTACAGTGCCAACTGCTTATGCAACAAATAGACGTTTGTAACAACACGGCGTCGTGGCAGTAAGAGAAATCATGAGCTTGAAATAGTTGTGTTGGACTAGCAAAAAATTGTACTGATAGATAACAATCCTCCAAGAGCACAAACGTATTTTAGTGGGCAAAAATACAAACAGCTTCTGGAAAAAGCCCGAGCACAACCCCAGAAGTTTTTTCAAGTTTTGTGGAAGTCACATAATTGAACCACATGGCACAGACGAGAAATGTGTTCAAATCCTCAGAGAAATTAAAAAGTAGCAGCGAAAGAATGAAATTTACTTCAAGTTTTGAAATATATTTCCAGTAAGAAAAAGGTGAAGGTGAAAGAAGGACAAAATCTCCAGATTCAAGAGTCATAAAATTAGTCCAGGGAAAAGTAATTACTATTTTGATGGCATCACCTCAGATTAATAAAAAATGAAGAGCATGTCCCATATCTTATCAGCTGCTATTTTTAGGATTTTGACAGATCTGTAGACAGTTACCCAGAGCAAAGATAGCAACTCCAAAACCAAGCCCATATTTACATAGCAATAAACCAAAATTTCCAGTTCGAGATTGACAGAATTATTGCTGTGAGTTTATTCATTGTAAAGCTGCACAAGGGACACCAAGGCTTCTCTGCAGATACGTTTCCCTCTCCTACACTCATCATCTGCCTTCAAGAAAAAAAAAACACTTGTAGAGGACTGTGAAAATAATCTGCTGCCCTAGGTGTGTAATAGGGTTTTATTTAGTCCTGAATCTCACCAGTGAGAGGGAAGCAATCGCTGTCTGGTTGCCCCAGTCAAGAGAGATGCAGGAAACAAAACCAATTAATTGCAGAGCTCTCGGAGGCATCGATGCACCATCTGGCATAACCAAATCCCACATCATTGTGCATGACAAAAAATTTTTGTCACAGACCTACTCAGTGTCTAACACCCAAGCCACTTATTTCAGGCGCTAACTCAGTTCCTCACACAAATAACAAAAATAAAATGCTGGAGTAGAGAAGGAAACTTCCTTACTGGGCTGTCTGTGTACTTGTCAAGCGACAGATCCACCAACTGGTAACACATTTTGGGATGTGAGGACAAGAAGCTCGCTGAATCCTCAGTCAGCACTGTGTCCATTAGCTTGATAATGGAAGGAAATGCAGAAAGCAACTGGAGCAAAAGTCGTTGGAGACACCTGTAACACTGAAAAACGCAGCTGAATAATCAAAAAGGTTCCAATACTGACTCCCAGCAACCTAAGTCATGAACATAAGGACCTCAACAGAGCACAACCCCAGTGATGCACAGCCCAGTCCCAGCTAAACCACAGCGCTGGGAGTAGCTGGGCTTCACTCATCCATCTGCTGAAGACCAAAAATCACCAAAGAAAAGAAAAATGCAGCTTAAAAATGTATGTTCTGCCAAAGTTTAGTATCCCTTGCTCCCCCTGCTCCATCTTCAACTACTGCTGTCATTTACATACACAAAACAGTCTTATAAAATAACCTCAAGGTGTGAGGGCGGCTGCTCAGCCTGCTGCTCCCAGGGAGCAGGGATGTACATCCCACGGAAGTGAATGGATTGGTTCCCAAAGAACAAACGGGAACAAAGCTTTAGGTCAGATGCAGCACTGACCTACAAGCACTCACATAGCTTTTCTTCCAGTTTCTCCTGCTGCTGCCTTCCCATTTTGAGATTAAAGACCATAAAAATACTTTACTTGAGGTTTTATTTTTCACAGAAGCGATTTCTGATTAGCCAGCACGGTTTACGTGAAACCAAAAGACACAAAAATCACAAACAGAGGTGTCTGGGTTTTTTCTTTATTTTAAAGGTTTATCAACCACGTAAGCTCTCACGGTTAATAGCAGCAATTCAAAATCAAGCAAACTCCTAGTTCTGAATGCAAAGGGAGGAAAGCAGGCGAGTTTTACAAACTGATACCCCAGAAAGGCTGCATTCCTGCCTGAAAGAGCACACCTGTGCCACTGCTCTGCTGTGCCAGAGCAACTTGGTGTAGAAAAGGTCAAGAGGCAAGCCTGATGAGCATGCAAACACTGGAAGTAAAGCAGAGAGCAATTTGCCACCTCTCCAGAGCTGTAGATGTTCTAAATTCATAGCATACTTTGTCATCAATACGGCCTGGAATAAAGACCAGACACCAGAATGAGTCAGTGCAGAGAACATTCCTTCCTTACACATTTCCAATTTATAAACTAAACTTGGCACCCTAGAAAAAACTCTGCTACTGCCCAGGGAAAGCAGAAAAAGAGATTGAAAGATATTATAAAGTATAACATGATTTCACTTAATCACCACTAAATTTACACTTGCCAATTTCTGAGTACATTTACATATTTTTAAGGAATATGCTATAAAGATTAACTGCTTTTGCAAAAGAACTGCCATTCAGTGTCTGGCTAACTTCTCCTTGCTGTTTTGGAAGGAGAGAAGTATTTTACAGTCCCACTTTATTTAATCCAGCCATCAAATACTGCCATGGCTGTCCTACAATATAAATCTCACCAAGGTGAAACACAACCCTGGTTCGATTTCAAGCAGCTTAAGGAATTGTGAAACTGCAAAAGGAATATCTGCATTACAGAGCAGTTTTTTAAAAGGAACAAAAATTCTCTGGAACAATCCATCATCCTGAATAAAATCACCATCATCATACAATAGGAAAACATCAGGATTATAAAAGGGCCAACAGGAGTAACACTTGGGCACGGAACCAGCTACCTGCACTGTACACACCAAGTCACCAGCTTTAGAAGAAATCCTAGACTCCACTTCCTACCACTATATTTCTGTTTTGCTCCAGCATAAAACTACAGCCTTCTGCCAGCAGGAAGCTCGGAATCCTTCTGTAGGAATTCCATAGAAACCAGAGAGCCTCACAACCCACAGGCGTGTGCCCACTCTCAGACTCCTGGTTCGTTACTGAAGAACACACTGCCAAAACCTGCTCATTTTTAAGACTACTATTCCCCAATTTTGCAGCAAATAAATCTTCCCAGAGTCCACAGCTGTAAAAACAAAAACATATAAATACATCTGAAACATGAATGAAATTTCTAGAAGTGCCCTCCCACTATCCCACCTACCAAAAAACACAGAGAGGAAAGATGTCCATGATTTCTGCTCCGTGGTCTGGCACCTTTTTAAGTCTATTTTTCCAGGGAGAAACCCCATCTCACTTGTAACAGTATTTCTTTCCGAATCTAGGGAGCAGTTTGGACAGGGCAGAGCGGCTGCTGGGTTTTGCTTTTTCTACAGAGGAACACGTAGTAGCCAACTGAGGATGACCCAGCCCTGGACACGCGACCTCCCCTCCTGCAGGAGTCACGACTCCAGACTGGTTGTGGAAGGGAGTGCTCAGTTACACCAACGGAAAAAAACATCCCACGGTTTTTTTTGGCTGAACCAGTTTGGTTCTGACAGGTGTAAACAGCAGAAGAAAGATGAGGGAGAAGGCAAAGTTCTCCTCTGTGAGCCCCCGTGCAGCAGCACTGCGGTGTTTTTATGACATTCTGGAGTCTCGTCTGAGTTATGAAATGACAGACTTTCATAACTTGTCACATACCCTGTTTCTCCACGATCCTCTTCCAAAAATAACACCAGACTTACTATATAACTGTGCATTGTGCTTTAATTCAGTTGTTCTACATGATGCCTTGAATTCCCACCATTCATCTCGCAACCTTTAACGACCAACTGGTGGAATTGCTGCTCTGTACAGGAGAGTTTTGCTGCAGCACCAGATACATCATGAGGGAGAAAACACATAATAGATAAGGCCTTTTTTTGTAATTATTCTTATTTCCAAGAAAAGTCACAGATAAGAGAAATAATTCAATATATTAATATGCTTATTAAATTTAAAAATAAATACTGCTCACTAATTTTCATTCCTTTATTCATCCTTCACGTCAAGGCCAGGTTGGATGGGCCCCTGAGCAACCTGGTCTAGTGAGTGGCATCCCTGCCCTTAGCAGAGGGTTGGAACCAGATGATATTTCAAGTCCCTTCCAACCCAAACCATTCTATGATTCCCATCATTCTATTTAAAAAACAAAACTTTTTTAAAGCTGTAAGGAACTTTCATTAAACTTCAAGCATTTATTAAGTCAATTAATGTTGGACTAAAAATGTCTTGCATCAAGATTTCATCTCCACAGATAAACACAAACATCTGTTTAAGTTTCCATTGTAATTAGTTCATTTAAAAGGGACAGAATTTGTACTACACTGTATTTCATAATAAAGTTGCCAAAAAGTCTGGTCTACAAACAAACTTTGTGCTTTCCTAAATAAACCAGCAATTAGGCAAGAAAGCTGCTGTCTGCAATGACAAACAGCTGCAGTAGGTGTTTTATAAATAAAGCTGCCCTTTGGACCTCCCTCCCCCTTTTTTTTTTTCCTTAATGGTGCCATTTCTGGCTCTGAAAGAAGCCTTGTGTCACCTCACACACAGGAGCAGCCATCCCCAAGTCCTCCACACACCTCCCCAAGTGAGAGAGATTAAACAGTGACCGAGTTGCCCAGGGAGGTGATGGAGCCTCCATCCTTGGAGGTGCTCAAAATCCACCTGGACACAACCACAGGCAGGTGGGATTAGATATCCCTGCCAACCTCAACTAGTCTGTGATTCTCAACTGCTGCACTTCCTCACATTCCAATGGTCTTCCCATTATTCCACATAATATCATTTCCTCCCCCTCTTGGCAAAACATTGTGGACATAGGAAAAAACATTTCTTTTTCCTTATTTTATACTCAATTAAAAACTGTAGTTTTGAAAAGTAAGTTCTAATTTTCACTGTGCTTTCATTCTGCAAAGGGAAAGGAACATTAAGAAAAAGCAGAAAGGAGACAAAACGTGCAGAGAAATTTCTGCAGAAAAAGAAAAACAAAACCAAACCTACTCCAGCTGCTGTGAAACATGACATATATCAGAAACGTTGCTGGCACATGTCTCAGAGATGTGATATTCTCAATCATTCCTCTTCTGTTCTTTCAGGAAAAGCTCTCTGCACTACCAGAATTTTGAGTTTGTCCCTCAGATGATGTTCTGGGCTTTCTTAGTTAGTAGAGCTACACTGGATGTGTTACATCCTTCCACAAAGCACAGATCCACACAATAAATGCTCCAGCAGTACACTTGGAAGGGGTTTTATTTTTGGCATATCAAGGCAACCTAAGGCTGGAACAACAAAATATTCTATTGTCACTGGTCCTACCAGTGGGTTGGTTAAAAAGAAGAAACAAACAAAGCAAATCCAATTAACATAGCAAGTCCTACAGTTGATAATTCACTCCAGAAAGAATTGGGAATGAGGCTCAATCTTGGTCCCGACTAATGCTGTGCATTTCAAACCTCTCCATGTGATCTGAAGTGAAGATTGGAGTCAACACCTTCACTACTGCAGCACACTGGAGCTCTCAGACTCCCTCAGAGAGAAAACAGGATCCCTGAGCATGGAAAAGTCTTGGGAGGAATGCTAAACTGCAGCCAGTGCTGAATACAATGCACTCTCCACCTAACATATACAATTTTATTGTTTAAAATATTCTTCACAGACACCTGCGCTACACTGCTTGAAGACAGATGTTGGCAAACCAACAATTCAAAGTCTGATCTCTGCTTTCTCAATAAAAATGTGAAGATAAGCAGCGGGAAAGATCTTAAAGACTGGCCATTCAGAGAAGGTTTGCCCTTTAATTTATTCCAGTAAAGGTCTGGCTGTGCTTATGAATTAAACAAGAAAAGCCACTGATTTGATTTATTTCAGAAGTTCAGCCCTTCAGCTTGATTTCAGAACCCATGAGCCAAGAAACTGTTCCCTCATTCCAGAAGTATTAAGGTTCAAACCTTCCTTAAAATTCTTTTTAAAGTGAGTACCTCAGGATAGGAAATTCTAAAACTGAATACTCAGAAGAAAGATACACTTCAGGAGGCATAAAAGGAGTGCTGAACGCTGGGCTGGACAACTTGGGCTCCAGAGTCCTGTGAAACATAAGAGTTCAGGTACATGGAAAATGATGAGCAATTAGAGAATGCAAAAATAAGACTGACAAGGTGTGCAATCATTCACACTCTCACTTCATTTCTAGGTATTCATTCTATTTATTTTTACATTTCAAATCTATGCTCACAGTCCCAATTACACCTCTCCACACCTTGCAATGCTACGTTCTTATTTTGGTTTTTTGACAGTAACATATGAGATCTTCTTTCTTCTTTATCCCCTAAAAGTTACTTTAAGCATCACCACCTTTAAATGTTTGCTACAGCATGAGCATGAAAAGCAGGGACTAAAGACCATCCCTTTTTTGCACTAGTAGCAGGAAAGATGTCAGGAATATTTCACTGCAAGATATTTTTCACTTCCTACTCTGTGCATTTGCTTGCTAAGAAGTTTTTGGGAAGAAATGCGAGTGTTGCCACATCCGGGGGTGCACACGTATCTGATGTTGTTTAGAAGAATACAGCATTCATCTTCTGCCAGAGCTTAAGATCTCATGGCATATTTAAGGGAAATGTCAAATTGCATTTAAAAAAAAAACCAGCTAAGAACATACAGCAAGACTTTACTCCTCCAAATTATACCCCTGGTATGCCAGAAATAGTCTTCTCCTCTAACTACCCTTGCTTGGTGTCTGAGCGACCCAGAGAACAAAGCTCAGCGTTTGCAGCCCTTCCTGTACGGGTGGTTTCTGATCACAGGGAGCTGGTTCCTTGCCTGACCACCTGGAACAAGCACTGAAAACACACCAGTGTCTCCAGATGTACAGAGATGCAAAGCCCTGCTCAAGCCACTGACACGACAACTGCCAACCGCTGCTCTCGGAAAGAGGGAGGCAGATGGCAAACCTGCAGCCAGAATCTCCCAATTAAACAGTTAGGGCAGCTCCATTCACCCCAAAATACTAGTGCTAAAACAGGCGGAGAGATTATTTTTCTACATTAGGAGTCATCTTTGTCCTGCCCAAAGCAACCTCAACAGCTCCGAGTACACGTTTAAGAACTCCCACTACAACAGGCACGATGACGGAACAATAAGGGACAGGAGGCCTGGAACAGCCCTTTGGGGGTGCATTGCAAATACCATCATCATTCTCTCAGAGGTACTGGTGCCAAATACTACAACAGTCATTTGTGAAAATCAATCATTTATTTTCTTCCCAAAGCCAGCTGTGTAATTTATCCTCCCTTATTTGTGCAACTCGAGATTCACCATTCCCACATTTTCTAAGGCAATAAAACAAAAAAGGCTGCAGGGTATGCAGGGAATAATTAATATCCAACGGCACAGTCAAGCTGGCAGTTCAAAACCCTTCAGGATGTTTTTCAGGATTCACTATAGATGTTCCTAAAAGCACTATGCCAATTCCTGAGCACTGCTCACAGCAATGAGAGTATTGCTCTATTCTCTCAATGGCCTGTCCACACAACTGGTGAAACAACCAGGGCCCAAAGTTCTAAACAGCAGGAGCGGTCACGGATTACAGCACCCAGTAAAAAACTTGGTGTTTCTACATTATAGAGCACTGAAAAAAAGAAATTCTTACAAGAAACATCTGTCTCCTTCCTTACAATAAACAAACCCCGTTTACAAAAGCCTGGGTTGCACAATGATTACACAAACTGGGGAATCATTTTATCAAAAGCAGAAGAACGAAATCCTCAAAGAATCCTCTCTTGCAGGCAAACAAGCACGGAGATTTCCAAATTTTTCCCATTCCCTGCATGAGTGTCAGCCAGCTCTGACCCAAGCAGTGCTCAGCTCCAGGGGATCCATCCCCTCCTGCGATCCCACCAGGGCATTCCCAGTGGCCCACCTGACTTCCCACACCTGCAGGCACACACTGACTGACACAGATGACACGAGCTACGTGTCAAACGCCTGTGTTAGGATGTTGTGCATCTTTTTAACGGACCTTACAACCAGAGCAATCCAGAAGCACCCACTGACGTAGACCGGGCTCACAGCTGCCATGGGAGGAGAAAAAAACTCCCATTTCCAGCATCAGGGAAAAGAGCAGAGGTGGATTAAGCAGGAACAAGTAAAAAAAAAAATAAAATAAAAGAACAGAAGAGGTTTTTGCTGGTCCAGGTTCTTTCTTTCCTTGAGTTGAAAAACCTCCTGTTCATCCATTATATATATTTTTTTAATCATTATTTTAATACACCACAGACTTCAGAGTGCCACACTCACATCCATCCTTTGCTGCATTCAGCCAAAAATTATTTTATTCAAATAAAATACAATATCCACATTACTTACAAAAGGATTAAGGTATTATATCTGTCTTTTGGAATAAAATAAATGTTCACTGCGGAGTGAGGAACTAGCCAGTCCACTAGCATGGATTTAAGGTTGGGGGGTGGTGGTTTGGGTTATTTGAAGTTTTTGTTTGTTTTTCTGTTTCAAGAGGATTCAATGCACTCTGAGCACTACCTCCATGTCTCTGTAATGCTGAATTTCCTAATTACTTGGCTTACAGTTTCAGGCTCCGCAGAGTCCTATGAATTGTCCGTTTCGTGGGATAGCTCAATTCCTGGAGAACTTCAGTGCCCCACGAACATTCCACTGGGATATGTCTGATATTCAGCATCAGTACAAGTAAAACTCAGGCCCCAGTGTGTTTGACAGATATTTTTCTCCTGTATCACATCACATTGTTACCTCACGGAAACGTGAAGTAAGGAGAGATGCAATGCCCACTCTTCCCGAAGACAAAAATCCCCCAGCACACAGCCCAAGGAGAAATATTAGATGTTTGTACCTGAACTTAAAAATATCGGGGAAAAAAAAAGAGAGAATTATACTTTAAAATTAACTCGTATCTCACAGACCTTTCTACTTGCTCTTTCCAGAAAAATCATTAATTCAACAGACCCTTTTCATCCCATGCAGGAGTTTTTGTATGCACATTGCACATATTAATTCTCATGGAGCAACATAAAAGACTTCTGAAGCAACTCAGCGAGAATGCACATCAGAATAGCAGCCTGTATGCAAAAATATCTACACTGCAAAGACGTAAATTGTGTTTGGAAAGTGAAAGACTTGAATACATTTTCTTCAGGGATCACCCCTGCATGTCAAAAGCCCTCATTAACACCTGGGCACAGACACTAAAATACCACAGTATAACATGATTTAAATTAAATAACAGTT
Source organism: Pseudotriccus pelzelni (assembly GCA_035584735.1). Classification (NCBI taxonomy): domain Eukaryota; kingdom Metazoa; phylum Chordata; class Aves; order Passeriformes; family Tyrannidae; genus Pseudotriccus; species Pseudotriccus pelzelni. The sequence continues at coordinate 3,872,517 of JAWMRA010000028.1, read as the reverse complement.
GTGAAATAAAAGGAATGTTTATTTTGTAGTTTCTTCTATATTAGATTCGTATTTGGCATCCACAATGGCTACTTATGCTTTCAGCCATAAAACCTGAGCAGGTATTTGGGACTTCATCCTGCATTTTGCAGAGTTCAACTCCAGGGGACCTTCACGTTTTCTTAAACTTTGGCAATCAATATCAAATATGCTTATTAGATATAAACTTGATACATTTAAGAATTCACACGCCTGTGAAATACCAAGTGGGGCTGGTTTAACCACAACATGCACTGGTGAACCTTCTGCCAAATTTTATTTGTTTGATTGCCCTGGCAGTGACATTTGGCTAAACAGGATTTTGACATTAAGGGCCAAAATTGACAGCCATTAAATGCAAAACAAATCAGCTAATAGAAATCAGATAGGATTAGATGTATCCCAGAGACACTTCCACAAACATTTGATTTCAGTTAGGGATACATTGGTTTGCTCCAGTTAGACACAAATCTCATACCATTTACACAAGTTTTCTTCTGGAAAAGCCAGATCTGTCTTTTACACAGTGAAGTTGAAAAGATGCCTTCAACAAGTGGGGGGTTTTTTGGCACAAGGCTCTGCTGAAAACCCATTGGTAGAATTTTCTACTGACTAATTAGTGGCATGTCCTATTTGCCTATTGATTTATGGCTTCTGATTAGGCTGGCTGGGGAATGCACTGCCAAACAGCATCCCATGTGAAGTCTGGGATTTCTTTTGGGCTGGCCTGTTACTCATTTTCACATACAGAGGTCCTCTTAAATAGAACATGAAACGAAGGCTGTCATAAGTATAAATTTGTGTACAATCGAGTTCTATTACATGCTTTGATTACAGAAGTGAGGGTCTTACCCCACAATTTTCCCCGCTCAGCTCAGACTGCCTATTTTCTGCTCCTTACGTGGTTATTATTGCAACCACTGAAATTAAAACAAGGCTGCCTTAATGTGCAGGGGAGTATTTTTGGGAGCTTCTTCTCTTCAGGCTCAAATCTCACACACACAAATCTGCCTTTCCTTGATAAGCAATCTTTGCAAAATGTAGAAGCATTGCTGGGCAACGCTTTACTGTTCACTTTTGTGAATCAAGTTCCCAGAGATTCCTCTTAGATTTGCATTGTTTCAGTGAGATTTTAATCATCATATCTTCAGGTGAGCAAAACACATCTTAGAGAAACTCAAAGCTGTGAGAATTTACACAAACATGCCATGAACACAATAAGCCAGGAGCATCAGGCATCAGCTGCCACTGCCATTGCTCCAAACAGAAATGTATTAATATCTCAAGCAAACAACTTCTCCCAGTGCTAATCATGAAGCCAAATGAGAAGAGCAGAAACATTTAGAAAAGAAAAAAAAGCATCCTCTGACTGTGTAGTCCTCATGAGGTTTCCAGGCCACAGAATGCAGGATAACTGCATTCCTCCCATACCAATCCCTTGCTTGAAGAAATCAGGCCTGGAATCAGTTTCTGAAACTCATTTAACAGACCTGTTTCTCCCAAAGTCGAGAGAATAGACTGAAAGTCAAAGGAACCTGCACATGTGAAAAACAATGGATGCTCCTAATTAATCAATCACTCCCCCAAAAAGTTTTAACATCTCCCTATTTTAAAAGTAATTTTTAAGCTTTTGTAAATGTTAAAATATGATAATTTCACGTGCATAATACCGAAGGAACTTTTTTCTAGAAGTCACTAACTGTTAAAGGGTTCATAGTAGGTTATCTGGAAAAGAATGAATGCAGCTCAAATGAAATGCATCTCAAAGACAGGAATTTCAATTCTGGAACATTACATTTTGCCCAAATCCACATGCAATACGCTATTGTCAGTCCCAGAGGAAAAGCATTGTGGCTCCCCATATTGTACATTGTAAAAATCTGAGGCAGAAGAAAACTCAGAAAAGGACTTAGATGCCTTGAAACGAACTTCTGTTTCAGTGTAAATAAAACCTGCATATTTTGAAATCTTCCAAAATCCCTATAAACCAAAATTTTAAAATACCAGTGCATTTAAAGGAGAGAAACCTTTAAAAAGCACCACTTGAAAGCAAACAACCCTGCAAATAGCACATAGCTGATAGGAATGTCAAAACATGGGCAAGTGGTGATGCTGAAATGTCTATCAACATTCCTTCCTGAAGCAAAAGATGTTGGTGAAATAAAGCCCATTTCGCAGGGAGCATTTTGCCAAATCTGACAAAAGTGGTCTCTCAGTTCTTGTCCATCCATTCATAGCAGGCATTCACAAAACTGTTTGTAGTCTGAGCTCAAGTGTTCTCCACTTGCCTAAATATTCTCTTCTCATATAAAAAAAAAAGAAAATAATAAACAATAAACCAAAAGTAGGCTCGTCATATTCGGGAGGGATTCAGAGCCCAGGGGCTGGTGCTGTAACTCTGTTCACTTCAGGAAGGCTGCAAATCATCCTTGATTCCAAACCTGCAGGGTCAATGCTGGTGTTGCACAAGCCAACTAATTTACTCATTTGGGGTCAAAGTCTGTAAATTAAAGCACTGCTAAACCACAGTTTAACCCACCAGTCTTACATCTGTCTCAACCCGACACATATGTTTGTTTCTACATAATTATCCACATGTTACTCTTTTCAATCCAGAGCTCATCACTACAGTGCTTGCTTCACCTTGGTTTAGGGCTGACTCTTCCATGAATGCACTTGAATCTTCCTTCACCTTTAAGCCTGCATCTCCAGTTTCTTTCAATTTGAAACACGCAGCTTAAAGCTCCAGAGAAAAGAATAATCAGATATTCTGTTAAACATTAATTCAAATAGACAGTATGTTGAGTTTTTCCATAAACATTTTTTAATCTCCCAATTATTTCATTCCTTAAAATCTTTTTTATTCAACTGGCCAAGGCAATTTCTGCTGGACTTCATCTTCTTCTTCCACTTAGCATGGTATGACATGGCACAGGTTGGCCAGGGAAGCTGTGGCTGCCCCATCCCTGGAAGTGTCCAAGGCCAGGTTGGACAGGGCTTGGAACAACCTTCTGTAATGGAACATGTCCCTGACCATGACAAGGGAGGTGAAAAAGATGGTCTTGAAGGTCCCTCCCAACCCAAACCATTCTATCATCATCTTGAGAGAAGAATCTCTTTTCCAGAACAAAAAAAAAAGAAAATACTACCAATAACAGATATGACCTTCTCTGCATTCATCAGGCTCCATAATCAGGCATGTCAACAAAACCAGGAGAGCTCCAACCCCCCAGAAATGAGAAATCACACGGAAGGTTAATGATGCACACAAGCAGCTTCCTGGCTCTCAAGCCAAATTCTTGAGAAACTCTGGCACAAGTTGATCAGGCACCAAAGAAACCTGCAGGAAATCTTTCTCCTGCTGCTGAAAGGATGACCTAAATTCTCAAGGATCCAAACTCCGAACTTCCCTTCTATGGCGCACACATTTCCATCTGGGCTGTGCACAGCCTGATTTTCCACATGGATTTCACACACAAATAAGCCAAAGCTACGTTTTGGAGGTAGTCTGATAGTACCAGGTGTAAAACCCCCTGCAAGAAAAGGTTATGTGAGTCTGTAAACCACAGGAGTCTGCATTTTCCTTGAAATGTCAGAACATTTGCAAGTGGACACTATTTTGGTGCAAACACTGAGAGGCAAGTGACAAGAAACAAGAGAGAATGACACTGAAACTTGTCAATTCACACTGAGCCAAGACTGGATCCACTTAGGCCACCACATCCAAACCTTTAAGGTGCAAGCCCACCAAGAATGCCCAAAATCAGTAAATTTTTCACCATAAAAAGCTCAGATGAAGAACTAATACCAATCTGGGGTTTAACATCTCATTTTATTCTTACACATTCATTGCTAAACATTGCTTATTTTCTGTAAAACAGCAGCTTTTTATCTCACATGACAAACACACTGAAATTAATTTTTCTGCCTCAGTCCCCGCACTCACGATACATTTATCCTAAACAGGAACTAAATCTTCCTTTTCTTTTGGATCGGCTTTGCAAAACAAGGCAGCCACATGTCACCTCCCCAGGTCTGAGGTGACTGCAGTCAGCTTTCCCACTGCCTCATCACTGCTGACATCCACAACAGTGCCTCTCACCACGGTGTCTGTGAACACCTCGAATATATCACCAGCAGATCCAAAGGAAGGTGCAATATCTGCAAAAGCAGATGGTGGAATAAGCCTGGCCAGTTGGATAAAAGCCCAGGTTTTCATACCTTAAAATCAATTGAAAGCTTGAGCAAAATGAATCCAACAGCTCTCTGAATGTGTCCAGATTTGCACTTCAGCATAGTTTTTGCATGAGCAACCTTTCTTTAAAGGGTCTGGAACGGTGCTTAACCAGAGGAATGGAGAAAGCATGTTGCCATGTAATGAAAGGAAAACCAGAATCTAGAATACAATCTGATGACTGCTATATAGCACATTAAAAAAAATGATTAAGAAATTGAAAAGGAGAGAGAGACAATGAGGCATGTGGCTTTAAAGGCTAAAACATTCCCCCTGAATGGCACGGTGACATCTGCAGCAGAGAGCATTTATCGAGAGAACCCTTCCCATAGCTGTCCTCCTACAACCTGAAATTGGGATTTGTATGTTTTCTTCCACCCCTTCACACTCCAGGGCCTCAAAGGAGCATCCAGAGTAAACAGAGACCACATGAGAAAAACCTTGTGACCTTAAATGTTATAATGGCCTTTAATGTTCCCCATTTCAGCTGTAAGCCTACAGCAGGGCTCCTTGGGGGATATCAGTGCACCAATAGTTCTAGCAGGAAGAGCCTCTCAGAAGCATGAAAAAAACTTAACACAGAAATTGGATTTTTTAAAATGATTTTCCTGAACATTTGCAGTGGGACTGCTGTCTACAGTCAGCTATTTCAATAAAAACACCTGCTTGCTCAAGAAGAAAGGCACTCTCAGATGTGTTGCTATAAAGAGATTAAACCAAAGAGGGCTTCTTTATATCCTTATTTCTTCAACTACCAAAATCAACCATTTGATCAAAAGAGAAAAATGTAACTTTTGTACACTAAAAAGGTTGCCACAGAATACACACAGGAAGGGAAATCTGTAGCACCCAGAGGCAAATATTTAACGTGGAACAGTTCTGTGGGGCAGCACCATATAGTTCAATGTCCTACATCACAAATACCTGTCAGCACTTGTTCACCTCCACTCACACAGTGGCTACAACCACCCTCACGCTCCAAGGCTTCACTTGGTCACCTGGGAAAGCGGGGAGACCTCTCTCTTCCTCTTAAACCCAAGTCAGATTTTTTTAAAAAATCTTTCTTAGTTTATTAATTTTTGTTTAGTTTAGTGTAACTTTTTTTTTTTTTAATTTCTTCTTAATTATTGTAGGTTAACCACAACTGGTGGCAGGGTAACAGGGTGTAGAGCACTCCATGAGCTCACACGTGCGACAATGTTGTTTTCCTCAGATGATCAGAGCAAACTTATTCTCATAAAGCAACTGGGCACGGTTTCTGAATCATTCTTTTCTGCCTGTAAAATAAGAACTGGACTATTCATTCATTCTCCCTCCTTCTGTAACTGAAGACACATCCATCCCAAGGATGATGTGGCACTTTTTGGGCAAGTCCCTAAGGCCTTGCCAGCTGGTGCTCTCCTGGTCTCCACCTGTGGGTTCCAACTTGTGATGGATAAAACCCTGAGCTGCAGCAGTTCAGGGTTAACGTGGGATCCAAGGGGGCTGGAACAGCACAACACACACATCAACTGAAATAAAGATGGTTAAAATCACCTCAGGGTCTCGGGCACCACAAAACTACACGGGATTCAGGTGTCTCCTGGGAGATAATCATTCTTAGAGAAGCCTGGATTTACTCCAATACATCTTGTATCTCTGAGAATCCTCTACCTGTGCTTTTCAAAACCAGCCTGAAAAGCGTATTCTCTCCCCTGAACCCCACTCCCAGATTTTGATACCACTCCTCTCAGTTATCAAATACTTCAAGCATTTGAAAGCTAAACCCTTGATGCTTTTAAACAGCATAATGTTCATCATCCAAAGTAAAAAACCACTGGAGCAAAAAATAGCACTGCTTGTTTTTGCAGCTAACATTTCTTTACGACATCACTTGAACTTAGTTTTTTTTTTCATTCAGGGCAGTATTCTTAAATTTCTGAAACTCAAGGAACCATAAAAATGTATAATAAGAAAAAAATACATGTTGCATTCAATAAAAATTCTTTGGAAATCAGATATTTGCAAGATACCAAATTGAATTAGCTGATGGTCTCGGTGCTCTAAAGAAAAAGCACTGGACCTCTTGAAGTGGTGGCAAGAAAGGAGATCGAGATCCTTGTAGTCTATTTTCTGAACCAACTTGATGTATATTCACATGTAGCTGTAAAAAGCCTTGGGTTTTTGGAAGACAACTGCCTGATATCTGCACTTGTAAATTTAAGCTCCAAGTCAGGCTCTAGGGCTAAAATGTTTAACCCACAAATTCTTGATGTTATAACATCACACATTAGATGCTTCCTTAAAATCCTTCTGCTCAAAGGCAAAAAATAAATTTTTTCTTGTAGTCAAACCAACTGTAGTTGGGATTTTTCACTGCTGTTGGAATTATTCTAAGATTTCCATCAATTTGAACCGGAGTAACCTGACTGTGTTTTTAAATTCAAGCAGCATCCCTGTTCAAGCAATAGCTACAGTATTTTCATAATTTTGATCAAATTCCTTGAAAAAACTTGTCACAAAGAAAATAAACCAATATATATTTTATAGTTCCTTTTTAAATGGTTGGAAATGTTTAAGGTAAGGCTTTCTGGTAGAACCTTCCTTCAATATTAACTTCAGAACTGGGATATTCTGTGCACAGAAGTAATGTCCTACATCACATTAATCACACAAACCCTCCTGTGACAACTAATCAGTGCTCTGCCATAATGTCATTATCTCTCCTGAGAAGCTTTTAGCATCGCTCATTCATTCCTGTAACATTAATTGACATTTCTGACACAGAAAGGTTATGATCTTTTCAAATCAAGACTGAGATTTTATAACTCTGTGGGTACTTTCTCCTTAGGAACAATAAAGTATAACCATTTCATCTCTAAAATACACTTAATCCTCTGCTAGTCCCCTCTCAATTGAATTGCCACATTTTCAAGATATTGGTTTTCAAGAGGCCTTCCCACTCCACACCAACCTCTGCATCAACTGCAGGCAACAGCTCCAGGAAATGTAATTACTGAACAGCCTTGTATGTTTTGTAACTTGAACTGAAGAGCTCTAGTCATCTAAATTCCCCCAATCGATCTTCAGCACAAGCAAACCTCCTAATTAGAGTCACCAAAAAAAAAAAGTCTCTTATTAAAAGATAAGACCACACAACAGAAAAGGAAAAAGACACATGTTTTGGTTTTCTCTACTTTGAAAAGAATGCAGAAATTTATAATCCCTTCAAGGAGATTCATAACAGTTTGTTAAATTTATGCCATTTCTCTGCTGGTCAGTATTTCATCATTTACCAGTTGCTTTAATTTAAAAAGCTAGTCCATACTTTGATCCCCAAGCAACAGACACACATGGACAAGAAAAAAATAAACTAAAGGCCAACTACGGTCTTCCTAGTGATGTGACCACAAAAGACATGAAATTTCAGCTTAAATATACGAATTTGCTGCTATAAAAAGGATAAACCAGTTAGTACATAGTGCTAGTACAGATCAGCATAAAGGCACGTGTGTGATACCTGCAGATGCAGTTACAGGGACTGTTTGTCCCTGTTTGCACAAGCCCATTACAATAGTTGTGCAGTCAGTGCAATGCTCAGGGCAACAAACGTGAGTGACTCAAACTCAAACCTGCCTGGAAATTATCGCCTAAATTCACACTTTTTGCCTCGGTCTTAGCACGTTTTCATTCTGTGGAATTTCAGCGGCCACAGGAAACAGGACTTTGGAACATCCAAAGGAAGTGGAGGTGGGAAGTCAGGTTTGCTGCCTGCAAGCACCTCACTGACTCCACAAATTCATCCATAGCCAAACACGTACCTTCCATGAATTTATAGTTCAATTCACAACCCAGCTCTTCAGGAACATATAGCACAATATTCCCTTTTCATCTTTTTCCACAATTTAACCAGATCCACCTAAAAAAGCATGCCAGCACCACTGTCCCAGCACCCTCCAACCAACTTCTGTCATCACCAAATCGTCCTGCTGGGTGGGGAGGGGCCTTCAAGCTTCCCCAGCTGCAGCCACCTCTCAGCATGCTCAATACACAAGGCAAAATCTACTCCAACACGTTTTGTGTTCCACAATAAATTAATGTCAAATGAACTTTAATAAGTAAAGTAAAAGAGGCTTTGTGGTGTCCTACACCTGTGTCGAGACAACGGTAATGATGGAAGAGAGCAGCTCAATGAACGGGTCACTGCATCAGGCTGGGGTGCGGCAATCAATGCAGGTTACAAATTAAACTCACCAGGCCCAGAATTACTTTGTCCTGCTTTTGCTGTCACTCCACATTTCGGGTTACTCTAACAGACTTTTGACACTAGTGCTTTCCAGGCCTCTTGCTTTTGAGAGTGCAACATTCCTTCCCAAACGTAAAAGATCTTGAATTCACAAACATAAAAGGCTTGAAAAACAGTCAGTTATTTTCTACAGTCCAAAGAGCAGCATTTTGACATAATGTGGTACAGTCTTTGAAAACTATGTTTGGACAAAGTACTCAGTGATATGATATAGATTTTTATTTTTTTTTTAATAGGCAATATGTTAGATCATGAATACTTCATCTCGTTCACAGACAGAAAGGAAAAGCTGTTAATTCTAAAGCACCATTTAAAGAAAAAAAAAAATCTGGTGCTTTGCCTCAGATGACCGTAATTAGGATGATTTTGAACAGAAGAGCTCAGTGTGTCAAAAGCTTTTCTCTGAAATACAAGAACGCTTTAAAAAGCCTAAAATGCTTCAGCTGTTATCCAAATTGCAGGTACTGTTTTCATTTCTTTGCAACCCACTGCTTAATGCCCCACAGCAGCTGTAACGCCTACAGCCCTGCTTTGGGGCAGCATCTCACAGCTAATGAGGTGTTGACTGACAACCAAATAAAGCTCATGATTCTGTAAATGAAGAAATAATAAAGTTATCACAAAGTAACAGAGTGGTTGATCAGAACAACAGCTCAGTCCTGGTTAATGCCTTTCACTCTCAAACGATGACACCTTGGAAAAGTATCTGTTTATCTCCCTGCAGCCTCCAGGAGCAGAAACCTGAAGCAGGGCTGTTTCCTCATGAACATCACTGTCAGAATTCCCTGGACACTGCTCCAAAGTGATCGCTACAAAGGAGGAGAAGAGACTCTTCAATGGCAGAGTAACAGACTCAATGCAAATCAGGCTCGTTTTATCTCCTTTGCAGGGCACCTGAAGGTCAGACTTCACACGTGGAGTGGTTTTCATGGAGCCATCAGGGAAGGGAGAGCTCCCCTGGAAAGGCAGGCTGTGCATACCGTGCAAACCTGGGGAAATGCCAATCTATACCCTCTCATCAGTTATGTCATCCACAACTGCAACTCCAGCACAAGTCTGATTAAGCATCAGTACCTGACCAAAAAAAATGCATTTATCCTCTTCATGAGCGCATAAAAATAAATCTTCTTTTTTGCATGATTACACATGAGGGTAGTTTAAAGTCTACAAGACAGTCTGAGACGTCTCCAAAAGCACACAACATCATCCAGAAAAACAGAGACAAGATACTTAATCCCTGAGGTCAGGAAATTTATCTGACAAGATTATGATCATAGCGTAAAATGAGTCCACGTAGGACCAGAGGAACTCATCCTGTGTCACACGGAAATCCAGATACACTTCACAGCTTTGTTCTAGATACAGTATTTAATCTGAAATTTAATACTGCAGAGGAAAATGCAACATATTGACAGCGATTAGGTTTTCATTTTCTGAGAGGCTTTTCAGTCCAGAGATCACCACAGTATAAAACTGCATGTAACATGTAAAGTTTTAAACATTTAAACTTGTCTTCTGATGATCTGGCTGTATTTTAACGTACTTACAGTAAACTGACGTGGTTTTTTTTTCTTCCTATGCTGTGAGAGTTTTTTTTACTTTCAAAACACTTTGAACCTTCAGGAAACAGTACTAAGAAATAATTCCCACCTGCTTTTAGAGCTGCCTTTCACCCAGTCCTCTGCCTGTATCCTGCCACTGTGCCAGGTAAACCAGGCTCTGTCTGTGTGAGCAGCACACCAGGACCAGCCCACACATACTTTGAACAGAAAAATGCTTTAACACTCCAGTTGTGTGGGGAAAATGAGACATTTCTCAGCCACGCCTTCTATTTTAGCCTTAAGAAAAAGCCATAATCGAACCAGTGTTCTACAAGTGCATTTTTATACAGCTGTGCCCCGGCTTAACTGCACTGCAGGAGCACCCTGGAGTATTCCCTCCCCCTGGAAAGGAGGGGCAAAGCCAGGTTTCACCATCCCTTGGTAGCTGACTGCTCCTTTGTGACCAGCCCATGTGTTGGGTAACAGATTCAGCTGATACATTTACCAATTCATCTACTGCTTCATCCAGATCTTCCTACCTGAAAATGCAATTTAGAATAAACGGTCTTCTTCAGTGGGGGAAGGGAGTGTTTGTGTGGAATTATTTTCCTTTAATATCTGCTCACTGATTCTGATACCTCATAAAAGCTGCTGGAGAACAGTAGCATTAATAAAAGGATGGTTTCCATGGAGAACAAAAAAGGTCAAATCATAATTTATTGAAAAGATCTCAACTCCATCAGTTAAGCCTGATACGCACTCAAAAATAATTAAAAAATGGCACCTCCGCCAATTGCTTACATGGCTTATGAACTGCAACTCGAAGGCAACATCTCAGGTAAAAGCTGTCACTGAAATGCATTTTTATTGCAAATGAGAAGTTGATGGGAAGATAAAGCAGGTGAGAAAGAGCTAAAGAAAGAGAGCTGCATGTCATGCACTCACGGGGTGAGGTGTGCACATGGAATTTAATTTCTGTAATTAAATGTCAGGCTACATAAAGCAAGAATATAATTAGTTCAGCATAATTTAGTGCCATTCAGATGGAACTGGAGCCTTGTGTACTCACCAAACAATTTGTGCTAAAACAACACAAGCTGTTCAAACAAATTGACATTTTCAATTCCTACTTGTAGCAGACCTTTATTATCAGTTTCTGAGATGAAGATGTTTATTACGAATACAAAATCTTTCCAAATACTTTGGGAAGGATGAGTCTAGAAAATGTCAAAGCCATTTATCACAAAATAAGTCAAGATAACACTGCAATAATATGTATCCACTTATTGGGATCACCTAAGGAGAGGTAACACTACACCAAAGATGGGCAAATAAAATTCTAAACTTGATAAATTAATAATTTAATTAAGTTACCCAAAGCCCTCTGCACTGACAAGAGATTTGGGTACTTTAAAGAAGTTGGAAAATACAGGGGAAATCTGCTGGTCTTGATATGGTTCAATATATCCCCACTTCTGGCATAATCAAAACACCCTTCAAGCCACCCAAGAACTGAACTTTAACATCTAAGCCCAAAGTATTTCATACCAATACTCTCAATTAATAGAAAATACTTCTATAAGCACCCTTATGTTCAGAGAAGATTTACTAAGTACCAATGGTCTTGAAATTAATCCATATTTGAAATTCTTACTCAAGGAAAAAACTCCAAGGGATGAAGGTTCAGACAAGGGAAAAAACCCACCACCCAAGCTGGAAGATCCACCCCCACAAAAATGGAAACTTGGTTAATTATTAAAAAAATGTGATCAAGTCAGCAGTGACCAGGTTTTAATTGTACTTAAGGCATGATTATATCGGCATATATTCCAAATTTTGCATTGATCCTGCTTTCGGTAAAATAATCTTATCCTTTATCACAGTCAAAGCAAGTAATCTGCATTTTACAGATTTACATTTACTGCTAATTAATTTGTGAAGTGAATCATGTTGCTCCCTAGCCTTAATCTCATTTAAGGAAAGATTAACCTTTCTTGACTCTTCACCACAGAATCAACTCTTGAGAATTAAAACATGAGAATGGACATGTGACACTCACATGTCATGTTTCCAATTACTCTTATATTGTTGTATCAGACTACAGAAACTATTTACAAGTAGGAATTCCTGCATTTTATTAAATTCTAATTAGAAAATACTGAGGGATGTGTCAGAACAGTTCGTTTCTGTACCAGACAGAAAATGTTTTGATTGCTGAACACAAAGTTATTTTCTTCAGCTCCACGGTATCAGAAGCTGCACAAACACTCTTGTAGCTGAGTAATTGAGGTAAAACCTGGCTAAACCATTAAAATAATCTGAACTACATCTATAGCCAATGAGCAATGCTGACAGAGAACATGACTGAGCTGAATCAAGAAGAGCACTGTTCCCCTCCAACACGATATTCCCGAAGGAGTCATCTGAAATTACGCTTCCTATCTGACCAATACTTAGCCCCAAATATATTCCTGTATTTGGAATAAGCCACAAAGCTCCTCATGCTTCCCACTTCAAGACTGAGTTCCTTTTTATTTTTAAGTCTCTACACGGGGGGAGGGTGTGAAGGAGTGCAGATAGCTTGGAACCGGTTCCAGCAGCGTATTAATAATAAGGCAAGGAATTCTTCCAGCAAACAGTTCCTGCACAGATGCTGTAGCTTTGAATTTACAGGAAGCCCATAATGAGAGAGGAGTGTTACAGGGAGCACCGATGGCCAGGATGGAGGTGGTGTCCCACCAGTGATACACCTCCCTCAGACATTTTGTATTCCAGCAAGGAACTGGTAAACCAGGTCCTGTCAAATGCCTGACGCTGCTTCCTCCTCACCTGCACACCACTTCCCGCAGCAGGAGAGGGCTCTGCATTCTACCTGTGCATCACACACAGCCACTGATCACTGGTAATAAACCTCTTTTTTAGAGCTTCACCCTTGCGGAGTTAAGAATTAAGATACATCCTTACCCTTCAAAGTGGCTTTGTGACAACCAGGGGAAAGTGCCCAAGCACAAACACGCTGAGTAAGGTAACCGGTTGTGTTTTGGACTCTCTCTCTGCCAAATACTTTCTTAAGCTAATATTGATATTTTAACCACAGCTCAAATTCTCTGACTGAAGTAAATATGCCTTTATAGTGGATTGCTTTTTCTGGACATTTGCCACTCCAGACATTATCCTTCGTTAATGACAGAAATGGGACTGGCCCTTGTCAAGAAACTGCTTAAGAACACACATTCTGCTTTTGCTTTTTGTGAGCGTAGAATATGGAAAACATTAACTTATTGAACCAAACACAGCAAATATGCCTTTAAAAATTAAACATTTTACCTTCTTTCGGTACATTTAATTCTCATCTCCAGGTATTTTCTAAAGTATTATTCTCACATGCCCTTGAATTCAGACCTCATTTCATCTCTGCAGAGCTCCCAAGCAGCAGATCTTGTCAGACAGTTATTTGATTCGTCACACTCCAGTGAGTGAGATGTATTATAGCACTGATCTTACAGCCCTGAGTGAAATGACACGTTTCCTGCACACTATGAAACGATACATCAAGTCTGTGGACAGCCTCTGTGGTGCCTCCAAACACAGACAGCCCCCAGGACTCCTTCTGGCTTCTTTCCAACTTGAGCATTTCCCTTTAAAATTACTGTAAGTAAATAATTAGCCTAACTATAAATGTAAGCATAATATCAAGATCCACTGTCTGTTTGTGGGTGGTTTTTTGTTTTGTTGTTGTTTGGGGTTTTTTATTTATTTAACTATAGCTCCCTTTTCCATTAACAAGAGCACGCCAGCTTTGCTAACTATGCAAACTGTGATGGTGATGCAATAATTTAATTTCTGATAATTCAGGCTAAGAACACAAGCACTGCTCATCTGAGGAGACATCCTAACAAAGCAGCAGCAAAGGAAGTCAAAGACATCACAGCTAAAAGCAGGTCCTGGTGATGCCAAGACCATCACCACAGCTGTTAGTAAAGCCTCAAAGGACATTTGTCTTCAGTAGCTGTTACTACATGTTAACATCAAAAAGGCTAAAAGTGAGTAATTAGAGAGAACAGCAGAAAATAACTTCCTCCTAAATTTCTTAAGTAGTTAGAAGATAAGGAGTTCACTGTAAATCTGTTGTGTGCCATTTGTGACACATCTGACTTTACAATTCTCATCTGTCAAATATCACAGACACGTCTTTTCAAACATTCACAATGCCCTAATTAAGCAAAAAAAAATCAATAAAGTGCAAAGCCAATAAATAAATACATAAAAATAAAGGACCAGTTGCCTCATAATAGCAAATAAAGTTGGCTGGAGCAGTTGGACACTACTGTTCTTCACGCTTTACCCAAGGAGGTTTTATACATGAAGGCTTCAGGTGTCATATCACCCAGCAACTAATGGAAATGGAATACAATCAACTAAAGTGGCTGGTTTCCATTTCAGCTTGTGTGAGACTATAGAGAAAGACCCCAATCTTCCTAATGGGACTTGCCTGCACAGCTCAGCACACCAGCAGCTAAAGCTCTGGGTGTCACACCAGGACAGCAAACACAAAAGGGAATTTCTCTCACCAAAAAAAAAAAAAAAAACAAAGAAAAAAAATAGAAACAGGAAGAAAGAAAATCCCAGAGGAACCAGCTGCTTATTAAAGCAAATTATATAATGAATACTAATCACCCAAATACTGCTTATACTGAAAAATTCACTGATCAAACCACACTTGCTTACACATCTCCAGGTAACGGGAGTTTTAAAGATTCAAACTGCACCACAAGCAGTTGGAGGCTATTGGAAAACAATCAAGCCAAACACTGTTTCCTCTCCCTGCAGCCTGGCCCATCTTCTCCATGAGTGTGTTTGTCAGGGGAGCTGGAATTCTCTCCAGCCTCCAGTGCTGCTGGGTCTCTCCTGGCAGCTCCCTGGCTGATCCAGCACTGGGCACTGCTGCTCCTGGAGGGAGAACTGGGCGATTTCCTCATCCCTGGGGCATCAAACAGCACCAGGAACAACCTTCCATGGCACAGAGGGAGGTGTCACTGTAATGACAGCATCTCCTGCTGACAAGCCAAACCACTGTTTATTTGTAGAAATTACCCATTTGGAAACCAAGAAGCTTCTGTTTAGCTTAACAGGTATTATTTTACAAACTACTTTCCTGTTCACCCAATAAATCTTTGAGAACGAAGATCTATGGCATCCCCAGTTTACTTGTTCTATATTCTGTTATTCCTTCTATCTGAAGCGGGATTTCAGATGTGTCTGTAGCTCATGTATTGCAGGGTATTTCTGACTAGAGCTTCACACATCAGTTACAGAGCTGCCCTGTATTAAGCAGGTCAGTTTAATTATTATAGGTGATTAGGCAGCCAAAAGTAACAAGTTTGACTACATGGGATAAGCCACCCCCTTTTTAGGAATTCTGTTAAGACTGAAACCTTGGGATGAATTCTCAAATGCCACAGTCAGACTTCGGGACTTCTCTTCCCCTTCCCCTCCCCCTCTTAGACACGAAGGGGAGGCACAAACACATCCTGTCCTTAGGCACAAAAATAAACATTTGCCTTCCAAATAAATACCACTACTCTACTTGGGAAAGATTTTTATGGAGTCAAAAGATAACAGAAGTAGCAGCTTTTTCACAGGAAAGAAAGATACACGAAATGAACAGATTTTAAAAATAATCTAGGAAAAATTGACTTTTTTGTTCTACTCTCCGTAATCAGCAAAAGTTTGTGCATCTTCGCACACAAAATAATTACAATTAATCAGACCCTTTTGTCCAAAGGTTACAATTACCATTAATTTGCTCTGAGCCAAATTAATTGTCCTGAAATGAGGCAGTTTCTCAATTAGAAATTGTTATCTATAGACAAAAGTAAGGCAAACACAGGGAATGTTTTTAACATGCTTTGTACTTTAAGAGAGTGAAAACTACATCGAATATTTATTCTTCTAAATGCTCAGATAGTTAATATGGACAAATTGAACAGCTGGCTTCCTGCCTAAATAAGTACAAGAAAATTGTCTGGGTTATTTGGCTAACTGGATTTTAAAAAGCCCAGAAGAAAAACATACACAGGTTTCCAACAGCAAGTATTCGGAATATTTACATTACATGGCTCCACGTCCCTCCTCACCTCGGAGGAATGGTCATTAACTCACCACCCTTCTCCACTTGAACTACCCCTGGTGCTGCTATTTTACACCCACCCCTGCCCGTCTGTGACCAGCTTTCCATACAACTGCGAGCGCTTGTTCGTCCCTTCAGAGGAAAAGCACGTTTAGCCTCATTGTTCGCTGGGCAGAAGCAGAGGCAGGACTTCATCGCCTCCAGGCACCTGCAGAAGTGGTTTGTAATGTACAGAACTTGTACCGTTTTGCCCCAATACCTGCCCCGTTTGCATTTCAGTGGGAAAAGCATCCCTCAGCCCTTCACAAAGGGCGTCTCAGCTGAGTGAGGGTCACTGGCGAGGGGCACAGACAAAATTCACTCTTAGCTGTCCCTCTGATAGTTCTGCCACCAAGCGAGAGGCTGCAGAACCGGGCTTTAAAGTCTGTCTGCCTTCTCAGGATAAGAAAAACCCCAAACAGCTGTACTCTCTTTTCTATTTAAAGACTAACTGGAGCTTTCTGCATCACAAGTTCACTAATAGCAAAATCCATCCTGAAGTGAAGCTGATGAACAGGCTTCCTCCTAAAATGACTAAGCGTAAGTCAGAGATGTAATCTCATCTCCTTTTTAAGTTTATATTTACTTTTTCCATTTCTCTGCATAATCTTTTTGCAGCAAGCTAAGAGGGTTATTTTTGTCATACAGCCTGTACCTAAAAACACAGCAATTACCTTCCATCAGATGAAGTTACAATTTAAAAAATAATTTTGGGGGGGAAAAAAAATAACATCAGCCAAATCAAGTAACACATTGTATATAGAATCCAACTGATGCAGATCTATATACAGTGAAATGCATAAAACAGACACACGAAAATAACTGTACATCAAATTATATGAAGTAAAATGTTAAGTTTATCTGGCCACAGATTAAAATTAAGCAGTCAAAATAAATGTTGCACACTCCCCAATCCAGAAGTGAGGTGTTATGGTAACTGCACCTTTGATTTTTGCGTTTCAATGGTACAGGCAATGTACACCTCAAGAGTCCAAAGTAAACACCACAAAAAATAACAAATAAATATTACAACCAAGTCTAAGTTGGGCTAAACAATTTACACTTAGAATGGAAATAGCAGAGATAACACTTATACAGCCATTTGAAAGAACAGGCATATTTCTTATTTCCGAAAGGCATAAATTCTTATGGCTTACACCTTAACAGTAGGAACAGGCTCCCTGATAAGAACAGCCTTTTTTAATCACCTAAATATTTTCCCATTTTCACATTTATGCTGGAGAACATTTCTAAAACCAGGTTAGCTCTAAGCTGTTACTAACCGATATTCTAACACTATACAAGTAATTCTGGATTTTATTTTTGCCATTCGTAAAAAAATATTAAAGTTAATTCCAATTTCCAAAGCCACTGGGGTGCATGCTTTAGTCAGCCTGCTAAAACAAACCCACATCTATGACTGTGCAAAGATCAGTGTTTTGAGTTCTTGTAAGACTCCAGGAATGCTACAGACATCCAGTCTCTCAAGCCACCACCTCTCTCCATACTCGAGTTGTGGAGCTCAAAGGAGTACCGTGTATCATTTAAGACTAAAATCCTGCAACCACAGACAGGAATCATAACTAAAACTCAAATGCTCCACAGGAACTCCCACTCACCTGCACGCAGTGAGCCCACAACCAAACCCAGCACGGCAAGTTCGACACCAAATCCACCTCTTCCTTCACATCCCTCACCATCCAAACTGATGTATCTCCAAAGACTCTTCTCCCCCATGCTTAAGCAATAATTCCAGTCAGCTTATCTCTAATTTTACATCTCCTGACAACTGTTTTCTCATCTGCTGCAGCAGTTCTGCTTCACAAGGCTTTGCCACTGATGAATAGCACCACGTGGCTCATTCTCATCTCCCCGAACACAGCGGAATGGACAAAGAAAACTGTGAGCTTACAAAACTCTCATTTCACACAACATTTACCGAGACACAGGACACAGGCCTGTGAGACAAGCTGTGCTGGCAGACAAGTCAACTGGGGGTGGGGGGGAATAAAACAAACCTAAAGTGACAAGCAACTGACAAACTTATTTATTTTATTCAAAGGTAGCCAAAAGATTTCCGGAGCTTGAAATGAAATGAAGACCTTGACTCAGCTGTGCTTCTCTCAGAGAAAGGCTGAGCCTTGGAGCTGTGCACAGCTGCCAGCATTACCCAGCCTACAGCACACAGATGAGATGAATCCACACTAGTCTGTCTGTCATATCGTGAACCAGAAGGCAAGTTTAAGCTCTACTATCTCTACATAAACACGGAAAACGTGACTGTAAAATTAACTTCTGGTTTTAAACCAGGCGTGTTCTTTGTTGCTGCTATTGTTAAGCCTCTGTTCTACTGCATTTGTGTCATGCACATTCCCACTGCAAGAAATGTGCTCCATCATAAAGCCAGATATGACCTTGAACTCCTGCCCAAATGCTGGTGTGATGAGATTTTGAAAGGACAGAACAATTAGATTATCCATCATAAGAGTTAGTAGACTAGATCAATAAAATCAACTCTGCAATTAATAGAAATGCTGCTTTATTCCCCCAAATCTAGTCAATAATCTTATTAAAACTGTATTTCAAGCCTCTCCTACAAAACAAGGATCTTTGTGGGATTAAATATTACTCTACTCAGTTCTTAAAAATTTTTTCATCTAGTTAGTAAATTTTCTGTTTGTCTGAATAGAAGACTAAAACTGTAAGCAAACTTCACCACTAGGCCCAGCCTATCCTCTACAACGAAGGAAAAATCAGATTTACTCCACAGAACATTTCTACCTGGATTGGTACAGCCTGTTTCTCTTCCTATAGCCCACTCAGAAAATATTCCTGTGAATTAAACACTATGTTCAATTATGTCTCGTTACCATAAAAGCAACAGACTTTTCTCTGAATTTAACATTCACAATCCCCACTCTCTGGAGATTTTTTTTAATCACCAGAGAGAGAAGATTCTGCTCAGGATTTCCTGGGATAGCTTAGAGCCATCTGAGTGCTAAATTCTCCTCCTGATCTTGTCTGTCAAAGCCATCCCCCGAATTTTTATGAAACACCTTAGTAAAGCTCCATCTGTTTTGGGGCAGAACAGCAGAGCTTCACCACAAGTGCTGTTCTCAAGTACCATTTAGGCTCTAATCTGCACGTCTACCAGCTCCTCTTAGTTCAGAATAGAGCCACTGGGGACCCACGGGACTTGCAGCTCATGATATGAAAGTATGGGCAAATGCACTTAGATGCCACAACCCCCTCAGTTTATCCCTTATCCTCCTTTCTGATTTTTGAAGGCTCTTACTTGGACAGCAGCTCTGATGTGGCAACTTCTGCCACCTCGTTTCAGAAGCAACACAAAAAGCCTACCCAGCAATCCAAGGAACCACAAGGTGCAGAGCAAAACCCAGCAACAAATCAGTGCTAGAAACCTCCAGACAAAGCTGGAAAACAAGTAAATGTCAAAAAAGAAAAAATAATCCATCTAGTGCATCCTCTTTACAGAGACAACTCCCTGAGTCATGAATTCATTTGCGCAGCACTTCAGGACACTCTCCAGGTACAAATCTCACTCTCTCACCATTATGGAGTCTTTCTCCACAGTCATTGAACATCCCTGTTCTAGCAGCACCAGAATGGAAGCTGACTGTAACCTCTCTTTTTAAGGTTCTACTTTCCATCTTTAACACTGTTATCTTGCAGGGAAAGAGGGGAATCTCTGATTTTCCATATACTACTTCTGTGCTCCAGAGTACTCCCTCAAAGCCACACATACAAAATACTTCTCAAGGTTTGCAGCAACTGCTGTTGAAAATTAATTACCTTTATGAGGGTTGATAATGGAAGTAGGTCTTGAACTGCACCAAACAGCTGAATACGTCTCCAGAATTGATTAAAACCTGAATATTCGGAAGGAATAAGCCATAAGACAGCAGGGTTTCCAGGAGGAGCGTGATGGACACTGACAGCACAGTGCTGAGCAGAGCAATGGGGAAGGGCTGCATGGTGCAGGTACAACCAGGTGGCTGCAGTGAAGAAACATTGTATTTAAACAGAAGCAGATCCTTCTTACTCTTCAAGGGTAAACACTACCTGTTTTCTATAGGTCTAGGTCTGAGCCCAGCATGCAGTGTCATTAAAGATTGCAGCTTAAAGCTCCCTTTAGAAACTGTCCATGATTTTCAAGCCACGTATTTTCACATCAAACAGCTCCTCGAGCAAACCTTTCCCTCCAGCAGCTGAACCTCAGTAATCTCAGTACTTGGAAGACATGTTAGTCTGAAGTTAAGCCTCTCTCCACTAATGCAGCCAATAGGAAAGAGATGGATGATTTGCTATCAGAACAGCATGATCTGATCTCTGACAACACAAGCCTTGCCCATCAGGAGCTCTTTACAGATCAGGTTCTGGAACGTTGGCTTCTACACTTGCAGTATGTTGACTGCCAGAAGCCAGACCACACAGATCACAGTTGGACAGAGCCTTCTGACTGTGCTAAATTCTCCCAAAGACAATAACTTTGCATATTTCTGCATGTGCTTTGTGATTTATTTTGTGCTGGTAAACTGTTGCCAAACACAGGCCCGGTAAATACATACATTCCTCCTTAGTACCTGCAGGAATCCCAAGAACCAAGAAGTCTTCAAAACGTGCATGATGCTTCACATATGGAGATCTTCAAAGACAGAAGATTCCCCACCAGATTCTTTGCACAACTTTCAGCAGTTGTACATTTCCTTTTCACGTCTTGAGCTGATGACAGGGAACAACATGCCAGCTTTTCCAGGCACAGAAATACACTGAAAAGCACTCTCACACCATTCATGTGGTTGTTACAGACCTAACTCTTCTTCCTGTGCGAGATCAAAACATTTCACACACAGTACTACACGAAAACACATGTAATTAAAAACATACTTCCGAGTCACTGCGTGTGTGTCAATCATGATGGTATTCCTGAATTTGCACTGCAGATCTCTTCCACACATCTGGCCATTTTTATGCTTTCTTCTGGTTTTAAGGATGGCTGAAAACTTTGAGAAATTCCTACGTGTTTTCCAGGTAGCTGTTACCTCTCCACGCTTTGAAGACTATCCCATATTTCATACTTGTTCATCCCTCCACTCCATCCCCAAAAGCACCAGTGTGTTTTGTCATTGGTTACAGTGGACCACGCTCATCACACAGCACAGCACTGCCTCAGCCTCTGTGACTAGAAGTTCTTGTGGTGACCTCTTAATCCCTCAATTAAGAGGTTTAAGATTTCCTCAGAACTACCTTTCAGACCCCACATGTCACTCCATGCAGACAGAGTCCACGGGCCACTGGGGACAATACAGAAGAGATCTGCATTTTTAGGCTTATCAATTCCACTCATCCTTTAGGAATGAACACCTCTCCCACCAAACCAGAGACAGCGTTATTTCACTGCAGCTCCTGGCTGTTACTTCTACACACAGTTTAGCTACTCCTTAGTGAACAAATTCTCATTTAGGAAATTTATTGTTTCCATGACACAACACATGAATCTCAAGCAGTAACAAGAGCCTACTAGACTGCTGATGTGCAACCTAACCTTCCCAAAATGATATCAAAATCAACACAGATTCACACAGTGCTTTTTATATATTACTTTCACAGGTCTGTGGGTTTTTTTAAACAATCCAAAATCATCAGTATTATCCCTGTGAAGACTTAGAGCATGTCCTCCAGCCAGATGCCTCATGTAAGCTCTCAACTGGTCAGCAAATAATCCCACATTCACAACTGGGGCTGTGGCAGACAACAATTCTGAGCTTCCACGGCATCTACTAAGCTCTGTGTCATGAGTCATGGAGATGCTGCTGCTTCCCATTGTTCTGTGCAGAGGAGTGGGGGAAGGACAGCTCTGTGTGGGAAAGAACTCCAAGATCTAGACAGCATTTGGCATAGAAGTGTGCAAAGCTCTGCTCATTTACAGTATTGTTCTTGAAACATTAACCTGCAAGTGCTCCGCATTTACTGAAGAAATAGGCTGGATAGATTACTTCAAACAATCAGATTAATACAGCAAAATATAATTACTGACATATAAATTGCAGGGACTCACTTTTAGGGTAAGTTTTCTGTAACTTACCCACGAGGAAAGAATGTGGAATTGTATTTACTGAAAGTTGAAACACGTAAGGAAATGAAAAATCAGAAAGATCAACTGGAAATGTCATTAGTATTGTGAGGGAACAAGAAATAAATAAAAGTCCAGTGATCAGAAAGTAAATCACAGCACTAAGACCTGACACACTCTTTGGGAACAGACTGATCAGCACTTCTGTCTGTTCCAGTTGTGGCATAATCAGCTTTGCCAGTTCAAATATCCCTGCCCTCTGTGACTGGAAAACAAGGCTGGATAACTTGAGAGTTAACTCAGGTAAAAGGACTTTGTTTTCACCCCTCCACCACAGCCGATTCCTCCCTCTGTTAACCAGCCAGAGGAGCAAGTTCCACAGCCAGCTATGGGCATCCTGATGCTCCATAACCACTGGCAGAGGGTCAGGGCAGCATTAACAGTGTCATTTAGACCAAAACTCCTGATAGGAGCAATGCCAGTCAGTCTGGAGCCCTGGCATCCCTCTGGGATGCTTAAAGCAAGCACCCACGCATTTCACTGTTATTCAGGGCAGGGATCCAGGCAGGGCTTGCTCAGCTCTGTAGGCTGTGGGTTCCTACTGCAACAAGCTGGTACAATCACTCCCAGCTACAGCCTGTTCCTGGAATAAGTCAGGGGCATTAAAGAAATGGGGTGAGGGGAAAATGAATGGGTTTGACTGTGGCAAGACTGTGGTCAGCCACCACCTGTCTCGGGGACCGGTGGCACAACCTCACTCTACTTTACACCTTGGCAAAGAAGCTGTTCCAAGAGCCCTGGCACTGTGGTTTGGGAAGCAACCACAGAAGGGCAAAACAAAATGCCTCTGTTTACTTAACTGAGGTGAATGAATAAAGAGGTTTGACTTGGAAAGCTGTCCCAGAACCAGGAAAATTCTACTTGAGTGCTCTCACAAATCACACTCAGCAGGTCTGACCAATACAGCAGGTATTTACAACACCTCTGCCTCACACCAGAAAAATTCATTCAATGAATTTTAGTGCACTGAGAGTAGTTTCAGTGGTCTGCTTTGCTTTTAGCCTACAGTCCTAACTAGTGTCCTCACAGAATACACTTTGTTAAAAAAAAAAATGGTAAAATAATTTTCCATATTCCCTCAATATGCCACATGATTGCTTTCCATTTAGCATTCAGAAGAATCAGTTTAAAACCATTTTGGGATCACTAATACATAAAAGCTACCCTCGCTGTAGGTAGGTTTTATAAGACAAAAATCAGTGGGAATTCATTAGAGAATTCTTTTAATCCACACGAAAAACCCCAAATGAGTAGCTATTCACTCTTCAGATTTCCTCAATACCTTCTCAGTATTTAAATACACTTGTTCCAGCCCTTCTCTGTCCTCATGCATTGCTCAGGATGTAAATGTCAGCACCATTAAAATGATGGCAAATTTGACACCAAAAAAAGTCATCTGCTTCTTTGGCATTTTTTTTTCCCCTCATATTTCCCCTCCCCTTCTCTTTTAAACAAAGCATGGCAACAATTTGATAGCCCATCAGCGTTTTGCCCTCCTGAACCCTGGCAATGACCCAGAGGATTTGCACTCTCCTGCTAATCACAGGTCTGGCTGTGGCCATTTCCCATGACATAGCTGAAATTCTCCAAAACTTGGCCTCTCGACTTCCCTACCAGCCCATACTGAAACTATTTGGCGTCTCCTTGGGCTGTCAATCCCAGCTCCGGCTGCAGCACCAGGGCTGCAAATCTGCCACTCTCACTGCTGACCCAGCAGCAGCAGCAGGAGCTCCCTTGGACCTGCAGCAGGGGCAGGTGCTCTTCTCTGCCACACACTTTAAAAGGAAACCCAACTGAAATATGAAAAATACACTCTGCACATACTGCAATGACAGTTTTAAATATTTATCTCAAGTTAATAAACCCGAGGCCTGTTTCTAGTGCAGCCCCTCTGCAATTCCAGGCTCGCCTCACCGTCACAAATTTTCTTCAGTGGTGCATAAAAACAGCTCAGACTCTTTTTATTTCTTTCTATTAATATCAGGGACTATGGGAGAGATACAATTTATGATCTGCCCATGTTGTTCTATTATGCCATAAAAGTGGAAAATATTAGCAGTCTTGAAGAAAAGTGCAACAAAAATTAAAGTTGCTCAGATCACACATTCAGATTTCACCATTCCAAGTTCTTTGTGCTGAACGAAAAAATTCCATGACTTTTCAAGGCAAGGCACAGGTAAAACCTTTGTATCCTGTCTCTATACCAGGAGACCATTTAAGCACTAATTTACAACTGCTGAAAACACATCAGTCCTTCAGGAACAGGAATGATCACAACTCAGTCTTTTTAGAATTTACTTACTCTCAAACAACTTAAGACAATTCAAGTAGTATCCAATTTTCCCAATATACCCATTAAAACTCAAAAGCAGCAATTTTTAAGCCTACAAAATCTTTCATTCAAAAACTCCCGTGTATCTCAATACTGGCTGTCTATATTATACCCCCGGAATGTAACAATCCCAAGGCAAACAGAAGGTTATTGTAACACTTGTATGAAATCTACAGTAGCACGTGCATTTAGAATGTGCTTGGGCTGTTGCAATAAACATTGTTTTCTTCAAGTATTATATTTTCTGGAAAAATAGTCTGAATGTCCAGACTAAGAAACAGTTTCCAAGAGCAACTCTGGCATCAGCACAGGAGGGGAAAAAGCAACTACCAGGAGGATCAGGAAAATATCTGTGCATGGGAAACAACCAACACACCAATATATTTGGCCACCTGAAATGTAATAAATCACCAACTCTTAACATCAGGGCTATCTAACAGTAAACTAATCCCCACCGAGTTACTCAATTCCAAATGCCATCCAATTCTTCTAAAGCACAGGCCATTTAAATAACGTACTTACTTCAACAACTTAAAATTCCAACCAGAACACTGAGTCTTGCTCACTACATTCCAGGATTCCTTGCCCTTATCTGGCAATTCTTTGCCTTGTTACCTAATAATTAATATTTTCCAAGATGAGTTAAAATCAGTCCAAGCACTCAACTTATAATTACTGAACAAATAGTTTTTCCATACAGGATTTCTGTTTCCCTGAGTTATTATCTAATACAGTTTGAAATGCTGAGCAGAACAAGGGGTGGATTTACAGCAAGTGGACTCTGCAGGGGCCTGAACAAGTTCAGACAATGACACGGAATCACATCCACAAACATAAATGCACCTCTGCACAACAGCAGGATTGAAACCCCAGTTGTCCTCTTGACTCTTTAACTCAGCATTTTTAGAACATGGATTCCACTGTGCAAAGACAATAACACTAAAAAAAAAAAGTGAAAAGTTGTCTTAAATAGTCCAGGGTTTTTGGTTGGATGGGTTTTTAGCAGTCAGTGTAAGTTCCGAAGGACAACACGTCCCCCCAGGTATCACACCATGAGCTCATTCACCGCTAGTTTTGATTTCAGGTGCTTTCATATCAGTTTCCACAGCAATCAGCTCTATCCCAGCCCAGGGATAATGACACTGGCACTACAGGGAGCCTCTGACTCCCAAAATCCAGCGGGCCCTGCCCTGACTCCTACTGGCCACTGTTTAGTCTGAGGACACCCCAAGTCCAATCCTAAATAAAACAACTGCCACAAAATCCCCTGCCAGGCTCTCAGACCCCCCATTCCAGCTCCTGATCTCAACATATGGATCGCTCTTTTGTCCTCTAATATTTTCTCATTCAGGCACAAGTGAAATAAAAGCTATCCATTTTTTACTACCTGCATAAGATCCTGTAAAAAAAGAGTCCCAATTCCCATAAGAAATCGCTAAACATGCATTATAGCAAGTGGGGATAGTTGACAAAAAGCAAAAAAATACATTACCCATCCTTTCATTCAAATACTGAAGTGCCTTGGGGTCAATCAAAAGAATAGGAGCCTTACACCTCAAATGTAATTTCTACATTCTTTTATGAAATATAAAATGTATAACCCTACGAAATGGTAATCAATAATTTAATGTACTATTTTCAATACACATCACTGCTACATGGTAACAAGTGGGATGGATGGATTCATGAGAATTTACTTGGTAAAATCAGAACTCAAAATTATCTGCAAATTAATCAAGTAAAGAATAATTTAATAATTAAGGATAATTATGCTATCTGGAATTATTTAAGATACAGGGCTATGAGGTGACATCTACCTTCAGTCTACGAATATATAAAATGAGGAGCCACTAAATAGTAAATGGTTTTAATCAACTCACAAATTGAATTTGCCTTTTATTACAAAGAAAAATAAAGGACAAAAATATTTCAAATATCTCGTTTTTCTTTAAAAAAATCAACCTTCCTAAAATTCATGTACTTGTCACATTCATATAGTTACCAGTTACTTCCCGTAACAGTCTCCACAGCATAAATCATTTACTTGGCTGACAAGCTGAGAACTCTGAACTAGCTAATCTGCACAACACAAATGTTAGATTTTGAAATATTTTGTATTATTTTGTATACACATGGCTCCCACACAAACTCTGGAAGAATTTTTTGGGGTAAAAAAAAACCACACTACTTGAAAAAAAAAAATCTTTTGACTTACACATTTCAGTAGAAAGTCTGTAATTCAATAACTTAATTGAGTAATTCAAGTTAAGCCTTTCTGGAGGCACTACCAGGAAGTCATTCCCTTCAGCACCAGAAGAATCATGTAAGAAATACTGTTATATTTTCCTTAGCTGGAGTTTTACCACAAGTTTCAAAATACACACACTGGAAATCACGTGTTTGTCTCCAAAACACTAAGGAATACACTTCATATTTTTAAACTTTAAAGACAATATTAAAGATTACTGACAACAATACTTGTCTCCACAGGGTCATCTCAGCTCTGTCACTTCACCATCTCATTTTATATGTTGTTTGGGCCTATTTGAATCTTCACAGAGCAACCCCACTTGTGATATGGGCATAATTTGGTAGTAGCTTAAAACGTGCCTAAAATTCAGCATAACCCAGTGGATATTAAGACAACATTTCCTTTTAGCCATTTTTTTTAATAGTTGGGATTTTTCTGTAATTTAAATAGACTGCTGACATTGTAGTAACATTACCTTAGAGACTATTTGGAAATAAATTCAAAAATTAAATCAAGATCATCAGATTAAGATCAGAAAGAGAACAATCCTTTTGCCGTAGCTGCAACCTGAAACTAAGTTAATAACATTTTAAATTCAAAAGCTATGTTCTTAGATAATGTGAGGTTGAGACCAATTTGCCCTTCTTCCAAATTTTACCGTTAGATGTAAACACAGAAATGCCACAGAGCATGAACTGAAAGCCTTGGCAGGTTCAGGACTGTGTGTTCTGAAAGCCCTGAACACTCGGTTATTGACACAGCCACAAGACCCAGGATGAGGTCAGGAAGGAAACAGGAGCCAGCTCTCAACCTCATCCCAAAAAACCACCCTCTGGGGACCTCATGATTTTCCTCCTGAAGGCAGGAGAACATGGGTCCTCCAAAAAAAAAAAAAAAAAAAACCACCCCAAAACCACCAAACTGGAAATTCCTGCTGCTCTCAGAACACCTTGAGTCTCCATCCACACCAAGTCCACTCTAAAAAGGATTTCAGGAAGGAAAATCCTGAGAACATGAGCCATCTATCCTATACTGCCTGTATTTCTTTTCCTTTTTTAATAGGATTTTCTCCAAGGATCTGGGCAGCACCTTCGTGCAGGTGTTCTGTAAGAACCCTAACACAGGTCAGGCATTCCGGGTTTATAAGGTGGTTTTAATCGGGGCAGAATCGAGACACACTCAGGAAACAGATACAGCAAATCAGTTGCTATTACAAGAAGATAAAATGTAAAAAACAGACCACCAAAGGCACATCCTACCCCTGAAACGGACAGCAAACCCAACACTACAAGTGGATTCAAAGAGCACAATTTAGGGTAGCAAACAGCTAAACTTCACTTTCCTCAGCAGCGGTTCATCAGTTCTGTCTCCTGCTGACTTGTAAATTTTGTGGGAGTCGAGAACCAACATCTCACACTCCTGCAAGATGCTGGTGATGGGCACAGTCCTGTAGCTCTTAGGCACAGGATCTCCCAGCACCCACAAAACCCTGTCTGGGACATTTAATCTTCCACTCTGAACAGAAGGAGGGGGGAAAAAAAAAAAAAAAAAGACCAACTCTACAGTCTGGTATCCCATCCACAGTATCTGCCAAACCTTGCACCAGCTAAAAGCTTCCAAACCCTAGCATTAAATACTGTAAATAATATATTTAACCACAGAGTATTTCAGGTTGTAGGGGACCCCTGAGGTCATATGGTTCAAATTCCCACTCAAAACATGGCTAGTGAGGTTAATATGCTGAGTTCTTTCTTGTATTGTATATATATCCTTATATTTCTGGCAGGAAAACCAGAAAAATCTCCTTCTACAGGAGAAAGAAACAAATGACTTGGCCAACACAAGGCTAAATATGAAAACCTTAAGAAGCAGGCACATTAATGGGGAAAAAAAAGCCAAACAACCCAGTGACTGCTGATCCAAGACATGCCACTGACTGTTTCTACAACTAATCCCCCCCAACCTGGACAGATGAATTCAATTGTGGAAAGTTACTTGGAGGAAAAAAAACCCCTCAGTGAAGTAACTAACTGCTGTAAAACTCAATAAGCACAGTTTAAAGTTACACAAAAGTATTGTCACAGGCCATTCAACGCAGTCCTCTAGCTCTGGAATACTCCCTGGCAACTCCTGAAGCTTGTTTCACTAGGAATACCTGAAATTTTCAGAGATTAAAATTGCTTCCACACAGTTCTTAACTGCATTTTCCTCTCAGGTCAGGGAGATGCCAGGCTGAAAGCCCAGAGGAAGTTCAACTCTGGCATTCTTCCTTCCCACCTGGCATTCAAACGCTGGTGTACACACACAAAAAACGCTAGAGGAAGTCTCTACTTACTGAAATCCTTCCTCCTTTTTGGGACTAGGCTACAGAGTCATGCTAGAGTGGTAAGTCCTCACTTTTCCATGCATTATGGTGTGCTCAATGTGCCCTAAAGGGAGAGGGAAATCCTCTTCCCCTTTTCATTTAGCCGTTTTAAAAGGAACGACTTCATGAAGTGAATTAAGAGATACAAAAAAAAAACCCAGACTGGCAGTAAATAAGTCTCAGCTTTTTAAGGTTTTTTCCATTTACGTTTTTTCATTTCTGCTTTTTGCAACACTGTATTTATTTACATCCACAATTTACAAACCTTAACTACAAAGTGGGAAACAGGGTAGCTCAGGTTTGTGCCAAGTTTGACACCCGACACAGGGCCTGTTGTAGCCACAGTGATCCACAGGCCAACCCATTGATCAGTCCTTTGTTCCTGTGTTATTTAAACACAATGAAACTGGTTTACCTCATTAAAGAGGAGCTAGAATAAGCTCCAGCTGCAAGGAAGTGAGGTGGTCCTCGTTTTTGCAAAGCAGCAATGCCGTTTGGGAAAAAAGAGTAACAAGAGGCAAAGAAAAATAATTCCCTTCCAGCAATCGAAATACCAGTTTTGAAGATAAAATAGTGCAAAACCCGAGGCCAGTAAAAAGAAATACTGTTTTGCTTTGAAGTTCACCACCAACTGGGGGCAAGTGGCATGTTGCATTCCCCAGGCTTATGGGAAATTTGTTTCCTGTCGTGTCAGGGAAAAAATAACCATTATTGCTATGGTCCCCCTGGAGCCTGTAATTACTGATGGATGTAAATTACACTGGATCAAAATACTTGATAAATGTGACCTTGAAAGTCAAAGCTAAGCAGGCTACCTGGGCAGTGTTGGCCTAACTCCTGTCGTAGGAAGGACTGGTGGGAATGGACTCCCCAGTCACGCGACAAACACCCGAAAAAAGAGCGACGGAGCTTCGCACGATGAATTCCTTCAGGTGAGGATGTGCCACTGTGTCCTCTCAGCAAACCCACTGAAGGGACATGGGTTTAGGGTGTTTTATTGCAGCCAGTCTGATGGCAACACACAACCCTGGGATGGGCATTTCAAGTGTGGCCACCGGCAGCCGTACAAGTACTTCACGTAGCAGGAGACACGTGAGGCCTCCGGAGCAAAGCAAGGGAAGTTGCTTAAGTAAAATACCTCCTACAGAGCAGCGAGTTCCCCAGATCAAATAACACCAAGACACTGCAAAGGCTGCCACTCCTGCAGAAAAAGGCCTAATAAGAGACCTAGCAGAATATCCCATCAGCTCTGCTCCCAAAAGGGGACTCTAAGGCATGGGGTTAATCAAGCAATTACTGGGGAAAAGGAGAGCAAGATGGTACAAATATAAGTAGCTCAAGGGGAAAAAAGGAGAAATCTCATCCCAATACTTTTGAAGAAACACTCTATGCATATATTAGTTGAAGAAAAATCAGTTTAGGGCTCAGAGAGTGCACTCAGCACCTTCTTTAGAAAGAAAAGATATGATCCAGTGATGATTATCACAACTAACAGGGAGTTCTATTCCTGTGACTGTGTGGTAGGACACACGATGATTCCCTCAACAAAAGTAACTAACTGTAGAAGCCATAACATTTACTTTCATATTGGATGTCTCATCAGCATTTTCCCCCTCACATTCACCAAGCACCAATGTTGTACCTTGCATGTAAAGCACTTGAAACGTTAAATTTAACATTCCTTCATAGATCAACAGGAATGAAGTAAATTCATATCAGCTGTTTCCTGAAGAAATCCTTTCACAGGTATGTCTTTAGTAACAGCCCATCAGGGAGTTTACAGAGCAAAGCAAAAGGCATGTACTTAGTTTCAAATACGCCTCAGTCAGTTTTCTCAACAGCATTCACATTTCCATTGTAGAAAAACCTCCAACTGCAATCGCGGCAATTACTGTATATTTGAATAATCTCACTGAACTAAGTTCCAGAGTATATCAGGGAAACATGAAAGATCAGCTCACGGACCTTGTACAACACGAGGTGCCGTAAGCCTTTGTTTTCAGTGTGCTACACTAAGAAACTGAAGCAGCTCAAAGGCACACCTTGTACAACATCCTTGCCTTAGAGTAAGATGATAACAAACCACCCCTGCCAATCCATTCTTGAAGCAAGGTTCATGGCTCGCATGAGTTATTTTAATTTTGTTTCACAGATAGTTTCTACTCTTGTAAGTTTTCTAGTGCAGGCTGCGCTTGGGACATGGAACTGCATCGGGCTCCACATCAAACCCCTCCTGGTTCAGTCCCACTGACCCTTCTGACAGGCACACACTTGCCTCAGGCTACAATCCCATGGCTTCTCTCAACCAAAGGCGATTTGTATCATAATGAAATCCTGGATCATTTATGACTGTATTTCAAAAGCAAACGTTGTGCATTTAAAGGTAATAGCAGCATTGGTTTCGGTGACCTCTAAGTGTCTGAAGTACTTTAAACAGGCCTGCCCTGTTACCCCTGTGAAACACATGGAAAAGCTCCAGAAAGCCTGACTTAAGCTTCTCATTGTACACATCACAGACTTGAGGAAGGAAACCAAATAAGAATTAAAGCAAGGAAGTGTTTGGCCTGGCATCATTTCACCCACCAAACCCTTAACTCAAGGGGCACTCTGACTGTAAAAGAAAGCCCTGCAGGTAAAGCTGAGTTGTGCTGCCACGTAGCAGCCAGCAGGGGAACTGGAGGCCAGAAAACTGGTGATGAGAGTTGGCCTTTTGTTTTTGAAGATGATGATCAAAATCAAGACTTCATATGCAGCACTTATAATTTAACCCTCATTAATATCTCTACACCAGTGATCATGTCTCCTATTTCTACCATCCACTCACACACTCAAAGAAATTCTCATTATCTCCAATGTATTTCTGAAGTATTTGAAAGGACTTTTAGAAGCCGACGAATGTAAACTCATCTTTGGCCTCAGGATGACAGTCTATTATGGAAAGCAACAGAAATATTTACATTATCATTATGATATTTTTCCTGTTACGCAGATGAGATGTCTGTGCTTCAGGTCAGCAGTTCAATCTGTTCCTACATTCACTTTGTGTAAGGAAACTGCCTCAATGTGAAAATAATGTCAAATGCTTCAATTCTCGTCTCCTATACAGAGATAGTTCTATTTGTTCTGCATTTTCTCCTAGTTGCAGTAATGACAATTTACAAGTGGATTTCCCGCTGTTTCTCCTAACCATGGACAGGACCTCAGCAGCTCCAGACCACTAGCTGAGCACTCAGCAAAACATTTTTCAGCTCTTTCAGTGTTCAGCCAACAGGGAAAGGCAGAAAATACTCGCATATGAATTAACCGACTAAAAGGAAGTTTTTAAACAAGAAAAGCAATATCCATATAGCAATACTTTATGTGCAGGTACCCCATGATGTGCTGACATTTGCAGACTGGCTCTAACAGCAAGGCCAAAAAGCCACATTACAAAGCAAATGCAGTAAATCTGCCTCTGACAAACTCAGAGCTGCACAGTCAGACTAACAGGGTTATCCAGTTTCCGGAAAAGAAACTGCCTATAAACCATCAGGTCAGAATCCCTACAGTAATAATATACCTGTGATATAACCTAATTAATCTCCGACTGCAACCCACACAGCTACTCAATCCTCTGCTAAGCTTAAGAAAAGCAGCCCAGGAGGGCCACAGACAAATCCACGGGCAACAGCGGCTCCCCAGCCTTGCCCTCACCACCAATCAACCCAGAGGAACCAGAACACAAACACTGTAGGGAGCTTGAACTGGTGCTAACAGAAGCAAAACCCCAAAGTTCTGAAGGCTAAGGTAAGAAAACGCCAAGCCAATAATGCCCACCCACAATTACTGCGTTTTGAGAGCTCTGGACCAGCTCTCAGTCCTGTGAAAGCCACCGTAACCAGAGACTGAGTCACTGTGTTTTCCCCCCCATTTTAACTTGTCACTGCACACAGAAGTTGAAGCCAGTTAATAAGGACACATTTCAGAGCTGGCAGAGCACACGGGGCCACCCTCAGAACCCACGTCCCCAGCTCTGTAGGTGATGACTAACCCTGGAGTCCCCATCCAGCCGGTTTTGCTGCAACTCAAAGCAGCACAAGAGGCTCTGGAAGTTCAGAAATGCCTAATTTTGGAGAAAAGAATGAACTCTAACAGGGATTAATGTCTAATTGGATGAAGTGAGTACATACTGGGTTTTATCAATACTCTTTGATTGATACTAAGAATAAGACAAGTTTTAAAAAGCATCAGAAACCATTTACAACAGCTCTGTTGATGCAGAGTCCTAGGCTGGACTTAGTTTAAAAGGCTACTGTTGGTGTTAGTAAAATCAACTGAAACTTTTCCAGTTCAGGATTGTGTTGAACAGGCAATAACAGTGCAAGAATTTTTAATGTTATCTCCACGCCATGTGATTTGAAACTAGAATATCTTTGAGAGTGCTTTAAAAAGTTCAGGACACCCAGCTACCAAATAATTGCCAAATAATTAAGTGGAAAATTAATCCCGTAATTGATTTTTTGAGCTAAACATCAATGAAAAGAGAATGCCACCTTTCAAATAGCACAGGAAAAAGCAGCAGAAATTCAAGGCAGTAATTACTCGGCTAACAGAGTAAAAAAAAGTTATTTCCAAGGCAGACTTATGCTTAATCTGCATGTGTGGCATTTCTTCGGGAAATGTATAATCCTTGGCCACAAACTCCCTTAAATAGCTTTGTAATAAGATGACCTGATCAGAGAAGTTGGCAATAGAAACCTCCTTAGAAGAAAGATGCCACTGAAACCCAGCAGTCATTTTTGCAAAGAACACCCTTTCTTTCCCAATTGTGCCTGTTTCCCCTAGGAGAGGAAATAAGACATCTGCACACTATCATTTCAAATAACCAATTTTACACATGGGAAAAGAAGCACTGAGGAGGAAGCCTTCTGGCTTTTCACCATGTTTTCCTTTGTTTTCTACTCTCACAATATTATTATTAATAATGATAATAAATCTTTTATTATATTTTTAATTGTTCTTCTGCACTAATTTCGATAGACAAAAAAATCCTTAGTCTTCAAATAAAACTGGTATTTGCAATTTTTTTTAAAAATGGTTACATACATTATTTACAACTAGAGCCAAAAAGATCATCTGAAATGCCTCCAGCTTGATAAATGGTATAAATGTCATCCAGCTATCTGCAGCACAAGCTTCTGACCTAATGCACATCCTTCTCAAGCCAGAAGTGCACCCCAGAGACCCGCAAACACTTACTGTAATTATTTACTGTCTTCTAAAAAGACCTGCTGTGATCTATACACAGTAAAACTACAATTATTGGATGTGGATAAAACCACAAAAACACCCTGTTACAAAGCCCGTGCTCTTTTGTCATGGCAACACTGGAACCCAAACTCCTGGAACAATCGCATTGTCGGGATCCTGCTTTAATGGGAAACGATAATGGAGCTCTAAGGCAGCAACCCCGGGAGAGCTTTCTCTCCAGAAAGAGAACAAACAGAGAGATAGAGAGGACACTAAGAAAATTTATGATCTGGTTGCTTTTCCAAACACAGCTCCTGATGACACGCCCAAGGTAAACGCGGCTGAATTTGATCAGGAGTCATGATTTGATACTGGGAGCCTGCTGAGGAGCAGGATGGGAAGGAGGATTTCAGCAGCAAATCTTTGGCAAACCATACCCCTGTGCAACAACCCCCTGGCTACAATAAACATCTTCTGAAGGCTGTCAGAGGAAAGCACACATTGGTATAAATGCACTCCAAGGAAAGCAGGCATTGGTAAAATCTAATACACGTTCCACTTGTTGAATTCCAGCCACGACACGCTGACTTACCCAGACCAACCCCTGACTGCAGCACAGCACAGTGGAACAATATCACGCATTGGAGGTGAGAAAACCTGTATATTTATGTTTAACCAGGGCAGCCTCGTAAGCAAAGATGTAACTAAGCAGTTCCAGCTACTCCTACTAGGAATCACCCAAAGAAACAACTTACACAAAATCAACTACACACACGCTGCACAAACAGGAACGTAAAGGAGGCAGACAAGTCAAGAAAAGAGATGGAAAATTGTAATGCATTCAAATAAAACTAAAAGCCAACATGACTAACAATTAAACATACTACACAGGTTTTCAGTGTCTGATAGGTTGATCACTAAAATTGCTTTGAACTATGCAAATCCATACAGTAATACACATTTCTCAGCAGCATCTCCAAAACCTATGGATGACAGGATAAACCATTGTTTCTAGGCAGTTTTAATGTGGTTTTAACACCTAGCTCAAGAAGAAAAATGAAGCAATGAAGGTATTATTAAATAACAAAACTTTGCCTGAAAATTCTTCAGCAACAGTTGGTACGTTTTGTGTATGTTTGTGTAATGCACTTCCTTGTTTCTAATCTCCTCTTAAAAATTACTAATAACACCCATATTCCATGTTTACTCCAGATATCATAGTTACATTTATTTATTTGCCTTACAGACCATACACACCTTATTAGCTGTAATGTGCATTTGCTGCATCCCAAACTAGAATGATCCATCACAATGCATAGCTGTGGCCATAAAACACAGATGAGATTTTTCTTATTTCAGGAAGAAAACATTTTAAAAGCAAATTAAACGTAATCAGATAAAAGGCAACTTAAATTTCATTACAAACGACAGTGGGTCAGTGCAAGTTCACAAAGCTCCACATGCTATCCTCTCTCATCCTTCCAAAAACAGCAGCTCTATAAGCAGGTTGATGTCAGATAGTTCCTCACAATCATTAACCTAAAGGAAAAGTGACACGTTTCACTGCCCAGTTTGCGTCAGTGATTCAATTAACGTTTGAGTAGCACTTGAAAAAGCAAAACAATCACTGATAGCCGCTGACATCTCCCTGGAAAACGCGAATTCCCAATTAAGAGATTGGAAGTGCAGCCCGGGGTGAGACAGGCTGTCCTCCTGCAGCCCAGCGAGCTCCAGGGTGGAGCAGGTGGATGCCCAAAGGAGGTTGTGACCCTGCGGGAAGCAGGAACGAGGTCCTGGCAGGAGCTGCTGCCCCATGAGGAGAGGAGCTCAGGCTGGGGCAGGGGAAGAGTGTGAGGAGTCCTTCCCTGGGGCAGAAAGGAGAGGCACAGACGGCATGTGATGAACTGACTGTAACCCCCCCACTCCCTGCCCCCTGCACTGCTGGGGGGCACAAGGGAGAGAATTCAGAAAGTGAAGCCCAGGAGAAGAAAGGGGTAGGAGAAAGTATTTTAAGAGTCAGTTTTATTTCTCATTACCCTGCTCTGACTGGACTAGTAATAAAGTGAACATCCCTAAACACAGGTCAGTTTTGCCCACGAAGGTGACTGCTGAGCGATCTCCCCTGCCCTTACCTCTCCCCACAAACTATTTCACAGACCCCTTTGCAGCTGATAGAGCAGTCTTGGTGGGCATCAGCACCCAGCCAGGGTCAACCCACCACACAACCCCAGCCCTTCTGTGATTCTTCTAAAATTGAATATTGCCTCTTTTTAAGGCCACTCAGGGAATTCATATTCAGTGCTACAAGCACTTACTATTTTACCCATCCATCTATCAACTTTCAAAACACTCCACTATGCAAGAAATAAGCACCCCACCCATCCAGCTTTGACAAATCTCACAGTGCTACAAATATTGACATTGTGTTAACAACAGGCAACTTATTACACAATGGCTGTACCTGATAAATAAGAGGCCATCCCATTTTATTGCAACAAATAACTGATCTACATCTCCATTTTGTTGATCTTGCTACTTTTGCCTACTTTGGAGATAATTAAAGATGAATATGATTAAACATTAGGACACCATAACTACAAAGTTTAAGCACCATGAGATTTTATAGGGATTGTGGACGCACAGCCGTGAACCTGTTTTGTCTCAGAGTTCAGGATCACAGGGCTCTGCTCCCACACTATCACCTCCAGCCTTGATGTGAAATCTAAATTCTGATACTACCCAAAAAATAAACCATTTCAGAGTCTAATGGATGCTTCCACGAACCTGACACTTCTGGTATCAAATTTCAGTGTCAAGTTTCCAGAGCCTGGTTAATTTAGTCAAGTGACAACTAAGACAGTTCATTAAAAGTGAACAAACCCACCAAAAGGTCCACGGCTATACATTCATGGTGGCATCACTTCAAGACTGGAGTTTAGAGCATTTTTAAGAGGTTTTTTTCACCCACACAAAGGAGCTTTACCTTGACTACTTAGCAGCTGGCTTGAGGTCTGGAGGCTTCAGCAGAGAAATCAATATGTTCCTATATGACAGGGTGTTTGTGGGAGAGTGGGCCTGTTTCCCCCTTTTGTTTTGTTTTGTTTTTCAAGACAAATAAGTATCTCATGGACTACTGGCATACTTGCTTTTCAGTATCAGTCATTTTATCCACCAGCTGTGCACACAAAGGATACACAGGATTCCAGCACTCACAAAGCTTTGTTTACAAACTTGGCCAATAAATTTCATTGGTTGTTTTGGATATTAGAAAATAATTACCTTGGAATCAAACCCTGGGTTTATAGCTGTTAAATTACATGTTTCATTTTACTATTTTTTTTCACCACTTGTATTAACAATACCTTTTACTTTATGGCTAGAAATTAGTAAATATCTGAAACTATATATAAAAAAATCTTTCTTGTTTTTAATAGTCAATTTATTGAAAATGCCTTTTTCTTGATTCAGTTTTCTCATTAAAAGTGCCTGCACTTTGAATTATTAGATAATTATCCCAGATAAAACAGTTAAGAAGCTTTAAAACCTAAGCAGTCAATGAGAAACATTTCCACCAGAGAACCCAATCAAGGGTTCATCCAACTTAAACTTAAAACTCTTATCTAAACCAAAGCAAACAAAATCCATGAGTCTCCCAGCCAATCTTTCTAGAAGAAAAGGCTCAAAGCCTTATGAGAAACTCGTTTTGTGGGACGTTTCACATTCCACTTAAGGTTTATTTCACTATATATATTCCTGCTTCTAATAACAACCAGATGTGACAACCAAGTCTGTCCAGCACTGTAAAAGATACGAGGGTATCCTGAAGCTCAGCATTTTGGGAGAGGCTTGGAGAAAAGAGGCAAAAAGTACCTGGAGGTGAAGCGAAGGTTGAGGCAGCAGTTACAATGTGAGAAACATGCTAAATTCAAGTCCATTAGTTATCAGAAAGTTATTTCAGTGGGAATGCCTCGTGCCCTGACCCAAGGATGTGGCACACAAGGAAAGCATGAGGGACACCAGCACTGCTGTTCCAAACTGTGCGCATGTGAAACAGCACAAGAACCCCCCATCACCAAACAGGTTTGTTCCCCAGCTTTTCAAGCACATCACTGGCAGGAGACAACGTCCTACGTTCTGATTTCCAGCAGCAACAAGGCTGAAGAGATTCTGCTGCTACTGAGCTACATAAATGAACCTGGTTCTTCCAGTAAAGCCCAGGCAGATTTCAGTCCAGCTGACAGAACACTCAGAAAAGTCTTCAGTTAGTTTTGCAACCTTTAACTACTCCTAAAACATTAACAAGTCTTCCTTGAAACCCTCCAGCACACAGAATTCCTGCATGTTTCAGCAGGTCAGTCTCTCCATCTCCACCAATTTCTACTCATGCTAATAAATATGCTCAACTTTCACATTCTTATCAAGCTACCAGAGTTAAAATGTCTTGTTTCTGTTCAGTTTTATATTAAAAAAATAAAATCAAGATTGTACTTCATTAACAAACCTGTGGAGTGCTACAATCACTGTAATCCTGCTGAAGAGAGCAGCTGTAAGAATCACAGAATTCATCTCCATTTCCTACGTGTCCACATGGACAAGACTATCCAAAATTCACAGTTTGGACATACTGCACAGCAATATTTTTGCATCATTTGAGTTGTAGCAGGCTTACACAATTAAAATAGCCAATTTTGGACTCTCTACTTTATGAGGATTATAACTATTAAGAATAAAATAATGGACTAATAGCTTAGTAACCCACAGTCAAGAGTTTGAAAATACATGAGCAGAAATAATATAGCTACAGCATGGACAACTAAAATTAAGAGGAGTATTATCTACACGTTTTAACGTTCATTTTAATTCACTCCTCGTAAATCCCACAAAATCTCCATCACCTCTGCATCAGCCTGTCTTAGCCATCTTTGTTTCACTACTTTTATTCCCTTTCATCACTTTCTCAGCTATGCTTTCTTCTTGAAGGGCTGGGGCAGAGCAGCTGGGAGAGGAATGCAAACACCAAACCTCCTCACTGGAGCATTTTACCCATTTGTGAACTGAGTGGCACTGCTGAAGTTCAGACAGCTCAGAACAGAAAGAACAACTCTGACTCTACCAGCAGCAGGACCACGACAGTAACACAAAATAATAGAAAGCAACCATATATATGTGTGTGTATAAGTGTGTATTTTTAAGAGTTATAGCAGGAAAAAAATTCTCATTCTCATCCCATGACTGCAAAACGTAGAACCAAACCACACTTGGGACTGCAACAGTTCACTTAGCTGAGATTTATTTACTTAAAATACACACTGTATTTATATAACACTTGTATCTTCAAAAGAAAACGCAAGTTTCTTCTGACAAACAATGTTAAAGTGATCTGTCTAATGCACTGTTCCACAGTAAGCAAGACTTTGAGTCAATGTCAGTGAATAAAGACAAATGTTCCGACAGCACCCGTTGGGAGGCATTACAGAACACAGCATTCAGATTAATCATTCTGGTCTATGTAATTTTATTACAATCTTCATATTCTAAAAGGAAGATGATTATCCTTGCTGTTAAGGACTAATAACAATAACGTATCATGATCTACTGAAAAATACACTCCCTGGTATTGAAAAACCTCAGCTATTTTCCGTTTGTTTCTCTGTGCGAGGCTCAAGTTTATCAACACACACCACCTTCCACCAAACCCCAAACTACCAGAAAGTTCTTCCAGCCTCATGATAGCCACACACAATATTGCCACTCAGAGGGATTTTCAACATGTTCAACTGGAATTTGTAAAGATACAGGTACACTCTCTAAAAGTTTTTATCTCGAAAGCATCACCCTTTCCATAAACAACCAACCCACATGAAGCAACTCATCTAAGAAAGAAATACAACTGGCACCTTCCAGAGACCAAAGGTATCTGCAAGTATCAGCTCAACGTTACACTCAAGAGGAGTTTCAAGATACAATATTTCAAAACCATGCAAAGAACTTTAGGAAGTACAACCGAATTGTTCAGCACGAGCAAATCCATTGAGCAAATATATTCTAGGGCATTCAACAGTCACAACAAAGCTTGCAAAATTAGTCCAACCAAGATTTTGCAATGATTTTAAGACTAAAACATAACTATAGCTTATAATTATTGATATTTTTATATCTTTTTTAATCTGCAGCACAATGTCACTGAATTACTTGTACAGCTTTTCGTGAGCAAGTTTGGACAACGCCAAAAGTTCTTTACAGAAATTCACCAAACTTTCAATATCACTTCCTGGACAACACTCTCCAACTTGCCTCTTTAAATAGTCCTGGTTCCAAAATTAATCTGCACTATCACCATGTGGTTTGTATTTCCACAGGAAGAAAAATTTA
This sequence comes from Pseudotriccus pelzelni, assembly GCA_035584735.1. NCBI lineage: Eukaryota > Metazoa > Chordata > Aves > Passeriformes > Tyrannidae > Pseudotriccus > Pseudotriccus pelzelni. The sequence goes on along the minus strand of JAWMRA010000028.1, from coordinate 3,831,567 downwards.
CTGCACTGCCTAAATGGTTTGTTTGCTTGCAGGTAGAGGTATTTAAACACTTATGAAAACTCCACATGAATGGAGTAACTTTTCAACCAACAAGTAGTGACTTTACAGTTTCACTGACCAAATCACATGGGCCTTGATGCCATCCAAACATCTTATAAAACAGCTTGTGTATTTCAAGGGAAAAAAATTCTTTACCTCTCCATATTCCCTGGTCTTCCCTCATCTTCGTGACTGACAAGGCAACAGCCAGAACTTGGCTGGTCTGCCTGGCAATACCTTTACTTAATTAAAAGGGTAATTTTTTAAGCTAAAAAAATCTGTGCATTATTTTTAAATAAGAATATGCAATCTCTCTTTGTGGACATCTAGACTGTGCTGGCCATGAGAAGCTGCCACTTTTCATGGTTCCTATAAACCTACATAGAGAGTTGAAAATAAGCCACCCTGACGTCATCATGGTGAATATGAGAGGAACAGAAAAGTTTTGTGGTTTCTCTTCCCTCTGATATTTATGCTCTATCCAATTACCACTACACATACGCAAACACACCCCTTAAAAACCCTTACCGGCCAGCAGCTTAATATCACAGAAATTAAACCTCTCACCACAGTCAAAACAAAGCCATGGAAATCTGTAAATTAAGGAACACACAATAGAAAAATAAATCAGATTGTACTTACAGTCTTGTTAACTTCTGTGTGTTCTGAAAAAGCAGCTCTGGAAGGACTTGCAATTTATTCTTGTTCAAACGCCTAAACAATAACAATTAGAATTAAAAAAATAAATTAGATTATCTTCCAGTTTAAGAAGTTTATTCTATTACACCTAAGCACAAGAAGCTCACATTGTACATGCTATGAACTCTGCATTGTGCAGGTAATTCACACAGGAGCCAAAGTGGTTGTGTCATCTGTAGGTCACCTGCCTACATTTGTGAGTTCCAGAGTCAAGGAACAGTCACCACAGAGTCTGGATGTTTTTATACGGATAAGCACACAAATATCTTTTTTCACAGGACGCCAGTGAACCACACACTCAACTCACACTGCTCTAGGAACAGCTACCAGCAGGTATCTGGATTTTCTCTCTCTCCTTAACCAACCAAGATTATTCCCAGATTAGCTATTATTTCTACAGTATAAACAATTATTATTCTTTTCTCGAAGAACTTCCTTGAAACTTCACTTTGCAAACAGGAGCACTCTTGTAGAACATAACATATGGGTAACCAGACCACTATACGGTGACTTGAAATAGAATATTAATCTGGAAGATTCTCCCAGGAACATTTCAGAGAACAGATTAATGTTTGTACATTAGTCCCTTTTACTTAAAGTTTTACACTGATGACAACTTGCCAGTTCTTAGAAAACAACTGTTACAAGCTATTCCAGCCTAGTAGCTATAAAAAGCACGAGCCTCCTCTCCTCGAAAGGCGTGACAGCCCCGTGAAATCTAAAAGCAGTTCTACTTGTAAGACACAACCTTTTCCTTCAATCCTTTTTCTGTTGTTTGACAATAAAAACAGTCTCTTGCTTTATCCTAATGAAGTTGACCTGAACTAATCCCACACAAGTCCCTGTTCTAAACAGGATGCTGTGTCCTGTAAGTCCATTTGTAAGCCTGTTTTTATGCCCCCCCCCTTTGTTCCCAATCTACCTGACAAGTTCGCTCTGATAGCAGATCAATTTTTTCCCTGAAGTTTTGATCTCCAAAAGACACCTGGAACTTTTCTAAACCTACTGCTACTTCACACCCGATATCTGCTTTCCAGTCTTCCTGCACACCGAGTAATTTCACTATCAGAATTGAAGAGTTTTTGGAACTGAAAGCCCTTCCTCAGACATCAAACTAACATTGTGAGGTTTCATATGGCAGAGATTTCACATGGCTACCATATGAATATGTCTTGTAAGATAAAGGGGTGATGGAGGAAAGAGGAGGATTAACTTCTCTTTCTGACACCTAGAACAGATCAAAGGCTGCTCCTGCAATCCTGCTCCCAGAGCCTGTGCATCACACACACCACATGCTGCCTTCAGCAGAGACAAATATGGGTTATTTCCTAGTGCTTTTACCAACTTCCCCATTTCCCTGCTGAGATAAATGAAAAAAAGAGTAAATAAAACACTGACCAAGAACATGAGAGATACTAAGCACTAGTTTGCACTTGGGAAAGGAAATGGGAAGATGTAAAACTGGATTCGCTTACGTCCATGTGACATTTCACAATTTTATACCTAAGTGAACTTAATCTTGTTTAATTCAAGTTTGATAGTAATGTGCTATTTAACCCTCATCAAGTGCATTACTCCGGTTAAGCATGTTTGTCTTCTACAGTAACAGGATGAAATATAAGGAAGAAAAATACTGGTGATAAAGTAGGGCCTAGCACTCCTCAGCTCCATCCTCATTCACTACGGCTACCACCAGTTACTGAGAAACACTCAACATATTCAGCTTCCTTATCCATCAGAATGAAAACTACTATCAGTGAACTGAATCTCTTCCACACATTGTCCAATATTTATTCCTGTGTCTGACTGTCATTTCAGATCTCACAATGTACACACAGTTACCCACTGTCAACCCAAAGTCATCTGACTTTATCTCAAAGTACATCCAAGGACTATGTTTTAAGAATATTCTTTTCTCTGCTTGCAAAGATTTCACATATGCTGAGTTTGTGCTTAGTGTTTTAAGCCAAAGAAACCAATCAAAATCAGATTAAGTTTCTAGAACAGGAGGTTTCACACCAACAAGCAAACAATATCTGTAGTAATAAAAAGTTGTATTTTCAAGGTTAGAAAGTTTTCAACCTGAGAAGTCAAACTTGCAGTGGCACAAACAACTAAGAGGGGGAAAAACCCCATAACATCAAATTCTTTTTCCCTAACTTACTATCATATCAAATCAGAAGATTAAACATTTTAAATTATTTCCTATTATTCATATGGCCCAACACTAACCTAACTGTGATGGAACAAATTCTCATCTGCCCTTCTAAATTGTCCTAAGTATTTGAAGATTTCATCCACTCCTAAATATTGATTTTCTTTCAAACCTTACATGAAGTAAAGTCCAGACAAGGACACTTTTGCAAAGCTCACATTGTGACCTGCTCTTCACTAGCACTAAAATTTTCATACGGGTCTAAACTTAGTATTTTTAACATTATATTGCTATAAGTAAAGGTCTGCAGCAGTGAGCAAACTGAACTTGCCTATCAAAGTCAGTAAGTTAAGAACACTCTTGCTTTGCTTTAACTCACATAAACTTGATTTTCAAAACAACCCAGCAGTCCTGGTTAGTGCTCCTGCACATGATACATCCTCCACACGCTGCAGGTCCGCAACATTTCTGCCCCAAACCAGAGCTTGAAGCTCTAAGGCAAAGCAACGTGACTAAGTTAAAACTAAGCAAATTAAGGTAACAAGAAACATTTGAAGAGTCCCCTTGGCTACAGATGTCCTGGTTTAAGCTGTGGGACTCTCCAAAAACCCTTCCACCACTCACTAAGATTTATTTCAAGTTGAAATTTCTGCCAAAAGTCATTTTATTCATAGTTGGCTTCTTAGGGGAACTCGGAGAATGAACAGTGGTTTGTTTCCTTTGCACATCACCTACTATATTATAGCTGTAAATAACTTCTACTGCAGTGCTCACCAAAATACAAGACTAGATCACCTCAGAGAAACTTAGACATGCTTGTCATAGGATACGTTTAACATGCTTATATTTATTATGTGCCAGAAAGCCACCAATAGCCTAGGAAAAAAAAATCCCAGTTACACCTCTTATTTCTCTTCCTGGGCTTGAGAGAAAGGCCATTAAGAAAGTCCTTAACACAGAAGTATCAACGTACTAGACAGGATGTTTTTAAATTTCAAAAAAAAAGAAACTGAGACAAAGATCATTTAATGAAAAGACCAAATGTTCTGAATGCTCATTTATAAGCAGTTTCCTCCAGTTTGACAAAGAAGCGCCAAACACAGATAAAATGTAGCGGGATAGTTCCTAATATCATTTGAGAGGAGCTGCAGTTTATCCTCATCTATCAGTTAAGCTCTGGGACACTTCCAGTGCAAGGAGAAGCAAACATCAGGAATGCCAGCCCAGGAAAAGTGCAAAGCACACGAGAACACGGAAGGACTCTCTGTGCTGCAACCCCTTCTCACACCAAATGACCCAAAGATTGGTTACAGAAATGCCCTGTGCTTGTCCAGGCCTGTTACCTACAAGAGCCTTTCACCATCACATTACTGACTAAACCTTAATCCTGTCAGCTGTTCAACTTTAATTACAGCAGTATTTCTGATTTCATAAACAAGTACCTTGGAAATGGTGAAGCCTTATAATACAACAGCGAAATAAAAACGGTCTGCAGAAAGTTCATAAACAAAATGAGCTAAAATCCTGTAAAATGATTCTGTGGACTGCACTTTATTAACGGATATAGATATTCCTGATTTTCAATTAGTGACTTCAAATGGAAATAACATCAACATATGATACCTTAGAAATTGAATTTAAATCTGAGCCACTTTTGCAACTGTAAGTGGCTATATCAGGAAGGAAGGACATGCCAGCTTTGTGCATTTGAACAGTGGACTAGAATTTAAAAATTATCATTTACATTTTCTCATGAGCAAAATCAGATGTATTTTGTCACGCTAAATCCCTGGGATTGTTCAAACTGGGAATGCCACCTGGGACTCAGCACACTGCAACATAAAAACTTGGAAGTGGCCTCTTCCCTCAGGCTGGTAACACTTCCAGCCTGCACCCAGCACGTCTGTGTGCTCACCCAGCACCCACCAGCACCACACCGGGTACCGTCAGGGCCAGGAGGGAATCCGGGACACAGAGCCAGGCAGGGTCTGCTCCAGATTATTCGACCTGGGACTGACTGCTGGATGAGAAGGCAGCTGCTCAGTCTCCCATGGATTTTGAACTGGATGTTTTACAGCTCGTAAGACCTGCAAAGTATTCCGGGAATCCGGAGCGCTGGGCAGACTGATGCATAATCACCCTGTGCCACGGAACAGATTAGCTCCAGTGCTGGATCAGAAGCAGCCCTGGATGTGCACAGCATGGAGTCCAGACTAATAAAGCCTCCTGGAAGCTGAAGAACTGTGCAGAGAGGCTCTCCAGGAGTCATATCAGCCCTGGCAATACCTGCATTGAGTCAAATTTATTAAGTCTGATTAGACACATGCTGGCTGCACAGTCAACAACCTCCAAACCCTGCAACTCCCTCCATCCTCCAGACTACTTTAACCACTACAGTGCAAGGGAAATAGAACTTGCCATGTTCTGGTTTGTTACTCTGCTCCTCAGGTCCCCATAAGTGGCCCAAAAAAGTTGACCAGGCACCAACTGCACACAATAGTTCTTGATGTGTAAGCAGTTCCAGGAGTCCATACCTCACCTCCAAGGCATCCATGAAACCAACACACTGGGACAATACTCTCTCACTCGGCTCATGTTCACCTGTGGTTCTGCTGGAAGGTGTTTAGGGAGCTGTAAATGTTAAAAGCTAAAAGCCCACACTTCTGTATGCAGGAATTCACTGCAGAAGTGAAAAACCCGCTTCTTCCAAAATTGTTCTAAATTACTGGCACACTTTTAAAACCAAGATTCCTCAGAAAACTGAAAAATTCAGTGTAGGGCATAAACTTATGTAGAGTTTATTTAAATTTCAATACAAGACAGTTTCCTCCTCTACAAACCTCTCACATAGAACCAGGCATAGGAGTGATTTCACTCTTCCAATTGTCTTAGAGGAATGCAGTGTTTAAAAGCCAGGGTATGAAATTCTGGTGTATTGGAGGAGCACTTCCATAAAATGAGTGATGTCATACACAATAACATTCATAATATCACACATATGCACGAGATCTTTGCCCACCACAAAAAAATTCATAATTCCAGCTGCAGCCAAGAAGTAGGAATATGTGTAGATGTGTACAAAGACATACACATGCATATCCATGTATCTGTGCCTACACCTCTACATGACTTCCTCCTCACTTTACTTCAGCCCCTCTGTCCCAACTCCTATGCCCTTCCATGCCTCTAGCTAGGCGCTTTGTCTCCTGGTTATTTTGGATGTTGACTTCCATGTTCATATAAAATTAATACATGAATTTCTGTACTTCACAGCTTTATCGTATTACAAACTGCATTTTCCTCCTTTATTATTCAAGTGGCTTAAAATACAGACTTACAGAATTTGTGACCTTTAAAAGTCCCATCCATCAACACTGTCCTCTGGTTTACTACTGTTTTCTTTAGCATCAAACCCACTGTTTCAACACAGGACAAATGCTCCCTCTCACCTCCCAAAAAGATTTGGCTCATACATACAACAAGTGCCAGTTTTCCCCTTCCTCCCTCAGCCTACTGCCCAACTGGGGGTTTTTATGTCCTGAAGGCAAAGGGATGGAGGGAAACAACCTCCGTGTCAATCACAGAATATCAAGGGCCCTTAAAAAAACAATGGAGAAGTTATTAACTGTGAAATTCCTACCTTCCTGGCTCCAAGCAGGCTAATCATATTCCTTCCTCTGTCTGAAGCTGGGACAGGAGAGAAATTTAACTATTAAGATTCCCCTGACTATTAAAACACAGAGTAGGAAACAACCACTGAAGGCTGGGAAGAAACAACACTACCAGCCTAGAGGTAAACTGAAGACCTTAATTGGGATCATTCCATGAAATAAATGGAGGGAAAGACCTTCATTTCACAAAGGTTATTTTAATATTTACTGTATTTTTGCTTCATTCCTTTTCTGGTCTTCTGGATAACTTCCGGTTTAGTAAAAAACCCTCAATATCAGTAGGAAAATTTTCAATTTGTTTCCCTGGTTTCCTTGAAGAAGAAGCTTTCTGTGGCTGCTGACTTGAGCTGCATCCCTCCCATTCACACCCTTGGAAGGGTCACATCCAGCTCAGGTGCTGTTGCCTCATGCAGGATATCCCTTCCTTCTCAAGGCTTTTGGCACCACTGGAAGACTTCAGGAAGTTCTGAAGAATTTCAGGGTTCAGAATTCAAATGAACAGGTAAAAGACCATTTAAAGTCTCAGAGACCTGTGCATTCCTTATACAATTAATCTGGAAACTTGAAAAAGCTTTAATGCAGTAACAATCCTTCTGGACTTCTCTCATTCATCTGCACAGGGGGGGTACAAATACACCTTAGAGTGGGTCTGAGAGGAACAGATCACACCAAACACAACTGCATTTAGTATTTTGAGAACAGAGCACCTTCAGCTTCATACTTTGTTCTCACAGAGTTTTACTCTGAGTAAGAAAGAAAACCCAAACCCCCTTCCCTACAAGGTTACAGCAAGTGGATTTCTCACCAACTCCACGAGAAATCTCCTTCAGCATTCCCAACAGGCACTCACCTCCTTCCCATGGACTATGTAATCAATACAAAAGCAATGCAAGTATTATTTATTCAAACTTGGCAAACTGTGCAATTTCCAAACACAACTTAATTTCTCATTAAGCCACTGACTGGGTTTGAAAGTTTTGAATGCCATAGTATCAGTTGCTTCAGGCAAACTGCAAATATTGAAGGCATGAGCAGAAATCACCAAATTTCCATGGCTGTGAGGGAAAAGCCAAGTACCAGACTTCTGCCAGACCATCTCACAGCAAACGGCCCTGACTGCTTTTCATTTAAAATGTCTTGGAGTATTACATTAACTAATACTACACTTGCTTATTACTGAACACATTCCACCCAGAAATTTAAGTTCATGCACAGACTGACAAACTGTCAGCTTTATTGTCTCTGAACATAGCAATTATCTGGTTTCAACCCCACGAATGCGTGTGATACCCATCAGCCTCCGAATCCCGCGCTAAGCATCGACAGCTTTACTACCAGATCAAAGTCACTCATATTTGTCATGAAATAAGTAGCACTCAGTTCCTTTCCACACAAGATCAACAACTTCAAAGTTTGATTTAAAATCTATATTCATATTGCTACCTATTGCACAACTCCTTTCCCAACAGAAAATCAAAATTACAGTGCATTTCAATTTCTTAAAGGGGTAGCTTCAAAGGAACAGTCCTGTTACTTCAGCCTTTAATATCCAGAAATTATCCAAGTAACTTTGGGTTCACTCCCCAATCTGGTCACTTATTTTACTTCACACTTCAACCATCTGGGTCTCATTTTTGGCAAGGAGCAAGCTCGCTTTTTTTCCTTTGTTGTTAGGACCTCCATGGCATTGTCCTTGGAGAACAGCCTCAGGGAACATGATGCACAGTTGAAGGAGTTTCTACCAGTTAGAGGGAGAAGCAGTTACATCACAAGCTTGGGAGGGACCAAGAAGCAGTAAAAATGACTTAATGCATAACAGGAGACTCACAGAGAAAGACAGGAGTTCCTAAACTCCAAGAAGTAACTAAGTTTTCTCCTTTAACTGCACTGACTTGGGAAGCAGTAATGCAGGAGCACAGCCAATTGCCTTCAATGGTTTCACCAGAAAATCCTATTAACATCAAGAAATATGTTGTGTTCATTAATGGAACATCTTCTTTGCTTTGTATCACTTCCTCTTCGTAAGGAAAAACAGTCAAGATGCAGCGCCCATTAAAAAAGTCAACCTTATCCACTACCTTCTGTCATCACCTCTTTATATTACTACCCTAGGAAATAAAGCCAGAGCAGATATAATGGAATTTCAATAAGGTTGCTATGAGGAAGCCCAGGACAACCATATTACAGGATTATGGTGTGGAACAAATGAACTTCTCTATCCATGTGACATGTTATTACAGAAGTCTTTCCAAAAGCTGTGCGAGATACCACTGGAAGTTGCTAAGGGACCATATTTTGAAGGAAAACTGTTTACAATAGCTACAACTTTGAGATCCCTTATTCCAGACTGAGCAGACTGGGTGGTCCTGGTTCACATTTTCAAAGCTGTCACAAGTAATAACCTTTATTAGTAACTTCTCATTAGAGTGAGAAAGATTATCTACCCTCTCTCAGAAGCAGACTGTGTGTCTGCAAAGTGGCAGCACACACTGGGAGCTCTATAACACTTGATAGTTTTCAGTATAAGAATCCTTTCTTTTTTTTTTTTTGCTAAAGATCATTTCATATGAAAAAATCTGACATTAAGATGAAGGGTAGAACCACTAATAAGCATCATACACACATGTTCTCTGGCTAAGAACAAACATTGGCAAAAGAAGTATTAGGAACAGGGTTAAATTTCAACCTTTTCCCAAAGCCAACATGAAGAAACAAAAAAAGGGCCTAATAACAGTCACTAAATGTCATTAAAAGCTGCGATCAATGCCCTGCACAGTAGAGAAATGGACAGAAGTGTAACTACCAACTTCAGTGAGGATGAGAATAGAGACTCAAGTCTCACAGTGTTTTGTAATGGCAACATCAACAGCAAGGAAATCCTATAAATCCAGAGGACATATAAACTATGTGCCCAATCTCTTAACTCAGTAGCATCTTTATAAAACCACTTAGTTACATTCATGCAGGATGGTATTTTATATCTGCCTTTAGCAGATTTTAATGTAAGAGAATTAAAAATTTCTTTTAACTATCATTCAAATAAATCCAAAAAAGCTTGAGCAATAAGCCCTCAAACACAGAGGTGTTCTTTGCTGAAGCTGCTTCTCAGCTTCTGCAAAGCTTTTAGTAAGTTTCTCCTATCTCAAATCTGAAAAAAAAAAAAAAAATAAGGAACTCACACAAAGTCTTTGAATTTTTTTATCTTCAAAACCCTAATACAGAATGAGTGGCTACTTTTTTATTATTACTCCACAGACTATGCGAAAAGAACAGGACTCGATCCAAGGAACAATCTATTGGAGTATCCCTAAATGCCCATCATTTTTAATACTTCATCAATTTCTGTAGAGGCAGTAAAATAGACATGGTTAAACCATTTTCCTTACACCAGAGAGTAATCTCTCCAGGTCAGGGCTCAAAGTCGAGGAAGAAAGCAAGAGGCGAATTTTAGCATGCACATCTCCAAGCCACACTGCCCCCGTTGACAAGTCTTAAAAGTTTATATTAATCGAATTAACCATTTCCAGAAGGCAAAAATTGCAGCGAATAATTAGCGAGAAAACTCACAAGTACAACTTTTATTGCAGTTTTTAACCAGAAAATATAGCAGTGCTCCTGTTTGATGTGTTTTAATGACTCGATACCAGCCCGGCTCACCACGCTCTCCATATATAGTCAGGAATGCTCCGTGGCACTGTGGTGCTCCTGCTCCCTGGGGCTATGTGCCAAGCAGAGTTCTTAAAAAAGGAGGACTAGCAGGATCATCTCCTCCCTGAAATCAACCTGGATGCTTAAAAAAGGGCCCATCTTCTAAAGCCAGTGGAATGGCTACCAGGAAATAATTGGGTGGGAACAAAGAGCACACGGTACGCTTGGCTTCAATTTGAGAAGGAAAAAGCAGCTCTTGACCGGGGGAGTTCCCTATCACAGCTGAAAGGATATCTCACTAGGAAGCCACAGGGGTAACCAGCCACAAAAATCAGTCTTGAGCATACCCAATTTCTGTGATAATTACCTCTGATCCACTTTCCCAGCAGGTTATCGAATTCTGGGGTCAGTTTTTCTCAAGCGCTTCAGTGCCTGAGAGTTTCCATTTCTCTCCCGTATTCTTAACATACGACATCACATCTCATCCCACTCAGAGTTATCAAATACAAGTATTAAAATGTGCATGGGATATCCCTAACACCTGCATGAAACCCACAATCCTCTTTTCTTCTTGGGATATCCCTACTAGAACAGAATCCTCTCTTCTTCTTTGTATACTTGCACCAGAACACCTTGACAAAGAGAAAGATCTAGAGGATAAACCATCTCCAAGCAACTACAAACATAATACTAACATGAAGTTAACTAGAAACCAACAATGGATTAGTTTGTTCCATGTGGAAGGAAAGCTGCAGCTTCAGGGGAGCTGCAGTTCAATGGACACAGTTAAAAGGCAGTTGTGGCAGAGGAGAAGCAAAATCAAGACTGTACTGATCTCATCAAGGACAGAAAGGCTTCAAGATCAACATATTCACGTATTCTCCAAGAACAAAAGGAGGTTAAGTACTTTGAATTCATCATCCTTTCACTCAGGAACAGGATTATTTAAGGATTGCTGCACTCAACAGCATGAAATTCAGCCAACACTTAGGGTATTTCTGAGATGGCAAGCAGCATAATCCTTCTAATATGAGGAAGCTCAAAGAAGTAAAACCCTTTTGATAAAATTACTTAAGCTAAATAAAGTTCACCCAAATAATTCCAGACTAGTGATGCAGAAGCTCTTACCCAACAGTAACACAGACACTCGAGTATTTCCTACAGATCTGAAAGAAATGACTCCTAAATCCTTCAGTGTTTTCCTTAAGCAAATACCCCCATAAATCTTCATCAAGTAGAAAAAAACCCTACTAAAATCACACAAACAAACCACAGGAAAGAAGAATGTTTAAAAACTCTGATGTAATGTCCAGTGCTGATCAGCTACTCCAACTGAGTTATGGCTACATTGTAGTGGAAGTGTCCTTCTTCCACTTGCTTTGCAACCACTGCTTTCAGAAGCTCGAGAATCCTGTGGTTACAGAACCTCTTGTCAACAGAAATGAGACCCAAATTTGTTTTTCCACGAGTTCTCGTGGGTCAGTGACCTACTATGAAAATGTTTTTGATGCAATCCGGTTGGTTTATTTTCATGTTGTTAAAATAAACCTCTTTGTTTTGTAGCCCTGGTCAGATGTACTAATGCAAACCAAACCCCACTCACTGAAGCATGCATCCTGCTTTCTTGCTGGCTGCCCTTTGCCTCTCCTGCACTTTTCCTGTGTTTGGACTCCTCCTGTGCAGGCCTATTGACAGAGCTGCTAATGGCTTCCCTCGGAAAAGAGGGGCCAATTTTTTATATTTTTTATTTAATGTTTACAAAAGAAACAAAAACGTTCACTCTTGGACCGGCAGTAACCAAGAGCTTGGCTGTCCAGCAGTGGCTGAGTAATATATAACTATCTAATTATGTGCTACAGACAGGGCAAACTATGAAATCTGAGGATATTGGTGCCCTGTAGGAGTCCAAAGTACATAAACAGTTATTGGGAACTATCATTTTCCCAAATGCACATACCCAATTAGAAAATACAACCTCAACACATCTTCAAAGAATAAGTGGTTTCTCATTACTTTATTCACTGAATGGTCCCCCAAGGGTAAGACAGTGACAGCTACTGTACCACTTGAAAATTTATTTCAACAGCAGACCCATAAAAATAAACACAAAGAAATGCAGTTCTTATTCACTTGACTCAAGGACAAGAAAGAGAGGGAAACACTAATCTTTGAACTAATTTATCACTGCTAGAGGCTTAAAAAATTCCTGTTAAATAATGATGGTCCAGTAAAAAGCCAAAGCAGGAGGTAGCGCAGGGAACTCACAAACCATCAGTAGCTCAACACTTGCTCCTTTTTACCTGCTCTTTCTATTTTATCTCCAGATTGCTTGGACAAGCCCTGCACTCATGCAAGGTACTTATCAATACTAGAAGGATGTAATTTCTACCACTGAAGCCTGTCTGTGCCACTCCTATCAAGGACAGTCCCAATAACTGTGTCTCTCCGACCTGCAGGAACACATATTATCAAACCTGATGTACATGGAACAAACTTTACTAAGCCCACTGTGGATTTCTTCCCTGGATTCAGCTGCACCTACTTTTTCAGTCCTGAAATGTCAAGTGCAGCAGTGGGAGAACTGTTTGGCCAACTGACAGCTTGCCGTATTTTTAAGAGAATAATACAAAAATGCAAGGCCGTTTTGAGTTTTTTCTCAAACCATCCTAAGAAATATAAGCCCCTTCCAAGCATATAACCTGTACTCACATCAAACAGCAGCTCCTCTGTGTGCAAAGACACATCTTTCAATGCTTGAAATCATGCTTGACTAATTTCAATGAAAACTGAAGTTATATGCTTTCATATAAGAAAAAAACCCCCAACATCAAGCTCCAAACCGCAGATGCCTCTCGTTTGAGGTAATACCACGCTCAGAGCACATGACAGGGCTGAGCCTGACTGTTTTTCAAGTATCCAGTGCCCACAGAACAACAAAGTGACCTCCAAAAAAGCCCCATATATTTTTTGTGTGTGTGTTAAAGCTTTTTCTTACACTTCTATAAATCAATTTTTAGAAACATCACCGAAAACATAACTGACCTTTTCACAATGTGGTTTAAACTCTACTGGAACACTTGGAATAGAACCACAGACAGCTTTATTAAGACACAAAACAGGAGACTGATTTTCTCTGTAGGCAAAATCCAGACTGGGGACCTCTCAGAACGACCAGCTTTCACTTCTAGGAGCTGTTTCATGCTGGGTTTTTTTCACCACAGTCTTTCTCCACACGTGACCTGTACCTAGACTTGAACCACTGTGGCTCCCAAAAATTAAACCAGTTCTGCCTGCAAGCCCCCATTCACAGGAGAAGGTAAACACTAATTAATCCTGAGATACTGAGACGTGGATGTTACACAAGTGTCTGTGTGCATATCTATTGCAGCCCTACTATGTTGTACATTTATATTGCATCCTCTCAAGTTCTAACCATGAGCAGAATACATGTCATTAGGATTAGAGTAAATTGCCCCCCAAAACACTTTCTATTTTGCCTTGCTGAAAAACTACGTGAATTCTTTAATTTCAAAGTCATAGTGATACCTCAAGCCTTGTGGTAACACTACCAGTGTACCATAGCCAAACTAAAGTAAAATTTTTCTGAAAAATTAATATACATGATGGAATATATTATTGACTATGAACTGGGTATCTGCATGAACTAGGCCATATCTGAGTATTTTCTTCAATTCCTAACTGTTGTGAGGAGCTTGACTCTACATGGAAATGTATGTACTAGACATCTTGCAACATTCCTTTCCAAAAAGGATGACTTTTTGGACTAATAGTTGCAAATTCTCCTCCTCTCACAACACTTTTTTTTTATTGACTGTGTATCTGAATTGTGGGAACAGCAGAGAGAGAGTTCTTTTAACTAGAAAAGAAAAATAATCATTCCTGACCGTATCTGCTGTATCATTTACACAAATGACTAACATTTCTCTAAATTACTGCCAGTTAAGTAGTGTCAAAAAAAAATATATCTCAGTGAAATCTTCCAGAGCAGGCAGAGCACAGTATTGACAGATAAGTGAAGTATGTGAGCCATATCTTGGGAACATTTATTTTGGCTGTTGGAGCCAAGAGCGGCACATAACGTTGAATCAAATGCAATATAAAATTAATGAGCTTCCTTCTTTCCTTCCAAGAACTAACAAAGGTGAGCAATCAGCTTGAGCCAAGATGTGACTCAATATGATACAGTACTTACATTCCTCCCCAGTGACTGACTGAAGGGCACTATTCACACTCAGCCTGTCCATATCTATTTTATTCTTTTATTTGTAGAGACACATCCCTCCATGTAGATACACCAAGAGCTACCCTGTCCTTGCTACTGTTTCCATCCTGTGTGACTCTAAATGTAAACTGAGGCACTGATCACACAGCTCAGCAATACACTATCTGCACATTGTATAGCAGTTTCCATCATAAATAATAAAAAAAATTCACACCTATCATTTTATCTTCTCATTATCAGTCACATTCCTCAGGGAAGCCACTGATCTTGCCTGGGTTTTTGTTAAGCAAGTCTTATAGGAAACAGGGATTCCTCGCTTTCAATTCAGATATTCAGACTGAGCTTCTGTGTGGGATGAGGGGCAGCTGGAAGTCCATTAAGTACCTCTGCTCTAGGCAGGAAAAAGCAGCACAACCCGCCAAAGCATCTCAGCCCCCTCCATGGCGGGGACAGCATATCCCTCACCCCTGAATGGTGGTCAGCCAGTTCAGGAGAGGCAGAATGAGACTTGGAAAAGGTGATAAGCAGCTCAGTTTCTTGCAGCAGATGAAAATCAGAGATCATCCAGCACTGGAACTGACTTAGAGTCCAGCCAGCTCTATATCCCATCTCCACCAGTGCCAATATGCAGATTATAGAGGGCAGGAAGGTATGATTCTCCTGTACAGCTTTGCCAGCTTCCCACCTTCTCTTATCTGGATGAAGGCTTGAGTGTATTTAATAGCCCTCAATGGAGATCTCTTGGATAAGTGTGATTTCTGTACTCTGCAGGAAGAGTAAGTGAACATCCCTCCGGAGTACAGACTGAGCCCTCCTCTGGTCTTCTGGTTCTGAGCCAGAATCTGCATCAAACTGTGGGACTCTGTGCAACAATTTGATGAAGGAACTCGTTAATTTAGAAAGCTGTTACATGAGGGTGTTGCTCTATTGTTATCAAGGTCAGAAAACTGTGCAGATAAAGCACTGATAACAACATGACGCAGTAAATACAATACAGGCACTTGAAACTGAAGAGCCACACTCCAAAACAACCCAATTCTTGAGCAAAGCAGTAAGGCTGTACCCACGCAAGTTAAACCAAACAGCCCCTCCAAAGAAATTCACAGCTTTGCCAGGTATTTTTCAAAGACACTGTCTGAAAGAGAAGCCTTGGACAAACCCCAGACTGGAGAGTAAAAAGTGACTCAAATAATAGTGGGAAGATTCCACAGCACAGAGTGCTCCATTCTCCAGGATTGTCCTGTCAGAATCCACGAATAAAACCAATAGCACCCTGTCAGATACTCCCACCCAAGACATTCTGGCTCCTCATGTTGGACATTCTCACAGTGTAAACACTCACACAGACACTGATTTGAAAGACAATGCCAAATTTTCCTGAAAATGGAAGGTAAGAGAGATTCCACTGTCACGTATTGGTTACAGGATTCCATTCCCCCCCCCCCTTTTTTTTTTTTGACTGGAATAATTTCTCAGAAGACACAGGACAAAAGTTATTAACAACATTAATTAAATATTAACTAACCTCAATAACTATTACTTGAACTTGCAGGCAGCCAATGCAGCAAGGAGCTTCATATTGCTGGCTCGCAGATGCAGCACAAGAACTAAGTACAGGATTGTTCTACCCTAATGATGGTGGGCTTTGCAGCAGCGATTCTGTCCAGCAGGAAAGATTTACTCAGGTTTGGACATATGGAACACCCAGTTCCTAAAGAGTCAGGGGTGATGCCACTGTCTTTGGTTTGAACACAAAGAAAGCCAACCCTCCTCCTGCAGAGACACCAGAGCTTCCAGATGCCTCCAATTTACCTTTCACCTCCTCCCTAGAGGAGAAAGGCTGAGTGTGAAGAGCTGGCCCTGCAGCAGGACACAGGCAAAGGCTGATCAGTTCTCCTAAAGCACCACCAGCTCCTGGGCAGTTTGGTAGCAGACCTGGACCTACACCAACTTACTTGTGGTAGTTCGAGAAGGAAGAGGGAAGTGTGCAAGTAATAAAATTGATTAAACATCAGATCACAGCTCTAAATCCATTTCAGCATGTTTTTGTTCTCCTGCCTTTACAGATAAGCATTTTATGATCATGGATTTCCAATTAGATATGTTACCCATAATGACAAAGGGAAATGGAGACAGAAAACAATAAACCTTTTTTCTGAAAGGTTACATTCAAACTGCCTGACATCTTTACAGATCCATATGGCTTCTTAAATGGGCAGTGTACACAGCCCCAGAAAAACATCCAAACTGCACACGCTGCAAACCCTGCACAAACACTGTGGCTTTGTCCAGCCTGCCAAAGATTTGCTTTTGTTTAGAACAGCAAAGAACTGCCCAACGCTTTTATTACTTTGCTGACTGCTCTGCAGCACCTACCAACCTCTCCTCTCAGCATGGTAATTATGGAAGATGCTTTTTGTATTACATGATTTATTTAAAGCCTATTCAATCTCAATTTATGAATTCCAGATTGTGAAGCATCACCTAACAACTTATTCTTCTCCTCAGCATCTTTGGTCACTAATAGCAATTTTACAGTACACTGTGCCAAATAAATATACTTTAATACCCTAATCAAGCATTTAGGAAGCTGTCTACAAAGACTCAATACATTGTAGCATCTCTGCAGTTAAAAGTCAAATATAATTTCCATTTTAACCTCTGTTTTCACATGGACAAAACCAAAACCATACATTGTATATGTTGGAGTTAAAAATTTGGATTCTAGCTTTTTGCTTTTTTCTTAAAGCTAATTATTTTTCCCAACTTTGAGAAGATTTGGCCAAGCTTATACATTCCCCCCCTCCCCTAAACAACAAAAACACAGTTTTAGTGCTTTCAGATGTTGAGATCTTTTATGCTAGTTAAAGACACTAATTTGAGTAGAAAGAACCAGCCATCAGCCAAAGTCCAGTCTTTTGAAGCTTATACAGCTACGTGACAATTTCTGGCAGTTGGCCGTGGAAAAGTCAGGATCTGTTGGTGTCTTATATCCTGCCTCATTTTTCACATAAATGTGTGACATACATCTGGCTCTGGGAGAAACGTCAGTTCATCTTTTAGGCCCACCAGTTTCGCCTGTTGCTTCTTGATCCTCTCGGCATATGAAGTTTCATAAGCGTTTTATCCTAAAACCATCCAGGGTGTTAACAGCGAAGCACGAAACTGAACCGCCAAAAACCCAGAATAGATTTGGGTTTAAACCCTTTGTGCCAGCACAGCGCCCTGTTTGTATGGGCACGTGCACACTACATCCGACCACAGAAAACAACACCAGGAAAGGGGATGGAAGTCAGACCTTTCACAGTTAACTATCAGGAAAAAAAATCGCAGAAGAGAAATAATAAAAAAAATGAACCACAGTTTCTGGAAGCTGCTGTACACCAGGCACAGACACTGTGGTAAAACTGTTACCCTGGCAAGGAGGGCAGGCTACCAAAATCTGCAACTGGCACGACCAGGTTTTACCAGAACTTTTCCATGGCTCCCTAAATGTTTACTGAACAGATGCACATATCTGCCCTGCACAGTCTATCATCCCCCATTAATTAGGAGCACTTTTGGGAAAGAAGAGCTTCAGAACTACTTTGGTGTCTCATATCCTGCCTCATTTTTTACATGGATGTGTCACACACATCTGGCTCTGGAAGAAATGTCAGTTCATCCTTTAGGCCCACCACAAGCCTGTTGCTTCTTGATCCTCTTGGCACGTGAAATGTGATGGCCAGAGAACCCTGGGAGAAGCTGAGAGGAGACTCACTGAAGTCATTCCAGCACCTCAAAGCAGTCACACTGACCCGTGACTTTTCCAGGATTACACTGCCCAGGAGCTGGTTGGTCCGAGGCTTAGTGAGAGTGTGAAAAGAAGCAGGTAGTTAAGCTGTGTGCAAAAATTACGTCTGTTAGTGTTGTCTCAGCTGCTTGACTTTTTCTGGTCAGCTACCTCACCACTCATCTTTATGTTCTCGAATAAAACTCCTTAAAACTTACTGCAATAAAAGCACTAAAAACATTTTGGCTTTTCCCCGATGAGTACCGCTGGTCATTCTCAAGGATTCTGAATCTTAGGATTCAACAGGACAACTCACACTGAAAACACTGAGTTCTGCTAAGAGGCAATGGTTAAGATTCCTGCAGACTTGGAAAGCTGAGTACAAACATTTCAAAGCAAGAAGCGGCTTCTACCTTCCCCAACGCTTCACTTCTCAGCTTTGTGCTGTCATTTTACTAAACCCTGCATGATGTGCTTCCTTCAACTGATACTGCCAAGATTTGAGCCCATCTACAATTCTGACAATTCACTGTCATTGTGAGCATTGATATCCCACCCAAAAAAAATCCCAGAGTAAAATACAAATAACTGGCGGGCCATCCCCACGGTGCATTTGGCAGCAGCGGGTAAGAGTTCTAAAGACACTTCATTTGAAGTCTACTTAGATGGTTATGCAGGACATGGCAAACAAAATTCTGCTAATTTGCTCAGATAATAACAGTGCATCTACTTCAATATCCAGACAAGTGAAAACGTAATGAGCTACGACGTTCACCCGAGGTTGTGCCCTTCAAATGATTGCCATGAGGTGAGAAGTGGAACAACACACTTCCACTCTTACTTTGAATGAAAAACCTTTATATGTGGTATTTTGCCAGGAATAGAAATTACTCCTGTTCTTTAAAGTCTGACTCAATGCAGCTGCTTTGTTTAAAAACACGTTAATGATTGCTTTTGCATCCACTTTGACCGATCAAAAAAGAACGTTATTCCAAAAAAATTGAAGCAATATACGCGATTTTTATTTGTTACTGGTACGAAATTAAATGGAAAAAAGCCAGTTTGTTGGTGTTTTTTTAAAATGCAACCAGCATACTTTCTTCATTAGCATTTTGCAATGTTTGACAATACTTAATAAAACAGCCCTAATATTACCTAAAATGTTGCAATTTACCCTTTATAAGTGTCGCCAAACTTTCCACAGCTCATTCTCCAAAGCCTACTGACTCATAGCAAAAAAGCCAGATTTATAGTTTTGTCCTAAAAGTGATTTAAGCTAAAATCCCAAAAAGTTGCAAGTTTCCAGGCCTCCCTTTCATACTACATTAATTTAGGAAATATTTTAATGACAGGCAATCCTAAAAGAGAAGCAGAGATGCAGAATGTTCAACAGGCCAAGTTAAGAGTTTGCACAGGACAAAAAAAAAAAAAGACTTTCAGACATCACAGACTTAAAGAGACACTATTAAAGGTATCATATTTCCCAACTTCTGCTTCCACAAAATACATTGTTTTCATTTGCTGACAGAGCAGACTGTGCAGAAAAACACACCAAGATGGCACTTGAGTATCATTTCTGGCTACTGATTGCCAGCCCTTCTCCTGATATTATTTCAAAACTCATTTCATAACTAAATGAATCTTTATCTAAATATAAATATGAGAAAGTTTTAGTATCATATATATATACACAAAAATATAAGCTTAAAACTAGGACTTAGGATACTGACTCTCCAAGATGAGCTACAATGTGAGCAAACTGTTTTCTGCAGTGTCAGGCTCTGTTTAATTCCAGAAAATTAATCTGTGCTGTTCTTTTTACTGAAATAAATCAGCTGTGGCAAAACTCTGCTCATAAAAGTACTTTTAATGGAATATAGGTAAAAATGGCTTGTAATCAGAATTTAAAATTCATCTCCCTTATTGCCCTAAATGCAGCTTTCTAATGCACAACAAAAATCCTGAGTAAATTAATTTTCAAAGTTCAATGCACCAGTTCAACAACTCAAACAAATCTCATCCTGAGATCATCTGAAACAGCTTTAGTACATACGCTCAATACTCCAGACTTCTCCTGAACAATTGCTAGTGGGCACTTAACTCTTGAAAGCTGCTTTAGAAAATATCAGTGAGAAAATAATGAGTCCTGCAAGAAATGCCTTGCAGATAACACTTCCCAATTGAGCATAAAACCCCCATGCATTCCAAACCAGCTTGTGATATTGTTCTCGTCACCTACCTCTAACAAAGAATAATTCCCCAAAGTATTTCAGCATTACAGAGATTTTGTTCTGCTCCCACCGTAAGAAGACAGAATTAGTGTAGTTTGAGTGAGTACAAGGAGTACACCCAGCTCAGAGCAGCAGCTGGATACAGCATTACTTTTGCCCTTTTTAATATTTAAGTTTATACTTCGGCAGGCCCACTCGTTTTCTATAAACCGATTCTGGATTAAAAGACTTATATTCACCTTTTCTAAGTAAACTTAACTGCTGTCAAAAGCAGAGGAAATCTACAGTCTGCTCTGTAAGTCTGGCATGATACCCTGAATCACTGGCATTATGTTACTTTAGGGGAGATGAAGCTCATAGAAAACTAAGGCAGTTTTAGAAATACTGTGGATCTCTAGGGAGACAATTCCAACTGCCATTAGCACAGATATATGTATAAAAATACAAATATAGAGAATAATATGAAATAATGACTAAAAAATCTTTTCACCCACATATCAGTTTGAAGAGTTGCCCAGATAACGTCCTTTTGATAATGTTATTGAGGCTCTGGTTTCACTGCCAGTTCTATTTTCTTGGCAAGTGCCTCTTCATTTATTTCAGTTATTAGCTATTATGTAATATAAATTCAGCAGTATTTAAAAGCATACTTTAATTTAGGCAGGTACTCATCTCTGTTTTTCCTAAAGAAGGTTAATTTTATAATCATGAAATATTGTGGATGGGCACTAATATTGAGGTACAAAACCTGTAGCTTTCCCATAGGTGTATAAATAGAGATACTTACAGCCGTTCAAGTTGTTTCAGATCCTGAAAAGCTCCACGTTCTATCACGCTGATCTGATTCTCTTCCAAGTGTCTGCAATTCCAAAAATACCAGTTAATTTTAACACAATATAAGAGCTTCCCCACCTCTCCTCACATGTTACAAAAGTGCTTTTCACAGAAGTGTCAGTAACAGTTGTAACTGGAGATGATTTTAAAACCTGGACAGAGCAGCACTGTTCCTCTTGGTCACTGAGAGGAAACTACTCCAGTATTGCCTCCTGATTGCCAGATCTGTCAGCATTTTTGTTTCTAAACTTCCATAACCATAACCATTTTGCTCAGAGAGGTGTTGGTCTAGAGCCTGGTTGTTACATCCTCGGTATGTTCCTCTGTAACGTAACTGAGATAACGGACTTGCGGAGCCCACGGCACGAGCTCACTCAATGGAAATGTGGGGGTTTTGTCCAGACTTTGTTCTGCACAGATTTCAGGCTGTCTCCAGAGCAAACCCTGGTAAGTAATCCAAAGGGCTGCAATCTCCCCCAGAACTAGAGTCAAGGCATCTGTGTGACTTCATACAGTCCCACGGGGTGTAAAATCACAAGGGACAAGTCACAGCTTTCCACTGGGTCTGATCCTGCTTTGCTCCACACCCTGAAACCAAGACAGGCATAAGTTATAAGCAAAGGAGACTGCCTTCTCTTTGATTTACAGTGTGCAGGAGATGACTGTACATTTGCACAGCAGAAATGCTCTGCAGGGCAAGTGGAAGCCAAGGAATAGATGCCAACAGTCCCACTGAGCTGAGCTTTTCCCCCCTCCCTCGGCGCTGCCTTCCAGCACTGCCCCATTTCTGTAAGAGCACTTGGGGGCAGGGACTAAACATCTCGGAATGTTCTGTGTGGTTTTAGCTCAAGCTAAGAAGGAAGAACTTAACACACAGTGAAGTGTGGGCTCTGTGAAGATCAGGGAAATCCTTGCCTGTTCTCAACAGCCATTCCTCTGCCCTCAGCTCTCCGAAGATGCTCAGAGCTGTTCAGATGAAGAGCAGAAGAGAGGACAGGCAGCAAAGAGGGTGTTCTACAGCTAAGACCATGAATGAAGGTCAAAAAATGAAACTGAAAAAAATCCAAACACGTGAACCACAAGGGCATGTTGCTAAAAGGAAGGAGAGGAAAAACTGCCCAAGGAAAAAAGATGGAACTATGAGGGGTAAAAGGAAAAGGTGCACACAGGAATATTTTCCATGTTGTTTGTTGGAAACCAGATT
Source organism: Pseudotriccus pelzelni (assembly GCA_035584735.1). Taxonomy (NCBI): domain Eukaryota; kingdom Metazoa; phylum Chordata; class Aves; order Passeriformes; family Tyrannidae; genus Pseudotriccus; species Pseudotriccus pelzelni. Next base: position 3,809,071 of record JAWMRA010000028.1, on the reverse strand, counting down.
TTTTTTTTGTGCTGTGCTGTTCTGTGAGTTTGTTGCAGGCCACTTGTTTCTAGTTCTCATTCTGATGTCTGTAAGCAGGACTAGGATACCTGCCTGGGATTACTGGGACAGGCTGTGTGTTTGTGCCTCCCACCATACCCCCAACAGACACAGGGAGGGGAAAAGTGGAAAAACAGGGGTTTAGTAACACAGAATTGCCAGAATTGTGAAGAACTTAAAAAAAAAAACCTAAGAAAAATTTGAAGGATGTTTTATTCCCAATGAATTCTGTGGCAAACACCACATTACTCCAAGGCTGAGCAAATGAGTTACATAAACTCGTAATGAACGTAGGACAAACAAATTCATATAAAAACAGCACTTGTACATTTTGCTTATTGTGAAGGGCATAAATGACAGACATTAGACAGTGTCTGACACTATAAAAACCCAACAAAAACAAAACAACTACTGGCATTAATGGAGTACAGTTCATGTATTTTAATAATCTCCCAAAATGGTACTGACAGTTGGGATGGGAGCAAAGGAAATCCAAAACAACTCCACTGCTACAGATGAAACACCATAGGAACACAAAACTCTTCTGATAGATTTGAACTGTTTCCTTAGTATATGATAAGTTGTTCACAAGTTTTAAGGTAGCAGAAGAAATTACCTGCCTTTTCCTTAGCAGGACTTCAATAATTAATTAAATTATCACTAAAGGACTGTAACAGTTCAACTGTTGCAGTTTTAAGGCCTTATTTTAGAAGCTAGTCAAAGGAAAACTTTTCATCACTAACTTAGTGGTGCTGTTTGAGATTCAGGTAAGAGAAAACAGGAAACCAGGAATGACAAACTCATGTTTCCCCTTTCAATGTTTCATTTAGGAGCATGGTTAAGCTCTTCGCTGACACTTGGAGGTCACATCACCACCTAAAATATTTGTATTACTGCACACTAGACTAAAACAATTATCCGCTTTCCTTGTGTACAACTTCTACAGCTCTGCATAATGAACTCCTGCAAAATCTTCTGCAAAAGTGCTGTTAATGAGACTGTACCTTAAAGTGACCAAAATATGAAAGTCCTGTTTGCTAGTGTTTCAGCATCATTGATTTACACGTAAATGATTGTATAGTGGATAAAGATTTTACCACAGGTTTTATAAAAGCCAGTAGGAAAGAATTAAATAGCTCTGAAACTGCATTCACTTTAGCACAGAACTAAAATTTACTGTTTCACATCACAAACTGCTCCAGTTGCCTGGTTTAAAAGAACACCAACAACTTAATAATGTGTAGAAATTATCACCATTTGCTCTCTAGAATTATGGACATCTCAGTACTGACACAGCCTTGTAAAAAACCCCAGAAGTTTTGTGTTATACTCACAAGACACGGAGGTTCTTCAGCCCCGTGAAGTCCGTCTTCGTGATTCTCGTGATATTATTTTTTTCTAGATCACTGCAGAGGAAAAAGAAAGCAGCATTCAGACACTATAACTGACACCCAAAATTCCACTAGCAGAAAGTATTTCAGTCACTGGAGCACCTCCCAGCTGCTCAAACTGTACAAAGGAACATTTCCATTAAAATCTCAAAAAGCAAGTCATCAGTACTGACGCATTTTGTCTCCTCCTCTGACTATGTTGCTCTCATAGATGAAGTTTCCTCCACTCTTATTTCTAGTGTTGGTATTTTCCAAGAAGAAACACAAAAAGCTTCTTTCTCCCTCAAAGACTACAGTCTTGTATGAAGCTGCATTTGTCCAAGATCCAACTGGTATATTGCAGCTGAAACAGGAGTCCTAGGCCCCCAAATTAACATCAGACTCCAAGGTTGTTCTAAACCAAGTGAGTCCAACCTGCTGCAAGAAACTTAGGCCACACAGAGTCTGAAATGAGGACAAGTCAGTTCAGTGACCAGTAAGTGTATTTCTACTCAGATGACTCAAATATTTATTGGTGTTATAGGTCCCAGCTTACCATTTTCTTTAACGGGATTAAAGCAGTATGTGATATATTAGAGAAATAAAAGTGTTTAATAATACTGGATTCTACTTCTGATGGGGTTTGATAGAAATCAAAACAATACTAGCAGAATCCTTAAGTCATAAAATGGCTTAAGAACAGATATTACAAACTTTAAAAAGTTTATGCATCTTAGCACAGGACATATTCCTATAATACAATAAGCACATTCTCCTGTCAGGAATACATTTTCTTTAGCATGGATGGAAAGTAAGAATAAAGATAAGGAAAAAATGGGGGGAAAGTTCCTACAGTTCAGCTATATGAACAAGACAGCCGGTATCCTTACTTGTCTTATGTCAATTATATTTTAAAAAGATCCATTGAAGGAAAAAAAACCACAAAGCATCTACAGGGCATCTCTGACTGCCTGAACCAACTATTCTCTTCCATTTGCCTTCATCCCTTCTATTAAATCATGCTTTTTACCTTTGAATCACAGCCTACACTTTTCAGATTTTCCAGCCTCATTTCCTCTTCTGTTCTCAGTTCAGTCCTTCCACCCTGGTGCATCATTAAGCACTCACTGGTGCACCAGTGTGAGCTGATTGCAGGGAGTAAGCAACACATAAAACAGCCTGTGTTTGACTTGCATGTTGTTCCCCACCTGCTTTTCATGGCATTCCACCACAAGTTTTGCCTTGCCTTTACCTCAGAGAAGCTCTAGCAAAGCACGGCACGGAGCTGGTTGGAATTCTTCAAGTCAGGTAGGATCCAGCCAGGATGTACAGGGCAACACAGTGTCAGTGGCCACAGGTTCTGTGCGTTTTGGTAAGACCTGATCACCAGCCCAGCTTTACTCAGCTTAAGCAAGTGCACCAAGAACTTCCATTCCTGCCACAGGCACAGCAATCTCTCCACCACACCACCCCTCCTGCCCAGTCCCAGGCACCAATCCCACACAGCAACACTATTCCTCTCTGCTTTCAGCCCCCAGGACACTCAGCATCCTAACCCTGGTGAAATCTGCAGCTCCCTGTTCTGTCAGAAACTTTAACGTTCCTTGATCAATCCATATCTTGAGATTGCTTTTTCCTCTACTCCTGCAGACTGGTAGAGTCTATATTGTACACATAACATCAATTCTATTATTCCTTTGCCAAGGTTATTATCTAAGTCAAATGTTTCCATTTCTGTCAGTCAAATTACTTGCATGAAGCTCTAACTTTAGGAGAGCCATTCTTCACCAAGATCACTTTCCTCAAACCATTTTGGTTTAATTGATAACTGCTGCCTCTGTTTTAAAAACGGTGCTTACCTTCTGAACAACTGCCCTTTCCATCATGTTTTTCCTCAAGGCTTATCTGCCATTTGAAGAAAAACAGAGTAAAACTGTGATGAACTACTATGTAAAACTTCCTCCCGCAGCTCACAGTAGGTCTAACCCTGGCTGCAGAGCAGCAGATTGCCACAGGTTACCCCATTAGTCAATTAAACTTTGTGACTCTGAAGTTACTGAACCTATGCAGACATTAGTGGTTTACAGCTGGTATTTGTGGGCAACATAATATTTTATGTTTCCTTTATAAAGTTTGGCAGCTGATTATGGGCTCACTAGTGGGTTTCAACTACAAAGAGCTAAACCTTAACATGCAACCTGGGTTGGCTTTCAAACCCATCAGTGTTCAAAAGGACTGTTGGAACCAAAAGGATTTCTTGGAAAAGAAATCAGTTGGGTCAAAGATATGAGGAAAATAATACTGTAAAGGTGAATTTAACACATATCTACGTCCAGATAAAATAACTCCACATAAAACTCTTATTGTGCAGAATTCCTGCGTCTTGAGTACAAAGCGGGGCCAAGCAGATCTTGGATCTTACTCTAAACTTCTACCTCCCCCCACACATATACAAGTCCAGCTACTACTCTGCCATTTCACTTACAAATAATATTGTTTCATCATCTGAAAACATCCAAGAAAACTCCATTCTCGTGGAATGTCAGCAGCAGGGTAGGTATCACTCACTTAAAAAGAAATCAGAACTGTCATCTATACCAGCTCTAATAAAGCTCTTGGTGTTAAGTCTCTCTTGTCAATCCAGTCTCTAATTGGTTTTGGGTTTTTTAGGACAAAACATGTGATGTCAATGCAGGTGTAGTGGCAGCTTTAAGAAAACAGATGGGGAAAGACTCATTTAAATGGGAATAGAAACATGAATTGGACTAGAACAGTACGAGACCTCATGAAAGTGAGTTCAGATGAACTATTAAAGGGAGCAGGACATGTTTATGAGTAAAGCTATGTTCTAATCACAATTTAATCCAATACATATTTTGTAGATGCTGAAGACTGAGTCAACACAATGTACACACTTATTACAAACAGGGATGCTTGGAGCAACTGGAGCAAATCCTGCTTCATAGCAAGAATTCCTTTGAACAGCTTCATCTTTCATTCTTCTCTAAAGACAATCAAGTGAATTTAAGACAGACTTTTAAGTGTTTAAAGGCACCAGTGTTCTCTGGAGCATGCCAGGAGTGCACAGATTTCCTCTGCTACATTACTTAAATTTCAGTTGATGATTACTCTGCTCAGCCACTCGGCTCTTCCAAAACACCCAGACACTGATCTCAGCCCCCACCCTCGTCCTTGGACTGGATAAAGTTTATGATTTGAGAAGTAAATCCACTTGCCACTTCACACTTGGTGCTTTAGCCTTCCAGACTCACATACCTTGGCAAATCCACACCCTCATCCTGGCCAGCTCTGAGTCTCTGCTCCTCTGATGTACAAGATCAGAACTGAGTTTAACACCACATCACCCCCACACTGAACATCACAACTCTGACAGAAGAGCCAACAACAACAGCCATCAGATGCTGAAGTCTTGCACAATCTTCAGCTCAATCACTCAGTAGTTACATGTAAATAAAAACACCTTATACAAAATTCAAATCCTTTTATATATACAAGGACACAAAGATTCAAATCAACACTACTAAGATGCAAAATTTTAAGACAACACCAGTAACAGTGAGTTCCTATCACTGTCAGATCCATTTTGCTACCTGCTGAGCCCTCTCTCTATTAGTCTCCAAGAAAATCAGAAGCTTGGGCCATCAAAGTTATACCTCTTGAACATGCCCAGGTGAATCCCTGACTTAATTCCTCAGCTCTTCCAAAGGTTTGGAGTTTTCTAATCAACTGCCCATTTTGGAACTGTCTCTGGTTGCCCAGTTATGCTTTCCCAGGCACACAAGAAGCCAAATTCAGTCTTGCTAAAGCACACAAACCAGTTCTCTCCGTAATGGTTTGGTTTTGAAGTCCCTCATATATGGGCACTGTACAAGTTCACAGGTGAATCAAATGCTCTCACCCTGATGCTCTTACTGCAAACGGTGTTTTTGCTTTAAACAAGCTTCTACTTCGTGCATTTCTTTTTGAAGTTACAATTTTTTTCTGCTCTGGAAAAACCATCAGACTTCAGAGCTAACGCTGTCAGCTTTTGGTCACAAAAGAAGCTGCTTAAATTTAGCTCCCCTTCAAGAAGAAACACAATTACTGCGTTTGGTTAAAGCCATTTGTTATCACTAAGCGTTCTGGAGCAACAAAGATTTCCTCCTTTTCAGAGAACTCTCATTCCTGACAACAAAACTGAACATCTGATGCCCAGTAATTTCATGGCCGTAGCTGATTTTGCATTTCAGTGACAAACACAAGTCCTTGATGGGCAGTATTTCACTAAATATTTATTAATTCACTTTAACTTAAGAAGATATTACACAAAACAAAAACGCACACAAAGTGAAAATATCCACGGAGAAGGAGCACTAGACCTCACTGAAGTCCTCAGATATTTGACTGTTCATAGTAATAAAGAACTCCATAAGAGCAGCAGAGAAACTGTATTTAAGGAAAAATTAACTGCCACAGACTTCAAAAGACAGCTCTTACCCAAGTTAAACAGCACTAGGATTCTTTCCTGTCCAACTGCTTCCCAAGTAAGGCAAATATTCATTTTGAGTCATAGAACCTCAAACAAAGTTTAGTTTCTGTTCCTGCTGAGCTTTCAAAGGGGCTGCCACACACCAGTTCAAAGCTACACACACAGGTCACATTTGGGACAAACAAATCAGCACAGAACCCAATGCCCTGAAAGGAATCTGGATTAAACCAACACCCCCTGTAATCTACAGGGAAGGTGCATTTCTCTTCATCTCATTTTTTGTATTTTCCAAGAAGGGATGCATCAAATTGTTCTGTCACACGCAACAATACGCTCAGGAGCTAATAAAAACCTCTGTTGTCCCCTAAGAACCAACAGATGAGGATCCAACACACCATCTAGAACTCCCATCAAAACAAACCTCACCTGGGACACAAGTCATGGAACACCCAGAAGTTCATGAAGAGCAGAAAAAAAAAATAATATTCCAAGAAATTTAAGAGCGTCTGTTTTGAGGCCGTAGCACACATTCTTTGCTCTGAATAGTTCATAATACATTCCAAGGGATTTTACTTCAAATGATAGATCAACATTCAAAACGTGGGAGCTGCAATTCAAGTGATAACAATTGAACCTGGATTCCTGAATCTGAGGAGTTACTGATATTTTTCATCAGCCCAATCCCTCCACATAACTACAGCAGCCCCTATTCTTGGGAAACAAAGATTTTCCTGTTCCATGACACTGTTCAAGCACTGGGACTCCGTGACCCCTGTGGGTCCATTCCAACTCAGCATATTCCATGATTCTGCGACTGTGTCAACCCAAACCAGCTGGAATGACAGCTGAGTCATCCCTTGAAAGTTTTCCTGTTGGATTTGTTTTCCCAGTCCCCAGTCACCATGCCAAGTAGCCATAAACACAAACACACAGCACCTGAGCTGGAACAAACCTGCATTTTTCACAGGTAATGCATTTTTTTCCACCACTGACCTGGCTACCTATTGCAATCTAGAAACTTAAAGCCATTAGAAATACCCTCTTGATTTTTAGGGAAGTTACTGTAGAGCTGGAGGCAACAAGTTGTTCAGTAAAGCCTCTTCTCTTGAGTGCTTTAGTTCTTAGTTTGGGAACACACCAACAACCATAACCAGTAAAAGGACAAAAATCCACTCCCATGTGTGAATGTACCCACAGAGTAGCTTTTGGCTGCCCTTTGCAGTCTTTACACACCCAGTATCTGTTTTATTATTTTAACCATTTTCCAGGATTTCTGCTATGCAGTTAATTTGCCTTTAATGGCTATGGACTGCCACCAGTCTCTTAACCTTAAATGACCATATTCCCTATAGGAAGCGCTTGGCAATTTTCCTATGCCTTCAGTCCAAGAACTTCAAAGTTACTGTGATAAACTACTCAATTATAACGCTACCCTGAAGCCCTCTGGCAGCACAATCTGCATATCTTCAGATTTAACATATTTTGCAATGCAGGAAATGAATTCCTGGGACTGGATTTTATGAAATGCACAAATTCCAGCAGTTTCCAAGTCACATGGGCAAGTATGAACATCACTTGTAAAGAAAGACAAAAACTTCAAAATCCTATTCAGCTGAAGCAATTCCATTTTTTAAAAAAATGCATTTCACCTCTGTAAGACTTAAGTGATTTTCTTCTTCTTAAACAGTTGACTTTGCAAAGGAGCAAGAGACATTTTTTTTTCTGAGTTCTTGCAAAACTGGCCCTCCACATAGCATGTGACATATGAATAGAGGATGATAGAGCTGCTGAACTTAAAGGTTAAGGGGGAGATCTTAAACTACCTGGCTTGTAGGAGAAAACTGACCACCCCTTGACTGATCTGCAGTAAGAACAAGTCATAGGTGGAAGAACATTAGTAGAGAAAACACAACTTGAATCTTGAAAAGATTCCTAAATATTCTGCACAGCTTCAGCAGGGTGTATCTGCACTGGGATCCAGCAATTTGGGGATCTTAAGCCAGAATATCAATTAACTCAGAATTCAACACTTAATAATTTTTGCTGTAGTCGCCGGACAGCACCACATGACACCGGATCGTTTCAGCCTCCAGGAAAATTTAAATAGTAAATAAGAAGCCACACAACAGCTGGAGTGTGCAAATCCTGTGCTGCAGTCCACCCCACTTCTGGAACACACCTCCACCACGCAGCTTTTAATGCAAAAACAAAAGTGAGATCGTTCATTGTGATTACAGAGGCTTTCAGGTGTGACTCAGACTGTTTTCCTTCTGGCTGAACAATGGGAAAAACGGATCCTAGAGGTTAAGTGCCCTCATTTTGGGAATAAGCTCTCCATTCTCAAGCCCATTACGGCAGTGCTTGGTTAATAACACACATTCAGTGTCCAAATGATCTGGAACTGCTTGCAGGTGACACACTTCTATCCTCGTCCTCATAAAAATAAGAAAAAGAAATTACTTGGCAAGCTACAGATGTTAAAAAACATAAAAAAAAAAAAAGCCTACTTTTCGCAGGTTGTGCAGTGGCTGAATTTCCAGTTGAGCAGACTCTTGTGGAAGTCATACCTCAGGCCCACAGAGAGCAGCATAATGGATTGAGTAATTCAAGTACTCTGCTTCTTCCAAGGAAATACATGTTTGTCTCAGCCTGCAGGAATTCCTGTCTAATTATTACAGTTTGCAGGTTTGACTATATAGAAAGGAAATGTTATGCTGACAGAATAAATGCTGAACAGTACATTTTACACTCCTCAGTTCCCAAACTTCTGTAGTTACCCTTGATGTGTTCCAGATCTCACCTGGCAGTGTCACCTGTGCCCTTGTGGAAGACAAAGAGAGTCTGCAGAGTGAATTAAACAGGTGGAGCTTGTACTGGCACTACCTCGTGTGCCAGTTCACACCTTGGCTGAAGGGGCAACTCATGGCAGAGCTCCAGCACAGGAAAAGGGGAACACACAGCTCACAGCAGCACAGAAACTGGGATGGGATGAGGAAGGCCAAAGCTCAGCTGCAGCTCAAACTGGCAAGGGACATCAAGAAAAGCTTCTGGCAGAGCATTAGCTATAAAACAATAAGCAAGATGTGATGGTTTGGTGGCAGGCTGAGGTGCTCAATGCCCTCTCTGAGCTGAGGCTTCACTGCCACAGTCTTAAGTCTGTGTTCAAGGAAGAGAGGAACAGGCAGTGGTAGCAGAGGACCAAGTCAAACGTCACCTAAGAAATCCTGCCCCACATGAGCCTGTGGGAAGACAGGATCCATCTGCTGGTGCAGAGATCTGGCTGATACAGCACAGCCTTGCTGTGACATCTCTGACACAGGCAAATCCTACCTTAGCCTTGGAAAAAGTTTCAAAGCGGGACATGGCAAAGTGCAGACTGGGCAGCAGCAGCTGTTGTTACTGGGAAAGGCAGGGCAAATACCACTGGAAGAAGCGTCTGGGCCAACAGAAGAGAAGATGACTGAGAAAAGTTAAGTCATGTTTGAGCAACTTGATTGCCTTCTATACTGAAATAACAGTACTTCACTGAGGTACAACACAGGGGAGGGGATATCAGGATCAAAACCTGAAAATTAGGAGATTCTGGCTGTTTATGACAAAACCTTATTGCTGTCAGGACAGCCAAGCTGTGGAACAGGTTTCATAAAGGTGCTGTGGTTTTCAAGACCCAACTGGACACTTTCCTGTCCAAATTCCATGCTCTGCTTTGAGCAGAGGATAGACCAGGAGACCTCCTGAAGTCCCTCCCAACCTTTAAGATTCTGTGATCCTGCCTTTTCTGCAAAGAATAGGGCAAACCAAATATTTGTTGTTTTCTGTTCTGGGGGGAGTTGAGGGCTTAGTAGAAAGCTTCAAATCTGAAGCACAAAGAAAACGATAGCAAATACTTTAAAATACAGTTGCTACAGAAACATGGTTTAACATGGAAAAGCCAGGATGTGCACATTATAAAGAAGAAGCAGCACAGTTCTGTGTCATACCAGCTAAAGTATCATTTCAATTTATATTAAAAAAGCCCAACCAAGATTGATGACCACACAGACAAAAACTTCTAGTTTTTACTTATTTCTTTTCAATTCTTGATTTTATTTAGCAATTCCTACTTAACTCTTACCACTATAGCTCATTTTTCAGATCCAACAGGCACCAGTTGGTTACATGGACATCAATCAGGTCAGCCCAGTGCAATTCCAAAGCTCAAGCAGCCAAACAGGGAGAAATGAGACAAACAAACATTCTTCGGGCCATATTTTCACTCAACTATCAAATGGACAATCTCATCAGAATATGACAAGAGTGCCTGTGCTTCAATCTTTGTCACTTTGTCACTCATCTAGGGGAAAAACACATTTCTGCAAACTTCAGCATAATGCACATTGCTTTATTCCACAGAGGCAATACCTGATGTTTGCATTTAATTCTGAATTTCCCTTAATGACACGGTGTGAGACTGAATATCTCACACTGAGGAAACTGCTGTGTGTTTAGGTGCTCTCCAATAATACAGACAGCTTGATGTTTAGGACCTGAAACATTTCACACCTGCTTCTGACTGCTGGAAATCCTTGATGACTTGGAAAGAAGTTCCACCACCAAACAAATGATTTTAGTCAAGTCTGGCACAAAAATCAAGCCTTGATTTCATCACCCTGCTCCCTTTCAGACATGCACAGACTAGAAACCCTTCCCAGGAGATCTTTTCCTGGAAAGGTAAGAGAGGTCTCTGTTTATGTTTGTGGTTTTTCTTTCTGTTGCTGTTCAGGATGGTTTGTTTTTTTTAATTTAAAAAATATCCAGTTTCACCAACTCTATTCCTTCCAAATACCACCACACTGAGTGTAACAGGTCTGCTGTGGCCACTGAGGAGCAGATGAAGCCAAGAAGTTGCAGCAAAAGACACAGGACAGTTTTAATATGTGAAATTAAATTTTCAGGGGAGTTTATATTGACTTGAATTTACCAATCAGATGCTACAAACCAATTTACAAACAATTGTCTTTACTCTCAAGTAGACTCCCACCTTCCTTGTCTCCCCATCCTCATCCCACTTTTGGTTTCCAACAGCAGACTTGCTGCAGTGAAGATGAATTGATTTCACAATGTTTGCTAAATGAACTCAAAACTCAAGTTTTCCTGAAGAAGACTTGGCACATAAATCTGATGTTTCAAGTTACTGAAACTATTCATGCTTATAAAACCACTTTGCACTCACCCTATTACATACCTGAAGAACAACCTTGGAAAATAGCTATCCTATAAAATGAAGTTCAGATAAACAGGGAGTAATCCATTAAAAAAAAACCTTCATAAGCAATTAGCTCAAGAACTTTTGGGGGGGGGGATGAACAGAAAACCAAAACCAACACCAAACAAACCTCCCCTCAAAAAACAGTAAACCCTCTGACTGCTCCTTATCTTTTGCTGTCTTTTCATATGTTATCTATCAAAACTCACAATTCCAAAGGATCATTGGGCTGTTTTCTACACTTTCACATTCTTATCTGAGTAACTTATATCCAGATGTGTGTTTTCATCTCTCTGAAGAACCAGCCTTTCCCTCAGGGCTTTATTTCTCAATATCTATTTCCACTTCTGGAAAACAAGTTTTCTTTGCCCAAGAATTTTACTTCCAGGTTTTGTCTCGCCCCCTTATTCCCATCTCCAGCTCACCTCCCCTGCTGCATTTATTCAGGCATTTCAGAAATGCACATTTGCTTCCCTCCACTGTTCCCTTACAGCGAGTTCTCTTGTTTGCTCCCCAGCTCTATTCTTAAAACACCATCTCTAACAAGCTCTACCACTTCAAGAGGATGAGAGTGCCAGAGCCTCTCCTCATCCCTTTACAACTACTCCACAGCAGCTTGTGACCCAGGAGCTCCCACATTGCTCAGTGCTGCTGTAACCACTGCCCTCCCCAGGCCAAGATGTTTCACCCAGCTTTTGCCAAAAATCAGCATTTCTAAAAACCCCTTCCTAATATAATGCCTCCCCAGTCTAAACAAAACCATCACATGGCCAAAGGACAAACGTGGAGAAAATCCACAAATGAGGTTCCCACCAAAGTCCAGGCAAAACACGCTTTAGGACTCACAGGAAGGCACAAGGCATTTAAAACCGCTCTCAGGACGCGGCTTTTTCTTGTTGAAGTTTCTCAGAGTCATATTTAAACAACACAACTGCTTTAATTAAACACTGGTGTCTCCATAGCTGTGGACAACCAGCACACACACTCCAGGATTACTTGTAATGGGCTGCATGTCATGCAATCACATCTGTTAGATGAGCTTTATGTGCTGCACACAATACCCTAAACCAGAGAGAATGGGCCATCACACTGCTGTTTATTTCTTTCTTATAAAGGGGGGAAATCATTAACGTAAAGGTAAATTATATTCTCACACAGAAAATTTCTTTCTTCGTTCATCTTGGACAAGACAGCATATCCCAAGGAACATGATTGCAAAATTCTAGGGAAGCGTCTTCCACTGTTGGCTGAGCTTTTTGTTATCTTCAAAGGAAAACTGATTTGAATCTTTTCTACTTTGGGACCAGTTGTTTGTGGAAAAAGCTTTTCCAAGTCAAGTCCAGTTTTGTATAAGGTCAGAATTATGTAACATATGAAACCATGTTTTCTGCTAATGCTGAAAACCGTTTCGGACAGACAGATAGACAGACAACCAAGCACTACTTCAGCCTAAAAAGCTAAAATACCTGCACAAGTGCTCACTATTGCCCAGTGCACACCACAGAAAATGGCAGAGAAACAGTAGGACAGTTTGGCTGAATGACTTAAAATACTTCACTTCAACGTGACCTGAGAAGGTTCATCAGGGTCACAACTCCCTGACTGTATCTCTTGAAGCTTCCAAGGTTATTTATTAGGGTCTCATAACAACACCCACCAGTAATACCTGACAGTCTGCTAACACATGTATTTTGTATCAGTTAATTAGCACATTCCTTACCTGCCTCAGGAATAAAAGAGAGAGACCAACTTATCAAGCCCCCAAGGATTCAAAAATAGTCTCCTAACTATTAGCATGCACAAGCACGCACCTATGCCTCTGCCATCAAAATGTTATTTTCTTAATAGTTAAATGCTTATCTTTTGACACATTTCATGAGAAAGTTGATTTCCATACTCTTCCCTCCACTTTGTGCCTCCCTCATTGCCCCCCCAGAAAAGCAGCCAACCTCAACAAATTCCAGCTCCTGGGAAAAAAAAAAAGTTTGGAGACAGACATTAAAAGTTACATTTGATAGTGCTGTGATTTTGGAGATCAGAACCTCAGCTTCACTAATATGAATTTTATTATCATTTCAGTTATCAGGCCTAAAAGCACTCCTATGATAGCTCAAGATTTCTCCTATTGAGCACTGCACAAACAAACATTTCCCAAAGGCTTTTCTGCAAAGAAAAAAGAGCAAAGGGATGAAGACAGGCAGATGAAACAGCCCCGATCAGCCCCCGATATTTTTAACTGATAGAATTAAAATTACAGTAAATTTACAACTCTGCAAAACAAACTTTCTGTTTAAAGCCAGGACAGCCCCTCCCAAAAAAAAACCCAAAATGGAAAGGGGAAAAAAGGCAAAAAAAAAAAAAATCTTTCAGAAATGGAGTTCATCCTCCCCACACCTGCTACTGGCATGTTCCCAGGCTGTTAAAATGGGTTACTGATCTCCAAATCATTAACCTCCAGAGCAGGTTACCCCTCCCTTTACATGGAGCCCTGGTTGAAACAGAATCACCACTCCTGTGTCCTGTAGACTCAAACTACTATTGAGGTCCACAGGGAAAACATTATCAAGCACTACAGGCAACTCATGTGTCTTGTATTTTTGGGTGACTCTCTGTGCGCAGTCACAGCATCCCCACGACCAGGAGAGGGTTAAAGTCTCTCCAAATAGTCTAAAAAATCTATCCTAAATACGGTATCACTGCTAAAAGCCTTGCACCTCAAAGCAGAATGGCCAGGGGTCAACTTAGCAGCCAGCAAAGTATCAACAACATGATGCTGCCTCCCAAAATCCTCAGTGTTGTCTGGACTCTAAAAACATTTGAGAGGGGTTTGAGTGTGTTCATTAATAACCTGGTACTAATCCCACAAGGCTGATCCTTCACCACACCCCTGCGGCAGGAAGGCACAGATGCATCCCAGCCGGAAAGACAGAGGACTCTCCCAAGGAATCTCCTAAGGACTCCCTGTATCACCTGCTTCGATATAACAAGTTCAGAATCACTTCTGCAACGGTGTTGCAAATTTTCAGAAAAACACAGGTAGAAGTGGGCTGGTGATCAACACCAATCCTGTAAACAATTGAGCAGTACATTTCAGATAGCTTTTCCACACTTCCTGATGCAAAGTCAAGACAAGATCAGCTTTAAAACAGTGTTTTCTGCCTCGTTTTAACTGCACTCATGTTTACTGAAAATGCTCCTTTCACCAGTGACAGCAAAGGTGATTTGAACCCACAGCTAAATTCTGATTTGTACCTGAGACACGAAATTAAGGTCTTAGAAAATGAAGCAAGTCACTGTTAGAAAAGTCAAAATCTAATTAAGAGCTCCAAAAATCTATCAATCATAAGATTAAAAACATAGATCGCAGCCATCAAACAGATGGTGTAAAACTGGAATACAAGGCAAATTTATTCTGACAGAGAAAACTGACAGACCAGATTCAGTTGGCAGAGGGGGGGAAAAAAAGCTGAAAATAACTGGCAGTGGTAAAAAATCACCCTCTTAAACTCTCTTTCTACAGAGATGGCCTTCAACTCCTCTGAAATTTACCCCGAGCACAAGAGCACAGACCTGTTCCCTTTTGTAAATAGGCAGACGGACCTTTTATGTATTTAGAACCATTAGAAAAGACTGACAATTGCTTACAAAGCCATTTCTTAATAGGGAAGAAGCAGTTCTTGTCACTGATGAGAACCATTCAAGATCTTAATGACATGTCTGACTGCACAACATTGAAAACAGATTTGGAAATAGAGCATTACAGATCTCTGGAGAAAAGACTCGGAAAATAGTGAAAACAGAGTAGCTTGGGCCATATTGCAAGCCAAATATGACTAGAACCCAGCCCTTTCTTATCCTGAAAATGACTTAAAAACAAACAAAGAAGTCAAATTGATATAGCTTTACATTGGCAAACAAAACCTGCTAATGAACATAAAAGGGGATGGGAGTGACAACAGCACTCCTAGGCCAAAATCCATCTAAAATTATGCTAATACACTTGAATCAACAAGCAGGGATTGTCACCCAAGTACCAGAAAGGAGCCAAGGACAGGATGCACATCCCACCAGCCTGTCTCAAACCTCACAAGGATGTGGAACAAAACTGACCTCTATTACAATAACATTTTTGAACACCACTGCTCCCCTGTACATCCCTGTACAGCAACATTTGGACAAACATCTGAAGAAATATTTGCCACACTTGTAGTCATTCTCCGTGACTTTGCCAACACTGGTTTTCTTGAGAAAGCTTTGCCATTTGAGGTTCTCTTCAGCTTTTCCCCGAACTTATCTTTAACTCCTTCCCTCGTCACCTGAAGTCCGAAACTTGCTGTGCCTCACCTTAAAGAGGACAAACATCCCTGCTTTGTCTTGCAGGAGTGGAAAATAAGCCAAGCAGGAAAAGAGAAGCCACTTCAGAGAGCTGTGGGACTGCAGGATGTGTGTTTTGATTCCTACAAGTGCCATCATCAAGCCTCCAGCGAAATGTTGGCTCTGCTCAAGACTAAGACATGATCTGCTAGTCCTGGAGAAGCCACTTGCTCACAGCCACACTGTGGGAAATCAAGCACTGTGGGCACCACACGAACTACATCAAGAGTTCTGGAAAAACTAAGCTTCAAGTAATTTTAACTTCGTTCCTGGGAGGGAGAACCTCCTGGTTAAAGTCTCCTGAATAGCTTCTCCAGTAAACAAGGTCAATTCTCAACATACAAACACTAAAACCCACTCACTGAATGTGAGCATTAGAGACAAATTCTTTTTTCCTATCGTTATTACCAAGCATCTTGTGAGATTTTTTTGGGGAATATAATTTTCTTTCTGTCCTATGGAAGCCAAGGAATAGCCTAATTACAGACAGTAAATCATATCACAAGTTAACACCCACACAGGACAGGTTATTTCTGTTTTAAACGCAACTGGAAATGTTTGTACACTTAAAAAAACCAAACAAAAAACAAGTTATCAAAAATAAAAAAAAAACACACAAAAAAATTAAAAAACAAACAAACAAAACCTTGGTAGTGATATTCCAAAATATTACAGGTAGTTTTGACTATAAAGGTCAAATGACTTCTCAGCAGCCAAATGACAGCAAACAACACTGAGTTCTATACAATTACTACACCAATAAAAAGTACTAGGATTGAGTTATTTTTGGCCTCACAACCCATCCCTGCAGATAAGCTCTGCCTGTAGTCTTTGGTACACATTTCCACAAACTCACACAAACACAAATTCCAGGCATAAAAACCAATACTCATCATCGGTATTTTAGGACTTTCTAAAAGACAGTTGTTTTTTAGAGGAGCAATTTTCCTTTCACCTAATTCTTTTGCATGAATCAACACTCAGCTGCTACAGAACATGAAAAAAAAAAAAAAAACAAAATAACAGAGTAGTCTCAGAGCAACTCATTAAAAAATTCTGCAGGAAGTAGTCTAGTCTTTCATCTCAGAATCTAATCCAAATTTCTGCAAATAAATACAGACAACACAACAATGGCCGCTCTTTGCTTCTGTAGCTACCAATTTACAACTGCTAATTCCATCCTCCTTCCATCACTTCAAAATGAGGGAACAGGTTTAATAGTGCAAGACTGATCCTACACAAGCGCAGGGCCATGTCCAGCCAAGCACACACAGTCAGCACTGCATTAACAAAGGGAAGTATCCACATTAAATTAAGTAACTCAGCCAAGTTTTCCCAGGATCAGTCCCTCTGAGAGCGAGCTTTTCCAAGCCAAAGCCATGTACATCTACTTACTGACACATGACCTAGGGAAAAAACTATCTGAGAAATGCTCCATGCAAGGTTTTGGAGACTATTGCTGCACAAACAAACGAGTGGTAATCCCTAGTGGGAAGAGCTCTAGAAAAACAGAATGTCAGTGTAAGAGTCACTATAATTATGTTTGCATGTGTTTAACAGCGTGTTCTGCAGCAATATGGAAGCATTCAAGACAGGAGCTTAGAATTAATTTGGAGACAAACTTGAGGAAGTTGAAGACTTATTACAAGCCAGTGCGACTTCAGCAGCTCAATGCACCTAGGCCAAAACCACCATAATAATAGATTTGTGTAACAGAAACCCCAGACCACATGAAAACTCAGGAGTAAGCAGATGACTAAGCTTCTAAATTGCACCTAAATGTGGACACACTCAATTTAGCTGCTCAGACAAAGCAAAGAACAGATTAGTCTTGCAAGCTTTATCAATTTAGCAAGGTAAAGAATCCCCCAAATGAAAGGCAAAACAAAGCAATGACTAACACAGGAGAGCTATCAATTAAACAAGATTCTAAGCCACTGAACATAAACTCATCAAGAACTCAAACATGGTTAAATTCTCCAAAGAAACTTTTATACATATATAATGTGGTGCTAACAGACAGAGAGATAACCAGACACGAATGGAAGGGAAAACACAAAGGCTCAGGCTTTACAATCAAACAGAAAGGAGACACTGATCCAGAAGGCTCCTGAGCAGTTTCTCCATATCCCTTGTTCCTTTCAGAGCTCAAAAACACAACTGTCAGACAGGTGGCTTTGATCTGCTCGCTGCGTTTACGCATCATCTCAAACTAAACTTGACTATCAGCATTATTAAGTGTTAGAAAGGCCACACATATCATATTTTACACACAGAAAATGTTTCCAAAGAAAAATTATGTAAATAATCACATCCAAGAACTGAAGCACAGCTAAGCCAACTCTGATTAGGGGAGTGTGATGAGGCAATTCTAAGGGACTTTTCAGAAAGGTAAAATATTTGAGATTTCCATGGATGTATTTACATATCTTGCAATGTGCTGCCTTTGTAAGACAGAAGGTCTTAGCAGCTGCATAAACGAATCAACTACTAAAGTCCTAGTTTTCACCTCAACACAAAAGGACGATAAACTCCTATTTTTGGTAGGATGCTATTTTGCGATGTAGAATGGACCAGTAAATGCTAACGACAAGTTACAAGGTCAGCTCCGTCATCCTGCTCAAGGGCCTCTGGAGCATCACATTTTGCAACTTGAGAAGGAGTCTCAGACTTAATTTGTGTCTCTCTCCCTGTGTGAGACGATGGCTATTCCAAGGGTTCCTTCCCCAGAACGAAGATAACTGGAAGCTACTCCAGGAAGTGACAAGTATTTCCTTCACCACTCACACTGTCCAGACTGAGTAATTTGGTTGTGCAGCACGACACGGCGTTCACCTCTTTTTAGCTCTTTGTGAAAGTGAACTGAGCCAAAGCTTCAATCTCTACCACGCAATTAGAAGACTATCATGGAGTGTAATGACAAGGTAAACTGCAACCCAAGCCTAGCAATGCTTGCTATATTTGCAAAACTACTATTAAAGATGAATCTGTGTTAAAGGAAAAAGTATAGGATGGTTTTACAACTCTTTCTGTGATCACTGGTTAACCTGTGGATTTCCCTCAAGATAGAGATCACTGGTACAACTCCTTACAAAAAGTGCACCTTCAAAGCCTTCAGAAAAGAATGTGCATCTCATTCCTCATGAAAAATCAGTAATCAAAGCTGGTTCATTTAATAGAACTTCTCAATAAGAAATTCTTTTCCCCCTAAAGATATTTCCCATTGTTTTCTTAACATTATATTTTCAGTTTTCCTGGGTTTCATATTAACACAAATTTGAATAATATTTAACTTGGCTCCACTAGCCCAAACAATCTGTAACATTTGTCCAAACATAACTCTAAAAGTTTAGTGGCAAAACATTTTAAGTGGTGCCATTAGATCTCTCACTAATTAAAGCAAAAAGTTTCCGACTTGAACAGGTATGTGGAATTTTTAGCTCAAGAGAATGCAGGAAGAAGTAAATACCTTTCCAGAGCATAACAGCTGAAAAAGGTACTCGGTGTGTGGCCATCAAGAAACTTGTTAAAATGATTTTCCCAACATATAAACACTTCTCCGAGATGAAAAATATTTTCATCGCTCTTCAGATACAATCAATTTGGTCTTATTTACAAGCTAAACATACCTAGTTAAAGACTACACATCAACCCACTGCTATGTCATAAATAGTTACAGGTTGCTGTGGACCACAGGGAAAAATGAGATCCTCTGATATGCCCTGTGGCTGACTGATGTTTCGCCCATGAGCAGAACCAGGCTCAGAGGAATGCAGTCTTTTTCTCTCTGCCGCTCACTCTAGAAAATTCAAGTTAGTGCAACTAGCAGATATCTAGATTTGAAAGAACTGACACAAGCTTTAAAACACAGTTGTAATGAAGATGTCAGCAAACACTATAAAAACGGAGAAAGGCTCATAATAGACTGACAGATTAAAAGCTGAAGACGGTGTTTAAAAATATGGATTCATATGTTACTATGCAATCTTCCAGATCCTATTTCCACAAGGTTTCAGCCACTGAATGCTCCAATAATACACTATTTAAAAAAAAAAAAAAACCAAACCAAACAAACCATTCGACACAGCTCCATTTCATATTTGTCAGTGGTGGTATCTCTGAGGTTAAATATTCAAACTGAATATTGTGAAATCGCTACTATTGTTCTTTATGCAGCCATTAATCTCAAATTTAAATCTGTAAATAACACCAAAAAGAACAAGACCAAGAGCACATTGATTACACTCTCTTTCAGTCTTTTTAACACTTAACATGCCAAGGCCAAGAGCTTTCCTCTCCTGGCTCAGCTTCCTGCAGGAGGCAAGACAAGTTCGGGTCTTTATTACATCCATTCTCACCAGTGAAACCCGGCAGCAACGTTCATTTATTCCCCCTAACCTTGAGCAGTAACAAATTATCATTTTGAAGTTCTTCTCAGGTGGCCAACTAACCTTGCACTCATGAATCATTTTAGCCTGGAACTGAAAAGTTTAATTCTAGCCTCTGACTCTTAAACCATCCGTGTTCTCACAGATGCTCTGCCTGCCTTGGCAATGCTTGCTCTGGTAGTGGCTGGTTGTGGGGTTTGTTGTTTCAGGATTGGGGAGGGGGAGTTGGTTCTAAACTGCCAAGGTTGCTACCCATCAGTTTCAGAGTCCACAGTTTCACGGTTTCAGGCAGAAGTTCAGGTTTCTGTAGCACAGACATCTGAAAGCGATCGCTTGCACAGCTGGGGTTAAAGAAGGGCTGATATGGCCACAAAACATCAAAGATGGTAGAAGTGTAGTGAGAAAGCTGCATATTGCTATCATTTAAGAGCTCTCAGCACTATAAAACGCATTTAGAAACAGCCAAGGATACTATAAAATTCCATTCCGGGGCAGAACTCAGTCTTTAGGAGTGCTCTCCGCACAGAAACTTTGTTTGCTTAGTAACCTCATCCAGCTTTCTTCCTCGGAGGAAAAAACTGCTTGAGAATTAGAAGTTTCCCCAACTCTATGACCCAGTAGGAAATAAAACAGGAAGTCAGGCCATACAATCTCCAGCATTTGCTTACAAGTTCAAAAACATTTTCAGTTATCAGCTAATCCACATAAGGCACAACTGAGTGCACTTTGCTGAGGTCATGCGTGGAGCAGTGCAGAGCCAGGCTGGGGCTCTGTTTAACATTCCACTCTGGACATCTTCATATCTAGCACCGGGCACTCTCTGAAATGTGCCATCTGCTATGCATTAACAACGTCAGAGACGCCGTCCTCTGCACCAACGGAGTGCCAGAACACTATCACAAAGCTCGAGTTTGCTTTCAGCTTTCTCCTTAGAAACTTATTAAGTAAGAAGAGTCGACTAAAATGCTCGTAAGAACTTGTGACAGAGAGGAATGGCTAAGAACACATTCGCTATTCTCCTTGCTCCCCACAGCGTTACATTACTATCATAAACCCTGAAGCAGATTAAAAATTAAACAAGCAGCTTCCCCGCAGCAGTTTAAAAAAGAAATTAGAGGCTGTTTAATGGGACTTCTTCTCCATTTGAATTAGTTTACGGCAGCAGGCGGTTTTTTTCACAGTGATGAAATCGCCATACTGAGAGAGTAAGGAGAAACTGCCACCAGCCACCAGGTGAAAACATCCAGGTTTCTAATTGCATATTAAATTAGTGTTTGCACTGACAGCGATTACAGCGGGGAGCACTCCAGGTACGGCTCCCAGCTCCATTACATGCAAGTCACTGCAAAACACAACCAGACGGTAACTGAAACATAAAAACCGTGAAACTCTGAAACCGATCGTTTCTCTGAAAAGGCACAGCGGCAGGATCGCTGGAACTCCCGAAAAGCTCCTCCCCTTCCCTCCTGAAAACATTAATCCGTGTTGGATTACTGAAACTCCCGTTCCTAAGTACTCTGCACTGATAGGCAGGTGTTGGGAAACTCGTCCCAGGTGTTCCTACGAGTACTCGACGAGCCCTTAACTGTTTTACTTACAGTCTCTCCGCGTTCCTGGGAATATCCCTCGGTACAGTTCTGAGTCCCAGTCCATGACAATCCACGTTGGAAGCAATACATGTACATTTATGCGGGCATCCTCCAACAGGCATCCAAGTCACGGAGCTCCAAACGCTCAAGATCATTCCAAGGCACAGAAACGCACTTCTTCCACCACACAACATGGTTTCTTGATGGCTTCAGTGGGTATAAAAGTGTGCGCAAGCAGCCGGCCCCTTAAAGATGAAATGCCTCTAAGAAAAGGAAAAGAAAACAAGAGGCTCTTAGTACAGCCCAAGGGAACCCACCACTGCCATCATCGCCGGAGCACCAGCAAACCTTCAAAGGCGCCCGAGAAGGTCACGTTAGGTGGAAGAAGGTGGGGAATTGCCTTTCGGGCTCAGGTTTCTTTCTGTTATCTACGGCCGGTACCAGAAGGCAGATAGTTTAACAGAGCTCGAGCCAGACGCGTCCTCAGATGAAAGAGAAGCCGGGAGCGGAGGCAAACACACACAAAACATCCATCAGAAGCGGCGGCACGCTCCAAAACAGCCTCCTCCGCTCCGCACCGCCCCACCTGGGCCGGGCAGGTAACCCCGCGCAGGGGGCTGCGCGGCCGCCCCGCCGCCGCCGGGGGCTCCTCGGGGCGCTGCGTGCCGCCCCCGGCCGGGCCGTGCGCCGCTGCGTCCGTGCGGGAGCGGCGCCGGGCTGTGCGCGGTGCGGGGATGGCGGTGCGGGGATGGAGCGGCCGCCGCGCCCCCCCCGCCCCGCCCCCCCC